>CM069436.1:1739908-2339908 GCA_035610365.1 Aquatica leii
CAAAACAAGTGGCGAAGTTGTCAAGCGTATGATAAATCACATTAAAAAAAGTAGTCGAACTGTGACTTGCGAAAACTTATTTACTTCTGTGTCTCATGTTAAAGATCTTTTGGGGAAAAAACTGACTCTAGTAGGCTAAAAAAGAAATACCTTCTATGTTTGTTACAAGCTTTTTGTCTTACGAACCTTGCACGGCCAACTCACCACAGTCGGAGGTAGAGGAGGTTCACAGGAAATATGCTTAAAGGCTCCAGAGCTGATCCAAGATAACACTTCTGCCTCGCTCACGACAGACGGTCCAAACTTGTAACCCAATTGGAGGTTCGTAATCCGTATACTCTGATGTTCGAGTAGCCAAAATTAGTTAATAGATAACGATAACCACAGGAGAGAGAAAACTAACAAGAGAGAGATTAACTTTAATGCGTGAATGGCAAATATTAACAAGAGTATATGAACTTTCTGCACTCATCCATACTTGGAAGATTTTTAAGTATAATTAACAAATATCACAGCTTTAACTTAGTAGTGTAGCAAATTGACAACTATACATTAAATTCTCAAATCATAAATACTAGAAGAACTAACAATAATCATTAACAAGTGTAGCAAACATTGATTTCGCAACATATAAGATTTACAAGATTATATCGAAGATTTAGTACATGAATGCCCGCAGTATCGGCAACACACAATACACATTTAAATTATGTCGAAGTAAATATTCTTCACCTACACACAGTATGCGATACAGTAAAGTGAATGATTACAGTTACCTCATTGGTAGATAAGCAATACATATATTTACGATCGTTAATATGGAACAAAATTCTGTGAGTAATTTTCGTGACAACGATATAAAAATCAAATAAATCAACTCACCCGAAGTCCAGTTTCCACTATCGTGAAGAAAACGTTTTCCCCCGCCAGTGGCCTTTAATAATTATTTAAAAGCAAATCGTGTCACACACCAACTCACGAAGAATAGTAAGCTACAAAATTAGTATTAATAATTCATTAAGTATTGTATAAAAACCTGGTGTATCGAATACTGTAGGTAGCAATTTAGAACAGGTGGCTGATAACATAATCGACTTCTTCATTAAGCATCATATAGAAACTCAGTGTATCGAATACTGTAGGTAGCAATTTAGAACAGGTGGCTGATAACACAATCGACTTCTATTCCTAAATCAGCATCCACGACGCAGTGTTCGACGAGACCTCGATGTTATTTAAATAGCAGGCCCTCACAACAGCTTATATGCTCGGTAGTATTATTCATTAATGGTACTTATGCATCCTAATTACTGCTTGAAATCCACAATGGCGGACAACGTGGTAGGAACCGGCTATCACATGAATATAGAAATTACGAAGGACCCTTAATAGATTTAAGACAAAAATATCTTACCCTGTGCCGAAAGAATCGTAATAAATTCGCAATCGCCTTATAAATTTATGTTCATCACACGTGATGTTCCTAAAAATTTAAGAATCAATTCGAAAACCTCGGCACCGGCCCGGTACTGTAGTTGACAGCTTTACGATTATTTCGTCAAATGACAGTCGCGAGAAAAGATCGGTAGAGGGCGTCAAAACCGGAATTTAATTTTAATTCATCTACAGGGTATTCCGTAATGAAAATTTCGTATGTAACATGTTTATTGCAAAATCAGTGAAAAGACCGCTCAAAAGTTCCATGTTCGATTTTAGTAATAAATGTACAATTGTTTCCTGTAAAACAAAGGCAAGCAAAATGGTATTATTACTATCAACGCTTCATCATGACGATGTAATTAATATTAAAAGCGGAGAAGCATCAAAACCGGAAATAATCATTACCTACAATTCCACAAAATGTGGTGTTGATTTGAACGATGCACTTCAGAAAAAATATTCTGTGTCAAGAAAAGCAAATAGGTGGCCTTTAGTAATATTTGCGGAGGCACCGAATATAAGCCTGCCTACGGTTATGGAATGTATACACGTGCACTATTGTTTGTGTTCCCATAAATTATGTTTAAAATGTTTAGTCTTTGTAACTTAATAACTTAGAATCAACCAATAAGGGTTGCATATTTTGTAATATTGCCTTATATGGACAAGGAACGCCCATGCGAACGGAACGACACCAACTAGAAAATATAACTTGTAAGAAGGCAGATTGAAATGATATTTGGTGGTGACAACTTGATAAGATAAAAGAGCGGGTGTCGGATCGTTTGTTCTAGTGCTGATCATTAAACGTTTATAAATTTAATTTTTATAATTAATGAAATCGGTTTTGTTTGTTTCTGTTATTGTTTATTAATGACTTTGTTTGAAATTTGTAGTCGTAACTTTTGCAATAGTAAATAAATTGTGTAAACGGTCAGTGTCGTGCGTTATTCACTTGTAATAAATTATCGATGCAGTCTAACCCAACACAAACGCCTAGTGGAGCCCCTTTTATTTTCGACGCGTCTCTGACATATTTTATTTTTTGCTCAACGTGTCTGGAGTGAATTCTTCCGTAATATTCAAGGAAAACAGTAGGCATAAGATGAAGAGACAAAACTTTTTGGCGTCACTTGGCCTTTCCCTAGTCTATGAACAAAGCAAAAGACGAATTTATGAAACAAACATTCTACACTCGATGAAACTAAGACTCTGTGAATTGCTGGAGATCGAGAAGAATACAGTAAGTGTATCTCAACAGCAAAATGTAACAGAAGCGAGATGTGCTTTCTGTCCATCAAAACAAAAATCGCAAAACTAAAACGTTGTGTTCAGTATGTAACAAGCACATTTGCAAGGAACACACTACCGTAAAATGCAAAGAGTGTTCAGCTGCAGAAACTGGGCATGAACATAATTCAGAATAAATGGACTACGTAAAAGTTACTTTATTGACAATTTGTTAATCATTCATTTTCTTGCATATTTGTATACCATTTATCCTTAGTATATATTATTTAACGCTTTTTTCTTATATAGAGTATGTATTTTTACCTTATTTTTTTTTATTTATATTGATCTTATATAAAAAAGTCTACAACTACAAAATTAGATAGTGTTTTGTAAAAAATTGTAACACATTCTATAAATAAAACACAATAAAACAATGCTAATAAAATTTAGAAACGTACCAGACAACTAATAATAAAAACATTAAAAAATTAGGTACTTCCACGCTAACAATGATGAAGAAAATACAGTGATACAATATTGCGGGAACCCCGCCGCGCGGGTACATTTGTTATTAAACGAGCCCGGGTACTCTGATCTTAAAAAAAATTAATTTTTATTTATGATTAAATAAGTTTTATCTATAGTTCGAATAATGATAAACTGTATGCTCAAATATTAAACTACTGCACTAATTAGCCTAAAACTCTTAATATATCCGGATTAAATTAAACTCAGCATTTCGATTTTCTTTACAAACGAAATATTATTACCATTAAAACGTAATTAGTGATCGAACAATTGCAGTATAAATTCTCATTCCTCTTGTTAAATTATTCGTATGAAAAATTAATGGATACATATCTCCCTTTATAAAATCAAGTCTAATTTCTCATAAAGAACGCTAAAAAAATCCAAATAAAATTTTAAAATACATAGATACCTATGCTGTAAATCTAAAAATCACAAAATTGCAAAATGTGAAGTGCATTTTTCTGCTTTCTCTTCGTAACATTTAGTTTAAGTATTAACTATTTCGAGGGAATATAAATTTAATAGCAATGAACTGAAAGTTGCAATTTCGTAGTTTGCATTTTTTAATGTTTTAGATTGTTATAGTACATCCTATATTTTAATAGAAATAATACCTTAGATTTTATTATAACTTATACATAAACAGTATTTATATTACAAGAACTAGATACAGAAAATCCTAATAAAAAACATTATTAAAAGGGTATTTATTGTTTTATTTAAATATTTGTATTTCACATTTCAGAACTGGGTGTAATATCCATTATTGGTTATACATTCCCGTAGACCGTAGACGGTTTGACATCGAATTGATTAAATTGGCACATACATTAGTTCTTGGAAATTTTTCCCACACGGTATTAATAAGGCGATGCAAGTTGTTTATATTTTGTATTTCTATGTTATTGTTTAGTTTGTCGTTCTACCCACGCACGGCCGCCGCTCACAAATTTTCCATAGGGTTCAAATCCGGTGACTTAGGTGGCCAACCCATTCTTTCCACTTCTGGATGTTGTAAGAACCATTCTTGAACTACCGCTGCCGTATGTATAGGAGAATTGTCCTGAACAAACCGAATTGGTCTTTCGGGATAAACTGCTCGTACGGAGGGCAACATAACGTCTTCCAAAATCGTCAGGTAAGTTTGAGCAGTTAAGCGTATATTTACACGTGTTAATTCCTCTGGGCCAGCGTCACTCAACTATTCCCAGTACGCAGCACTAATTTTCCTACTTCTTTTGTTGGGTTGCACATGTTTTGATTTGTATCTAGAACTACGTGGCTTCGAAAAAACTGTTTTACTGTGCAGAAGATTTTTTCGTCAAAAAAAACAATACCTTTTTAATCAAAATTTAAATGTTCTTCTGAAAACTGCAATCTTCGGTAGGCATTTTGTTTAGTTATTACAGGTTTCTTTACAAGTTGATATCAGCTTATTCCTTTAGCTTTCAAAGTATTCCTGCAACTGCATTTTAGCTGTAGTCTTTCGCGAATGTTGACGGAAGCTGTGAATCGAGTCAAACGAGCATCTTGGATAATGTTGTTTTTTTCAACTCTGAATAAGAGAGATGGCCTTCCACTTCTATGGGCGGTTTGCAAGGAACGATCATTTTCCGCGCCTTGTTCTTTGCGTTGAACCTAATAATGGACCACACTTTTCTAATAAAATAAATTATAGTTAATTAAAACTGCACAAAAAGTAAAAAACTACGTCTTTCGAGATAGCAGTACAAGATTAGCAGAATCAAATAAAATATAATAAAGAATTCGTTGCGAAAGAAAAAAAATTGTAACATTTTTACTTTTTTAGTCATGTGTTTTTCGGCTAAGTTGAGGCAAGGTAGCAGTACACCATTTTAAAAAGTGTTTTAATAAATTTATTTCCTGTTTGAAATGTGTGTAGAATAATAATAAAACTATGAGCTTTTTTCTTTTACAATTAATTAACAAAATTTTAGCAACAAATTTTACACGCGTTTAAAACTGAATACCAATTCATTAAAACACTGTTAAGAATTGTGTTTAATGCATACTTGAAAAAGTGAGAAAGCTACAATTTTTTCTTTCGCAAGAAATTAGTAACAAAATCCTAATTATATTTTATTTAATTTTGCTAACTTGAGGGACGTGAAAAACTTGATACCCAATTGCTATGTGAAACTTTTATAATTTTATTATAACCAATTTACTGTGATGTAGGTGAATAATTGTGCAATCTGAATTATACATCATATAATACCTATAAAATACGTATATATACCTATGTTTAAAATAAAAAAGACTGCTAATATTAAAAAATATTATCAAAACCAAAATCAAAAATTATCTTAGCCATACTATACTGATAACTCTGCTTGTCCATGAGGACGTGGCATTTTGCACAAAATTGAGACACAAAACAATACTAAATATTATACATTACAAAATGAATTTCAAGTAACCTTTTTAAATACCCTACTTAGTAATGACGGAGCCTTGGGCAGAAGGGAGCATCACTGGGGGTATGGAATACCCCTAGAAGAACAGGGTTTCGGGTCTCTTGAAACAGTGCTTTAAGCGTACTTTTGATGAGAATTTCTGTGTTTTTTCTTCTCAAATTTTAATTGAATCTTTGATTTTGGTTTTAATACGCTAACTACTAGTAATAAAATTAGAAAAACATTTGTAAATTTTTATTTAGTAGGTAATTATACTAGTTTTATAATCAAAAATTTTAGGTTTTCCATAATGATTGAAATGTAATGAACCAAATCCAAATGATTGCAAATTTAATTATGTTTGCCAAATGTAATGTTTTGCATCTTATATGGATTTATTAACATTGTCAAAAAAAGCAAAATAGTAAGTAAAAGTAAAGGAAAAAAAGTATGTAGTTTTATAAATTTAAGAAGAGTTTAAAAATTAAAAATTATTAATGTTTTGTAATTATTTTGTTAAAAAGTTTTACTTAGATGTATTATTATATTTTGTTGATGTTATTGTACTTGTCTTATTATTATTTATTACTTAAAGCAAGATAAAACATTATTTCTTTATTTGGGGATATTTGCATTTTCTCATCTTATTTTTACACAAAATTTTTGTAAAGCGGCACCTGCGCCTGCAATCATCTCGTCTACTTAGAATTTCTGCATTACGTCGAAATTTGGTAGGGCAAGTATTGGGACACATAAATTTGTTTCAATTAGTATGAAACAACGTTTAAAATTTTGGCATTTTTTAGCTTGTTTTTAAATTTTTACTGAAATTTTTTACTCCTAAGTAAACATTTTTATACTCTCCATTGACCCAATAATTTTTATTTACCATTGCGTACTTTACATGGTGTATAAATATAAATAAAAATTTAAAGAATAGTAATAAAAAAAATTTTCAAAACGCAAAAGTGTAAAAAAATCATGTTATTTGTGTGGGGTCCATAAACTCGTTCTCGGTTCAAGAAAAAAATCATCGTAGAATGGTTTTAGTGTTCAAGAAAACAGATAACAATGTTTGAAAAAATTTTTTGTAATATGTAAGACCTTACTCCTGTTATATTTAATAAAAGTTCCATTTTTAAAATTTTGTCATTTTTCTTATATTCAAATTTCAAAAAATAACAGGCAATGTAAAGAGACCACACATTTAACATTATACTTAATCAAAATTAATTTGAATTACTTGAAGAAAAAATAAAAAAAACTAATATTCTACGTAAGGTAATGGTTTAAGGACACAGGGCGCTCAAATACAACTGTAAAGCACAATTAAATACGGTCCCATGAGCTGTGAAGAAGATTTAAAATAAACTTTGCTTTGCGGTCCATAGGCTGTGACGGTAGTTTAGCCGCATGCTGAACGTGTTAAATACTAGCAATTTGTCCAAGCTTCGCATGAGTGCAATCTATGTATATCCCACTTATAATTATCAGGTTTTCGAAGTATTGGGTAATTAAAAATATAATTTTTCTCTTTAAACCAAGGTTGAGACTTAGTGTTTATAGTATTAACTTAGCAATAAACGTTATTGATCATTTTCTACAAAAAAAGAGACTGATTTTTCTAATGTTTGGTGATATATTTCCATTACTTAGTTTTAGCAAAAGCCTGCAAGAATTCTGTTTTGATTTAGAGGTAACGAAACTCATATTATTTTTGATTTTCACTTCAGTTACATCTAACTAAAGATAATATATTTTTAAAAGAATATTAATTTTCGCGCCACTTGTTCTTTTTGTTATAATATAAATAAGATTTTACGAAAGCCACCTGAAAATAAAACTCTACAGGCACAGATAAGTAAATTTGAATTACGCATACCTTCTATCAAATACTTAAACTAGCAAGTTTGATATCATCCATAAATTGGGTTAAATTAGCAAAGTTAAATCATTTTTTACGTGAATTACGAAAGTGAAATAAAAAAAAATAATTGAACATCGGATTTTACCTATATTCATAAAAATTTATTTTCTATGAAAAAATGCAAACTACGAGTAAATGTTATGAAAATTTGTAATGGGAACTAAGATTGCAATTTTTCAACTATTAATTACATTCGAGTGATGGTAATACTTCTTTTACAAAGAAAATCGGAATGATGACTTTAATTTAATCCGGAAATATTAAAAATTTAGATTAAAGCAGCAATTTTATTTTTAGGCATGCAGTTTTAATTTAATCGAGCTATTATGCTAATAAATGACTTAGGATTTTTTTAAATTAAGGGCTATAGCATTCATTTCAAACTTGAGCAGAAAACATACATACATAAATAGAAAATTCGGCGAAAAAAAATTTTAATATTTATAGTACAATTTAGATACATATTTGCAACAAAAAAACCTGTTCTTGGGCTTATAAAGAATGGTACGTAACCTCGTAATATTGCTGCAAGTAATGTCTACAATTTCAATGTTGTCAAATTTAACTAGCCCTTCTGTTATAACGTAAGTTTGGTTGCCTACCTTGCAGGTCGCGCATAAAAGTGCCCAACAACTTTTTCTGGTTATTCCAACAATCGACGTGACCAACGAAGTAGTACTCGTATAAATGCAATACTTACAGTTGTGTATTATCCAGTAGGGGATTAGCTAATTCCGTACCAGTACGACCTAAAACGTAATATGAAATTTGTTGCAAAAACGTACATACGGCGTTATCACAACTAAATCCTGTCTTTAATTCGTACGATAATTGAAGTAAATAAATGTTCTGAGCTTCCCTCTAATTAACTTCGCACTTGTGTAAGTATTTCTTCCAATAAAGTAGTGTTCAACCCCTAGACTTTAGCGACGTGACGTCATGGAAAGTTTCCAAAATCACAGGTGTTTTATCAGCGCCACCGATAAAGGTCACAGGTGGAGGCGGGTCGCCAAAGAATTAATTTACTATCAATACAAAGAAAATGCTTTATTTGTTGACCTGTTTATATAGAAAACTATTTTTAATTTATTTGAGTGCTTGCTTAATTAGTTCTAATACTCAACCATTATTGCATTGCACAACAGTAATAGTAATATGTATTCTTGTCTTTCACATAATAAACTCTAAATTATGTGTCGTACTTTTCTTTATATAAATTGTTTTCTATTTGTTGATGGATTTAATTTCTTTTATTAGCTAAATTTTCTAATTTCATTCATTTTGAAAAGGCTTGAACTGCAAGCGTTAAAACAACGTTTAAACCAATCAATCGTAAAATCTAATCCAAAATACAATAAAATTGTTAAGGGGATTCATTGTTATTGGTTATTTATTAAAATTATTCAAATTATTAGTCTACCAATAATAAATTCGCTGATTTTCAAAATGTATTTTACATATTGAAACGTTCAAGAAATTACTTGCAAACGCAAGAGCCTTCTAGAATGCTGTTATCTATTTTCTAGAAGTTATAGCAAAAAGTGACGAACGATCGAGAAGGATTTCCGTATGTCTTTATATAGCGACGAGACAGATCGTAGGTCAGTTATTGTCAAAACGCGAATGCAGCTGTATTAAGAAGATTATCAAGTGAAAATAAATCGTTAGCACGTGTGTGTCTACATAAATAAATCGAGAATAATCGTGTATGTGATAATTAGTGTAAACAAGTGTGAAATCCGAGGCCGTTATCTTATCTTAAGTGATATAAATTATAGTGTAACTGTTTTTATTAAATATTATTATTAGAATTAATTAGTTCGGTTAATTTAAAAGTGTATATATTTCTAGAATAAGTAAACGTAGTTTTAATCGTTTAAATAAATTAGTTTTTAATAAATAAAGACGTAACAGTGCCGTCAGGTGTGGGGTATCGTTCGCGAATTTTAGTGTAAATATCATTAAGAAAAATCGCTCCCGTAATAAAAACATTGATTACGTAAATAACTTTTAAGTTTACGATACGCGTGTTTATTTATAAAGTATAAAATAGTGTTTATTAAACTTTTTTTCTTTTAACAAGTGCGTGATCGCGTTATTAATTAAATTCGTTTGCGTACATTAGTGGTTTAATATTAACAAGTGGATTGTTATTAAAATTTTGTGTTATTCAAAAACTGCATTTTAAAAAGTATTGTATTTAAACTTTATATTCGTGTTATATTTAAATTTATGCCGGTGACGCGTTCGCAAGCAGTTAAAATGGATGCAAAACTATTTGAATTTCTTGAATCGATAAAAAATGGTCAAGAATCGATGAATAGAAAAATAGAAGAAAAGTTTCACGAAAATTCTCAGAAGATGGAAGAAAATTCTAGAAAAATGGAAGAAAATGCTAGAAGTTTAAAAGAAGAAATACGAACGAGCATAGAAAATCAAATCAAAATTGTTCAAGAGGAAACTCAAGCAGACATGTTAAATTTAAGAGAAGAAATATGCGAAGTCCTGGAAAACGGAAAACAATCTATGAATGAGAAAATAGAAGCTATAGAGGACAAATTAGAAGACAGAATGAAACTGCTTAAAGAAAGAATGAACCAAATGAATTGTCACGGTGAAGGAAGCGTCACGAGTGAAGATTTAATAATGGACCGTCGAGAAGAAAACACTCACAAGTTCAAAGTTGTACTACCGAATTTTGATGGTAAAGTTCCATGGTCAACCTACTACAAGCAGTTTGAAGCCGCAGCTACTGCTAATGAGTGGAGCAACAAGCAGAAACCGACGTCTTTAATAGTGTCCTTACGTGGAGAAGCGCTTGGAATTTTACAAACTGTTCCTGACCACCTACAAGAAAATTACGAACTTTTAATTTCACGATTAGAAATGAGATATGGAGATGCTCATCTTCAACAAGTCTATCAAGCTCAAATTAAAAGTCGGGTTCAAAAAGCTGCCGAAAGTTTTCAAGAGTTTGAGGCTGACATCGCCAGATTAACACGGCTTGCGTATCCTACAGCACCAGATACCTTCTTGGAGCAGTTGGCTATTCAAACCTTCGTAGACGGCCTCCGAGACAACGAAACTCAGCAGACTCTACGGTTAGCACGACCGAAGACGTTGGATGACGCTTTAACCCATGCTTTGGAGTTCGAGGCGGCAAAACAAGCGTCGCACCGAAGCAGCCATAAGCTCCGTTGTGCTACAGAAATAACCTCGAACTCAGAAGAAAGCATTGAAGACATAGTGCGACGTGTATTTCGGGAACAAGAAGCTCGACGAAGAGAAGTGACGTGCTGGAACTGCGGAGAAGTGGGCCACGTACGACGACGCTGTACTAAGCCCAAAAGAAGACCAGAAGAGCGTCCGGAAAACTAGAACAGGTCGACCGAATGGGGCGAAAGTCGACCTCAACGAGCCATGCCCCGGAGATTACCATCTAAATGGCATCGCCTAGGGAGCAATTGCATAGCATTTATCTCGATGGCAAGATCAATGGGAGAAGCGTCCAGTTACTGGTTGACACGGGAGCGACGAAGACCATCATTCGTCCTAACATGTTATTGGAAAACGAGAAGACATCACCAGTATCAGTACGACTTCGAACGGCGACGGGCGAAGAAATACCTACTCACGGACATGTCAAAGTAACCATTGGTTTGGGAAATGGAGTACTCGACCATCAAGTACTGGTAGCTGACATCACGGAAGAAGTTATCCTGGGAATGGACGTGATAAAGAAGTATGGGTTCCATTTGGATATGAAGAACGATGTCCTGAAGATCGAGAATGAAGAAATTCCTTTTCATTCGTCAGAGAAGGCAGCCGTGCGAGTCTTATTGAGTGAAGACGTGATTCTGCCTGCAAGGACGGAAAGTGTGGTGATGGCACGCCTGGATGGAAATCTCCGGGAAGGCTACATACGCGCAATTGAACCAATGGAAGGCGGCTTAGTTGAAAAGGGACTACTCGTTGGCAGAACCTTAGTACGAGTAAAGAACACGATGCCAGTAAGGATCTTAAACATCAACTCAGATCCTGTAACGTTGAAAAAGAAGACCGTGGTAGGCCAATGCACGCCAGTATCACAAATTGTGAGATGCGTGAAGTCGAACGAAGATACGTCGCCGAAGAAGTGTCCACAACATCTATTGGACATTCTTACCACCAAATGCGAAAACGTCAGGCAAGACCAGCTGGCTAAAGTTAAAGTGTTGATCCAAGAGTACCAAGATGTGTTCGCGCTGGAGAGTGGCTCCAAAGGAAGAACTAACGTGGTGAAACATAAAATTAATACCGGAGACGCTCGGCCAATACGACAACATCCACGCAGACTTCCTTTGGCGAAAAGAGAAGAAGCCGAACAAATAATTACGGATATGGAGAGGGAAGGCGTGATTGAACCTTCAAGTAGCCCATGGGCATCCCCGGTGGTACTCGTAAAGAAGAAAGATGGATCAACGAGGTTTTGTGTAGACTACAGACAGCTAAACGACGTGACCAAAAAGGACAGCTACCCTTTACCCAGAATTGACGACACGCTAGACACCCTGTCAGGATCCCAGTGGTTTTCTACGTTAGATTTAAAGAGTGGATACTGGCAGGTAGAATTAGAATCCAAGGATCGTGAAAAAACAGCTTTTACGATCGGAACTGGTTTGTGGCAGTTCACTGTAATGCCCTTCGGCCTGTGTAACGCTCCTGCAACGTTCGAGCGTTTGATGGAGACCATCTTGCGCGGGTTGTCTTGGAAGACGTGCTTGGTTTACCTGGACGACGTGATCGTGGTTGGAAGGTCGTTTGAAGAACACTTGAACAACTTGAAGGAAGTGTTCCAGCGATTACGTGGGGCTAACCTCAAACTGAGCCCAAAGAAGTGCCACGTATTTAAGAAGGAAGTCCAATACCTTGGCCACGTCGTATCTAGAGATGGAGTAAGGGCTGACCCAGACAAAATCCGAGCAGTGCAAGCATGGCCAAGACCGATCGACAAACATCAGGTCCGAAGATTTGTCCCCGGATTTGCCAATATTGCCAAACCATTGACTGTTACTTTTATGGTCAAGGAAGTTGCCGAAATGGAGGAAGCTGCCGCTATCGCCACGATCCCTTTTACCGGTGTCGCATCCAGTCTCCTGTTCTGGGACAGAACAGTCCTAAGAAGGGGGCAGTGAAACGTTCAAGAAATTACTTGCAAACGCAAGAGCCTTCTAGAATGCTGTTATCTATTTTCTAGAAGTTATAGCGAAAAGTGACGAACGATCGAGAAGGATTTCCGTATGTCTTTATATAGCGACGAGACAGATCGTAGGTCAGTTATTGTCGAAACGCGAATGCAGCTGTATTAAGAAGATTATCAAGTGAAAATAAATCGTTAGCACGTGTGTGTCTACATAAATAAATCGAGAATAATCGTGTATGTGATAATTAGTGTAAACAAGTGTGAAATCCGAGGACGTTATCTTATCTTAAGTGATATAAATTATAGTGTAAGTGTTTTTATTAAATATTATTATTTGATTTAATTAGTTCGGTTAATTTAAAAGTGTATATATTTCTAGAATAAGTAAACGTAGTTTTAATCGTTTAAATAAATTAGTTTTTAATAAATAAAGACGTAACAATATATTTTGAGCTTAAAATTATGAAGCTCATCTTCAGAAAACTTCAAAAAAAGTTAAGATTACAAAAAGTTTTAACTTACATTTTTTTAAAAATGTCAAATATGAGAATTTGTAACTAAATTTTTAAAAAAATTAAAAAATGTAAATTTTACAAGTCAAAATGTAAAAAAAAATTTTGTAATCTTAACTTTTTATGAGTTGTTAATATTTTTTGTAGTTTTCTGAAGATGAGCTTCATAATTTTAAGCCCTAAACATATGTAAAATACACTTTGAAAATCAGCAAATTTATTATTGGTAGACTGATTATTTGAATAATTTCAAAATACAATATGTACTTTGTTTTGATTTTACTTTACAATAAAGTATATAAAATTTACACTCCAAAAAAATTTTTTTATACTGAAAAATCATTTGGAACAACTAAAATAAAATGTTATTGTATAAATAACAGCAAATATTTTATTGAATGTATGTTAAAGATGCAAGTAACTTAAGCGTGATCGTTAATTTGTGTAACCATGCAATTCCAAAATTTGATCGATTTTTCGAAACTATCTCCGGTCACATGATCTTTGCAATGTTCAACAACTTTCTTTGATAATCCAATTCGATCGGAATGTCCCGCTTTACTTGTGTAGTCAAGAAAATCACTGTTCATCCAATTCACCCACGTTTCATCAATCATTTCGCCGTCTTGGTTCATCAGTTTCATTTCCTTTTGCCAACACTCCATATATTTTCTGTTTTTTTCGTTATCATCTTGAAGAAACGTATCGGCATGAAATGAATCCATTACTTCGTTTTCGGTTATTTTTAATCTTTCCATACATACAAAATCTTCATTATTGAACTTTACCTCGGCGCACCATACCTATAAATATTTTTTCAGCGAACTGAAAATTATAATTTATTATATACCGCTCAGTACCTTGGCGCTCAAAAATAAGAATACACACAGGATCCAGTATGCCATTGCGAAAAGTAAATAACTAATAAAATTAACTGTGAAATAGACTCTTATATATTTTATCGATATAAAAAATAAAAAGTGAAATGGTATATGTAGTTATTCTAAAGAAATAAAAACTAACAAAAAGATAACACTCTCAATAGCAATTATATTTAAACTTTTTTGATTTAATGTCAGACTTATTTACATAATCTTTAGCATAATGAACTCTGTCTTGATTTATTATTTTTGTATTATGTTGATACATTTAATTTGTTTAATCAGCGAAACAAATTAAGATGTATTTATAAAATTACAGATTTTATTTTGAATAATCGTGAATTGTCAGCATTCGCGACAAAGTTGAAATCAGTCAGATACAACTAAGAAATTCGAAACTTAATATTTTCCTGTTTTTCCAGATAATACAATTTCAATAACATCATTAATCAAACAATTAACATATTACGTACTCGAGCGTAAAATACCGAAGTTGGTATAAGGAAGATTGACTGATATAAAAACACCATCAAGATAAAGTACTTCGATTTTTCTAAACTGAACAATTTCCTTTGGTGCAACTAAGAAAGTTTGCAGAATGTCTTTTACGAATCGAACTAAACATTCAACGTGATTAAGTGAACTGTTTCTTTTCTATTTAAACAGATAGTGTTTACTCTTCGGATATCGGAAAAATAATGTATTTTATTATCTAGTTTTATTCAGTTTACTAAAAATTTCGTACATTTATTTTCTTCTCTTATCTATGTAAGTTTCGGTTTTACGTGGTAGATGCAAGTTTTGTAGAGGCAATCAATTCTGTCTGGATGCATTCTTAAATTATGCTGAAAAATTTATAAGATTTAAAATGAACGTTTTGAGATCGTACTACACAAAAGCAGTTTCATAATATTGCATATATTGATAACAATAATTTTATTACTTCACGTTGTTAATAAAAAGACTTTTACTTATATATAGGCTTCGGATATGCATGCAAATATACGTTAAAAACATTAATAATATGCAGTTTAAAAAAATTAATTTTCTAATTTTGGTATAGTCTTTGCTATACAAGTAAACTTAGTTTCAATAAAAACCAAAGTCTTCTCGTATACCTTTTTTCTTATTTAAAATATCCTGAGTGTCGTCTACACTTTGAGCTTCTTTGGTACTGAATATATTGATAACGCGCTTAATAAGTTCAAAAATCTGAGCGTAATCGGAAGTAGCACTGATACAAGCACCTAATCGTGTCACAACTGGATACTTCATGTACTGAAGATATCACTAAATTAACACTATGCAAAGCATGTGCCACACAAGTAATATAAATCACTAAAACCACTCGAATTTGGTTGGTACAAGTTTGCCAGAAGAAGAATAACTAGAGACAACGTATTGAATCTAGTAACGAAAACGTGCTTAGAGATCGCGTGATTCAGCGAGGCACACAGCTTACGGCTTATCCTCGCGTGGAGGAAGCAAGAGAGGCAAAGTTAGTGTAAATAGTGACGGCGAAAAAGAATAGTGTTGCCTATAATAAAATAATAAAAAAATATAAATAAATAAATAAGAAACAAAAAAAAGGGGAAAGGGATGAATAAAAGAGAGAGGGAGGAAGAAGAAAAAAAAGACAACAAATATTTGAAAGAGGAAAGAAAACAATAAGATCACCAGACATTAAAAAGATAACGGAGGAAATCGATGGAAAAACCTTAAGAACAGAATGAGGAAGGAAAGAAATGGAGGAGTTAAAAGAATTAATGAGAGAAATGATAAAACAGATGGAAGAAAATATGCAAGAAATAAGGCAAAAATTCAAAAAAATGAAAAAAGAAACAGGAGACAGAGAAAAGAAGTGGAAGAAAGAAAAAGAGGAACTAGTGGAGAGAATTGAAAAATTGGAGAAAAAAGCGGAAGACGAAGAAGAGATGAAGAAAACGCTGAAAAAAAAAGAAATGGAAGTAAACACGGAGAAAACAAAAATAATGGTATTTAGAAAAGGAGGGGGGAAAAGAAATAGAGAGGAGTGGAAATGGAGTGATGAGGAAGTGCAACAAGTGAAGGAATTTACATACCTGGGCTACACGATGAAACAGGATAATAAGGAGGGAGAACACATAAAGGAAAGAGTGAGGAAAGGAAACAGGTTAATAGGACAAGTGTGGGGTGTAGGAGAAAGAGTGTTTGAAATGGATATAAAAAAAGAAAGCTGTTATTTGAAAAGTTAATAATGGGGGTGGTAATGTATGGAGCGGAAATATGGGGTTGGAAGGATTGGAGGGAGGTAGAAGAGCTACAGGAAAAATACTGAAGTGGAAAGATTAAGAGAAGAGGGAGTAGAGGTAAGGGAAGAAATAATAAGGAGAGATAGGGACATCTAGTCTCTTTTTGCGAATGATACGTCAGGCAACAGATGACCTCAGTGGAATTGGGATAAGAGACGATCGTGGCTAACAGGTCACTCCGAACGGCATCAAATTTGCGATCCAGAATCTGATGTTCTAGAGTGTCAGGAACGCCAAACGGCGGATAGCTGACAACGAAATCCGCCGTGTGAAGATAGATCTGGACTGTCTCTCATCTGGGGAAGTGGAACATTCTGATCTAGGTTGTCTATGGATTAAACAACCGCTGCCATTCACTCAAGATTAAGACCTTTAAGTGACGCTTGGCTGCTGAAAACTACTAAAACACGTCGGTTGAAACGTGCTGGTCCAAATATGTGCACGAGTCTGTTTTGACTAAGACTTTAGTGCAGTAAATTTTCTGCAAAATGAGTTTTAGAGAATAGTATTTGGAAATAAGTCTCAGCGTATCTATAGCAACAGTGCTATGTGCTCCGAGGATTGTTCTAAGAAATAAGAACGTCGGTATATCGAAATCCGTAATAACAAAAGTCTAAGCCATAAGTGAATATGAGTATATCTGTGTTGTTAAAGATGTTTGCAAAACTTTTATGTGTAAATTTCACTTTAATCGAGAATAATTGTAGACGTTCTTGCACTTGTCAACTACGAAAGCACAATGTTTCACAAAAATTTGTCATCAAGCTAAAGTCCATTTGAAAAATCTACGGACAGAAGTATCGTTGAGGCGTAGTGAAGTATATCGTTATAGAATATAGCTAGAAATCATGAACTTAGTCTTGTCTGTTGCTGCCAGGCTAGTTTCTCACGATATCTAGGCATTTGTTTGATTTTGCGTTTAAGTTACGTTTGGAATTGGCGGACACGGTGACAGAAATGTTGTTTCTCACTTGAGCCATATCTATAATGGAAAGAAAGAGAAAGGAATATCATGTAAAAACTGTTGTTAGCTGAAAGGGCCGTTTTCCTTTTATAGGAGTACTGTTGTGTGAAAAGAGTTTCTCACGACCATGGATTGAGATTTTACAACCCTCCTAAGTTTTTTCGTGAGCGGGGTCGTAACCTGAGATTGGTTTTGTTGTAATTTTAAAAGATATTTACCCGGCGTGGATGGCTCCGTTGTGTTTTTGGTCATCACGAATGGTAAGATTTTTTAATATCTATTCACCAATACCCCACAACCCCGTCTTTAGTGCCTTTTTTATGACTAGTGACGTAACTTGTTATTATCTAAGTGCGTGTTGTTTGTTTTTAAAGTTTTATTTTACATCTACAACTAGACGTTTAAAGCGATAAACATCTTTAGTGTTCCTATAGGGGTAGTTCTTCGGTACCTACCCACAGATGCACTTTTTTTGCTTATCGATTCAGAAATAAACTAAGGAAGGAGTATTCAGTTCGGTGGCATAAAGACTAAATTATCTGCTAAACGACTACAGCGATAAGAACGGTTTTCTCTGTCATAATTAGTAGCTTTTGAGACGCTTCTTTTGACACCGAAAGCGCTCTCCTGGTTGATACCTTAGTGCCTAAATTTGAAGTAATATACGAGGGTTATAAAGAAAACTTTATTCTTATTGGATTTACTTGAACCTGGGTTCTCCTTTTTTTCTTTCTTTTCTTTTCAGGCTACCTGTAAGGTGGCGCGTTTTTTACGCCTTGCTCTCTTGAGTTTTGGCCAAAAAAAGCATAGATTCCGGTCTTCATACTCCTAGAAGGGGCGACTCAGGTCCTTTAGTGCCTTGCAACATAAGAGTCCTTGATCTCACCTGGAACGACAAAAGCTGCATCTTTGCGACCCAATACATCTAGCTCGAAAGAGGTTACAAATCCGTACAAGGTTGCTGGACTACTACAAGAAAAATCATTAATTTTGCTTAATGAGTTAGATAGAGTATCAAGATCAATGTTAATTCTCACAAAAGAGTAAACTAATACAAAACGTGAAATAAAGGACAGCGCGTCAAAAATCCGCAGGCCAAACCTAGCGATTAGAAACCAAAGAAAACATTAGACTTGAGAACACCTGCAGAACCTGTGCCATGCGTAAGGTGCAAAAAAGAAATCTGCGAGTAGGAACTAAAGAAAAGGAGGATAAGAGACATGTTTAACACATTGCGTGCCATGGCGTTCATATATGAATGACAGTGACTTTTCCCGGAGGCCGCGTCATTCATATATGAATGACAGTACCGTTTAATTCCGTGGCATTCATAAATAGATGACAGAGACATACAGTTTATACGGGATAATGAAAGTGTGGCCTCTAAGGAACATTTTGCCATACTTGGTTCTGAAAATAACGGAAAGATAAGAAGTTGGGACATCAAAATGCGCATATTATAAAATAATAAAATAACAAAATTTTTATTCTAAATATAAAATAAGGTAAAATCTTTATGTTTAATGTTAAAACACGACAAACAAAGTTGAGGCTGTCCAGAACACTTGTCACAATATGTGTACACCATTTTTGCCCGACGTCTGGCTTCTGCTCGACCGGCTTCTTCTTGAATTTTGTAATAACAAGAAGAACATTTTCTTCTTAGCTTTTTCCCGCTTTCATTAACTCTGTTTGATAGATGGTGATAAGTAGTATTGGTATTCCTTCTATTAGTAGTATTGGTACTCCTTGGTATTGGTGTTGTCCTTGGTGTTTCATGCTGTCCTCCTTTGGGCATATCTAACAATGCTGATGCTATATCCTTTCGAAATCTAAGTATACTCATTTTCTTTTTTGTTGCATGTTTATACAACACCCAAGCGTTAACAATGGCTGTTCCCAATAAGAGTTCCATGGCGAGTGAATACCTGTACCACTTAACGCCTTTTCTAAGCGTTGTAGCATAGGAGGCCATTTGGTCAGACAAGTCTATTCCCGCCTTTGCTTGATTGTAAGCTAGAACAGCGATTGGCTTTTCCCTTGCACGTTTTTTAGTTTTTTGCTTCGTTTTCTTTCTAGTAGAGACATCTGGCTCAATTTCATTATTGGAGTTTTGTGACGACGTGTCATCTGTAGTGTTCTGGAGTGACGAAGGTGGTATCTGATTTGCCGTAGAAATGGATGGTTGTGCAACATCGTCATTAATATAAGGCTCAGCTTGATTTTTCACTGGTTTCAAGATTGGGGCGTGTTTTGTGGACAATATCCTAACATCTCGGGTGTCTTTCCACTTGAGGAGCACAATACCATTTTGGTCCTCCCTAGATATTACATCCCACCTTTTAATTTTAGCATTCAGCACTTCCTTGGGCATGTTCTTTTTTGACGCTCGAACTGTTCCGATAAGATGCGTTTGACTATTTAGTAACGCATTTGCTAACTCATAGCTAGTGTAGAAATTATCTACATATAGAGTGCGACCTTCATTTAAAAGTTGAGTACACAGTTCAAGACAGACATTTTTAGCCAATCCAACTTCACGTTGTCCTGAGGCCGATTTGCCAGAATATATTTTGAAAACCCAGGTATACCCATCTGAGGAGCACATTTTGAACAATTTGATGCCATACCGATGAGCTTTGTTGGGTATATATTATCTGAATATCAGACGGCTTCTCCAGGGTACTAAAGTTTCGTCAACAACAGTTTCTTTGCCTGGGCAGAAGAGTTCTTGGCATTTCCTTTGGAGTAGATCAACTAGAGGCTGAATTTTTCCGGTACGGTGCCCTTGTTGAATGGTTTCATTATTGTTAAAATGTAGCATGCTCAACAACATCTGAAAACGATTTCTGAACATAGTTGAACGTGGAATATCGAGTTTGTAAATTCCTTTACTTGCCCAATAATCTGGCAAGTTGTTTAGCCTTACCAAACCCATCCATAATGAAAGACCTAGAAATTTCTTTATTTCTACGACATCAGTAGGTACCCACTTGTTCATACGAGAATATTTTTTTAGCGGTCTTGATACTAATGTTTGTTGTGCAAACCTATTAGTCTCAGTAGCAAGTAAATCTATTACTTCCTCATCCACAATTAGGGAAAATGCCGCAAATGAAGAAATGTCAGCTGGTAAATCGACCTGGAGCCCTTGGCGGCCAGTGAAAGGAAATACTTTATGCCGGCCTACATATTCAGTCCAACCAAAATTCAATAGCAATATATCTTCATCTGCTAGGGTCTCATTCTCTTCTTCATCTTCTGCAACTTCTTCCAAAACCATTTCTCGAAGAACATTTTGGGTATCATCATTGTCAGTGCATTCCTCATCAGCTGAGGATTCTTCCCATTCTGGATCCATTACAGAATTATCGGAGTCAAAGTCTGAAGCATTCTGTTCATTCTCTAAATCTATTGCGTCTGCAATTTTTTGCAACTCCTCCTCGGCTAACACTTTTCTCCGTTTTGACATTGTTTATAGCTCAGTGGACACCTCAAAAATCTTATTTACGGATCAATATACACTTCTACACTAACACTTTACAACTTAAAATCTGAAACAAAAGAGAACTATACAAAAAAACTGAAAACAGCTGTCATACACATTTGAATGAGGTGGCCTCCTAATGAAAAATGTTAGGAAACTGTCCCAGGGGGCCACGTCATTCATTTATGAATGACACTAAAAAACTTACAAAATCAATTCAAAATTCAAAAATCAATAAAAAGACATATTTCTAGCCGCTTTTTATGCTTAAAATTACATGTTTTAAAGAAAAAATGTGCTTGGCCCCTGAAGGTATTCTTCTGAATATGGCTTGGCACGCAATGTGTTAAAGAAGTAGTCTTTTTTGACAATGTTTAACCGTTTCTTTAAGAACAGTGCCACAACTCCTTCTACTAGACGACTCTTGAAGGGTCAGAGGAGAGCAATAATTAGATCCACTTAACTAATAATAGAAAATACTTAGGGGGAGATGGTAGTAAACAGAAGATAGAATCGTCTGATCCAGGGAATACAAACACTACTAAAACTATTGACATTCTAAAAGATGAAACTGGACAAGAGCAGGATACAATAACCAAATATAAAATAATCGGTGGCGTCTGTAATTTAGACCTTAAAACATGGACTAAAACGACCTCGATGGCTTTGGGGAAAGCCTCAGGCCAGCATGAGGAGATACTCACACAATAACAGTATCTATTTACTCTAACAGGAATCGCAGACTCGCTTATTATTACAAAATATATTAGGGTTGGTCTAAATAGCTGTAGGGTAGTAAAGAGAATGGACCCTATCAAAGGTTCCAGATGCTGGGAAACAGGTCACTAGGCGAACAAATGCACAGGGATAAATAGAAACTCAGGGTCATACCCCCTTTTCTATGGCGTGCTCAAAGTTTAGAAAAGAAATGCAAGATATAAGAAACTCCAGACAAATACAGCAATAACTCAGCTAACATATAACAGCCGTATGGATTGCACAACTAAATACTGTACTAAAATTAGGATTCTGCAAATAAGTATCGGGTGTAGAAGAGAAGCACAATTTTTAGTTCCTATTATCGCAGAAAAATGCAGACTGACGTTGTTCTCATCAGTGAACTAAATATTAAATGGGCTAAAAACACAAATACCATCAAAGACGAAGATTTCCGTACTGCAATCTACATTAGAGACGGAGTAAGCTTTGGAGCAAAAGTTACCTCATAGAAATTATTATACCATACTCTAATTACAGAATATAATCTTTTTCAACTGCTACGTCTCTTCAAGCGTAAAAAATCTTAAATTAACTACACTGATCGAAGATATTAGCACAGAAAGAAACAACAAAATCAGCTCAGTTGTTGTCGCGGGAGACTTTAACGCCAAGGCAACTGAGTGGGGTTTAAGACAAACGAGCAATCGAGATAACTTACTACTAGACTGGATCTCAGCGGAAAACCTAGTCACTCAGGGTCCACACCAATTTTTGAGTCGGACAACAAGAACTCATGAATAGATGTCACTTTTTGCTTAGAACTAGTAGCTCAAGGAGTGAGCTTGTGGTCAGTTTTAGACGAGGAAAGCCCGATCGACCACAAATATATTATATTTGAAATTTACAAAAAGGTCAGAAACCTGCTGGAAAACAAACAAGTTAAATAAGGCAAAGCGAATTAGATTAGAATTAGAACACTAGAAGCAAAATCTCTTGATAAAACAGTGTTCCTGGCGTGCTCAAAAAGCATGCCACGCTCAAAAAGAGAGAAACGGCACAATGCTGTGTACTGGTAGTCTGAGGACTTTGAACGTTTATGTAAAACTTGGAGAAAAGACTATTGGTTGGTTATGAGAAGCAGGAATAAAGGTGTTTCTCCACACATATGGGAGACTTTTAAAAGAAACAGGGTTGAGTACAAAAGGGCTATTAATTCGGCAAAAAGGAAGGCTTGGAAAGGCATTTGCAATGAACTTGAAAATAACCCCTGGGGCGCCGCGTACAGAATAGTCATCAAAAAACGAACAGCCTATAACAACTTGGCACTTTGGTGTCACTACCTCGCCAGCACCTTTTACTAAAGAAGAGCTGAAGGAAGCAATCTTTAAATTGGGTACAAAGAAAGCACCTGGCCTAGATGGAATCCTAAATGAAGTAATAAATATCACGGCGACCGAATTTCCGGAACAATTATTAACCATTCTAAATCAAGAACTTTGTAACGCCATTCTTCCAGACTCGTGGAAAACATTAGATCTAGTTCTCATCTCAAAAGGATTACATAGCTTCCGAGCAATTTGTCTGATAAACAAAGTCTACGAACAGTTGTTGCTGGTTAGAATCACGAGCGAAATAGACAGTAATGGTGGACTATCTGATTGCCAATTTGGTTTCACATGGGGAAATCTACCACATATGCTCTCCTTAGAATTAGAGACCTGGCTATGACAACCAGAACTGGCACGTGGAGAAAGAGGAATATTAGTGCCTTAGTGTTCATGGACATAAAAAAACGCCTTTAATTGAGTGCCTTGGATGCTCCTTATTGGAAAAATGCGAAAGAATGGTATAAATGCCCACTTAATTAAAATTGTTGCTAATTACTTAACAAATAGATGCATCACATACAGAAATCATAACAGCGACAGTTCTTTGGGGTTCTATCCTGGGGTCGACAATTTGGAACAGCTTTTACGATGTTCTGCTTTATATCCAACTTCCAAGACAAGTTCCACTTACCGCGTTTGCCAACGACTTGGTGATTTTGGGTTAGTGTAGCAACGCAAAAGCGCTTACACGTACCTTAAATAATAACATAAAAAGAGTGCACTCCTGTTTGATGCGAAATAAACTGCAAGTAGCAGTAAAAAAACTGAAGCCATAGCGTTCACGGGTAAAAAAATCGACCCCATCATTTTCTGCTACAGAGATGTGCCCGTACCAGTAAAAGATAACATAAAATACCTGAGGGTTATACTCGACAAAAATCTGACATTTGGGCAGCACTTGGATAATGCAACGAAAAGGGTAGACAAACGAGCAGCTACATTGGCTTGGTTAATGACGAACGTTCAAGGCTCATCGGCTCTAAAAGGAAATTATAAACACCGTGGTATCGCCACTTCTGTACGCAGCACCGGTATGGCTATCGGGCATGAAAATTGGTAAATACAGGAGTATGGCCGATAAAACCCAAAAAAAGTAGCAATAAAAATAAGCTTCAGCGTATCGTACCGTCTTTGCTTGGGTGCTGGCGGGCATCATACCAATCGACATCCTAGCCGAAGAAAGGCACAAAGCTGGACTAGGAATCCCTAAAAATGCTAGAAAATCAGAATGCATTCCAAAATGGCAAGCCCGCTGGGATGAATACTCCAAAACAGTCGTAGATTTGGCATCTTAAACTATCACTTTACTCAGACACTAACAGGACATGGCTGTTTTGGTTCTTACTTACTCACTACTTTAAGTTCATGGGATGATATAGTCGTTTTATTGAAGTCTGACTTTCTGCCCATTAATTTCGAGGATAGACTTTTAAATAAACTTTGTAAGAGAACTATGGGACCTAACGACCCTTAATCTTAGTTCCGATTACCTCGATTGGGGAATTACTATCTCATGGCAAACAGCTAGAGTACACTTGTTATTTTATGTTATTATATTTTATTATTTGTTATATTTTATATTCTTTTCGACCACTTCTTCTCAAGAAAATTACTAAGTTACTTGAACCTGATGTGGCTTATTTATTGTCCACTACTGCTTCTATTTAGGAAGCCATCCTAACACCAATACGTGGTCACTTGCTGAAACTGTTAGGTCATTTATCTCTTTGCTGTACCAAACCTCAGCGAAGGCATTGCTACGTTTGTGACAAGCCGGATGTCACTAGATTAACTTACTCTACTCGTAAATGCCCGGACAACTAAAGTTGGGGTTTATTCACTGACGTAATGACTTTCTATCTTCGGAAGATGCTTTCACAGATCTCGACGACAGAAATCGCTTCCACTTTGATTTCACACCAACCAGTGTACGGAGAGATGAACGTCTTTATCTTTGGCTCTCGGTTTTTTAACATTTATTTTTAGGCTGATTAAATCGGGTTGGAAAATTTTTTATTCTTGTGCTATGGTTCTACGAGCTTCTCCAGTATCATTTGCGAATGGTAGTAAATGTCCTGTACTTGGGTCAATTTCTTTACTTTTGACCTTGGAAAATTGAACGTCGCGATTGATGACCATCTATAGGTCAAAAAAATTTCGAAACCGCAGAATTCAAATTTATATTTTGTGATGTTACAAAGGGATTATTTGTCGTCGGAACGTCATAAAAAAAAGGATGCAAACAACCACTTTAATGGTCTTATATTCAGAGATAGTGTATCTGTGACCCTCTCGTACATTAGTACACGGTTCGATTGAATTCGTTGTCAAACTTTTTAGAACGAATCTTTATCAGGAGCTATACTTTACTGTCTGCTGCCAGTTTGTAACAGTGAAGTGCAGCTCTGTAAGAGACAACCCTAGTAGCATAAAATATAAGTAATATATTATTAAATAACAAATAATATTTAAATGTCACACTTGTTTATGTTGGTCATTTATTGTTATATTAATAATTTATATAAAATTAATATTTACTAAATATTAGTTATAAATATCTTCTAAATATATGTTTTAAATATATAGCAGACATTAGATGTAAATGTCGTCTCAATATTTGTTTCCAATATATGGGAAATATTACTTTTTATTCTGTTCTAGATGTATCTCACTATTATTTGTGAGATATTTGTATATATACCTACTACATATATGTATGTTTGCAAATTATATTTAATCTGTTTTTTTTGCTACGCATTGTACAGTTTTTATTAAACCGTATTGAAACACTGCAGATGTTCTGTAAAAACACGTTTATTTATAAAAATGACACTAAAAATAAAATTATAAATGATGAATAAAACATAAATATAAAACCTGTATACATTTTAAACATCTTTAAAAAATAAGTACACAAAAAAATTGTATCTTAAAGTTACTTATTACTATCACATATTACATAGGTACTACATAAATGTTCTAAATTTTGCCAAATATAACGCAACGGATTTACGTATGTAACATCCGTTACATTAGGATGTCGTCTTGTGATGGAATCTGAAAAAAAAACACACAATTAAGATTTACTCTACTAAGTTGTATTAAAAAAATCTACATTTTATGATAATAATTATGAAATGCAATAAAATGTATTAACGTTATTTCAATTGGTATGAAGTATACGGGAAAATGGTTTTAGTTTGAATTTTTCAATAAAGAAACTCTATGAAGACATTAAAATTTTTTTAAACGGCTTACAGAAATTTTAACAGCATTGTTGTTTCTATTTATTTAATTATTTTAATAAAACGTCTACTATATATTGTAATGTTTGTCTTTTTACCGACTAGTATGAATTAATGAAATTACAAATAACTTCAAACATGATTAGATTTACAAGTGCACAAAAGCATATTCTTGGAATTGCTATTCAAAAAAATAAGGATAATATTTAAACAAATTTTAGAAACTGTTTTTTGCATATATTTAGTTATATATTTTTTAAAATGTGTTGTTGATTATTTATTGACAATAGTTACGTAAATAAAAGCATTTCTTTAATTTATGTTTCTTATTAGTGATGACCGTTGAAATTTCCTTGAATTATATTCTGTTAACGTTGAACAGCCAATTAAGCAAACATCGAATTTAGGGTGTACTCGCTGCGTTAAAATAAATTATTTACAAAATGACTTTTTGCTTTTCTATATCTAGAAAACATGATGCAAAAATAAACAATAAGAAAATTAATAGGCACTTACATGATTATACAATTACAATTGCACTAAAACTCGATATAAAAATTTAAACTTCTCAAACTGCAAACACGAAATCCAAATGCATATTAGTAAAGAAAACTTTTCTTATTCTTGTTAAGGGTTTATAAAACTGTTTCTGACCTCAGTACCCAAAAGCAGGTAAATAATATACTTTTTCAATGTTACAAAGAATTCTACGAAATTTACTAGAAGGTACTTTGTGTAAACCCGTTTAGAATGCTACAAAATATTTGGAAAAGATAACCTTTGAAATCATAAACTAGCATTACTAGTAATTTTACAGCAGAATTACAATACCTTATCTAAAATTTCTTTGCAGCAAATGTAGTTTATTATTGTAAAATTACTTTTAGTTATAACGCAATTGGTTTTTCAATTAAATTTAAACGCAGATGTCTCAATTTCATATTCTCTCTGTGAAAATTTTTTAATAATTAAATTGCGTTTCTTATACAATTTTTAACAGATTACATACCATGATTTTGGATTACTTTTTATTAAAATATACGCACATAAAAATAATCATTGCGTTAGAATTTTTAGCAAAAATTAAAAAAAAGCTTAAGGAAAACGTTTAACATTTATAAATATGTAAATTTATAAGTATACGTTTATAAATATACATAAAAATGTTAGACACTGATTAAACATAAATTTTAGCTCTATATATACATAATTATAATATATATTTTATGTCAGTAAAACTTTGCAAAATATTTGTGACTTTAGAATACACGAACGATATTGTTGGTACATATTTTATAACATTGTTTTTATCTAGTTTTGTAACAAAAAATTATTCCGAATAAAGAACGTATAATAAAAAATGTGAAAATACATTTATTAAATGCAAAATAATATAACCACGGCAGCAATCGGAGACACAGACCTCTGGGTGTGAGCTTGAATGAAAATAAATACAAAGACGTGAATTCCTTTAATTTACTAACTATAACATAATACACTATTTACAATAAAGAAAAATGAATATTATTTGAATCTAAACGATATTTAGAATAAAACAGTATTTGAATAAAACAAAATATGGATTAAAACAATATTTGGGCGCCAATCACCTTTAAATCGGTGATGAATAAAAAGCATCAACTCTTATACTTAATTATTAATTGATATTAAATGCAAATGTCGTAAACGTTTGATTTGTTATCGAGTATGTTTCCCGAAAAGTTTTAATAACACAATTTAATTACTAGAATGTAAAAGGTAGTAACTTAATTCTAGTTGACTCACCATAATTAATATGACATCGGATATCTTCTATTTTTAGCACACCTTGGTTGACGTGATAAAATTCTTCAACAACAGGAATAAAACCAATGTATAATAAAACTTCAATAACTGATAGTCCATTAATTAAACGACAAAACCGAAAGATAAGACCCAGTAAAAAGAAAAAGGTCCAGAATAAAAAAAGACCCTAAATATAAATAATTAGAATGGTTTTTTGAATGACATGCTGTACTCACGTTACATTTAGCAACGGCCTTGAATTTAACTCTTTTGTCTAACTACTGCGTAACATTTTGAAATCACTAAAAATGTTGAATTCAATAGAAAAATTATATCAAAATAAAGGTAAACTCACCAATAATTAGATGGAATGAACAAAAATTAAATTGTATGCGTTTTTACGCCATAATCAAGAAAATTTGTCTTCCTTTCATCACTCACGTGAACTACGCAAGATTGTTCAAACGGAAGTGCAAGCTTAAGCTGTATCCCAGGTAGATTTGAAACAACGCGACGTTGCCAAACTGAACAAATTTACGTGCAATATTAGTTGCAAAAAATAAACGAATGTAAAATTGAATTTTAATTGTAATGAACTCTAACGGGACGTTACAGTTTTACAATATTTAGAATACATTTTCTACTTCTTGCAATAAGTATCTAGAATTAAAATCTAGAATTAAAATATTTACCTGATTTGAAAACATTTGTAAGGTTTTAAAATATATCAATGATATTGTACGTATATATTTTTAGAATATTAGTATGATACAGTTTAACAATATCAGGAATATATCTATTAACCAAGCAATATTTAAGCGACTTTAAATGTTGTACCAAGATCTTTAGAATATCGTACATATATTTTGTGCTACTAGGGAAGGTATTGATTTTCTAGATTTGCAGGTGATATATTACCGCTTGCGATTTAATTTTGGGGTTTCACCACAGTCCTCTAAAGGTTGCGCGTATATAATTTAAGCTAATTTGGCAAAAATCGAGAATTGACTTGGACAACTTTCAAATGACGGTTTTGACAGATCTAGGATCGTGGCCCAAAGCATCACGTAGAAAATAAGTAAGAATTGAACTAGAAAAATTGACGTATTTAGGCAAAGCGGATTTGTATGTGTGTAATTGAGGATTCTTAAGGGATTGGTGTTATGTAATGGCTTACAAAAGTTAACTCAAACCGTATAAATCACTTCTGGAATAACACGCTTGTTTTGGATATTTTTAGCAACAGAATGGTTGATGAGGTTTATTAACAACACAGAGGTTACGTTCACCCACAATGTTCTAAACGCATCGCCTCCGCTTGTCAGTCACCGAGGAGTGCTAAAGCGGCAATTTTGAATTGCAATCATCTGTTATTATAATAGGAACGTCTTGGTCAAGTATTTTATTAAAGTGTTGGAGATGAATACGAACAATAAACGCTGACGATTGCCAAGAACGTGTTTGCAACAGTAATCATTGGTATTACAGTACAGTTATTTGTTAAATAGCTGAGTGTAGCTACTCCAACGGGTTTCGAACTATTAAAAACAATAGCCGAGTAGTACCGCATAAAAGAAGATGCGGAAATCCTGTTGAAGGGTATATCGGCACCAGCGAGCTTATACCCTAAACTTGAACTGAACACGTATGGCTCTGGAGTCAGTAGAATGTCAATGTTATAACCTTGAAAATCGCAGCGCGTAAATGACTAAGATTTACTTGCGCAAACCTCAAAGGTAATTGGAATGTTTTGTTACAAGTTTTTGGTTTTACGAACCTTGCACGGCCAACTCACAATAGTCGGGAGTAGGGGAGGTTCAAAAAAACACACAGAAAATATGCTTAAGGGCGCCAGAGCTGGTCCAACGTAATGCTTCTGTCTCGCTCACGACAGACGATTCAAACTTGTAACTCAATTGAAGGTTCGTAATCCTTATACTCGGCTGATCGAGTAGCCCAAATTAGTTAGTAGGGAACAATAACCACAAGAGAGAGAGAATTAACAAGAGAGCTTAACGAATTTAATCACTTTAAGATCATAGTTAACAAATATCACAGCTTTAACTTAGAGTAGCAGAATAATTGTTATACATTGAATTCTGAAATCCTAAATACTAGGAGAATTAACAATAAGCATTAACAAGTGTAGTAAACTTTGATTTCGCAACAAGTAAATTTATAGAATTATGTAGAAGATTTAGTATGTGAATGCCTGCAGTATCGGCAACACACAACACACATTTAAAGTAAATCGAAGTAAGTATTCTTCACCCACACACAGTATGCGATACAGTAAAATCAATGATTATAATCACCTTATTGGTAGCTACACATTACATATATTTACGAACGTTAATATGAATCAAAATTTTGTGAGTAATTTTTCGTGACAACGATATACACAAAAATCAATTAAAGTACCTCACCCGAAATCCAGCTTCCACTAGCGTGAAGAAAACGTTTTCCCCCTCCAGTGGCCTGTAATAAGCATTAACCGCAAATCGTGTCACACACCAACTCACAAAGAATATTTAGCTAAAACAATTAGTATTAATAATTCATTAAATATGTATAAAAACCGGTGTATCGACTACTGTACGCAGCGAATCAGAACAGGTGGCTGATAACACAATCAACGTCTGCCTTTAGTATTAAATAGGACTCCAGTGTATCGAATCAGATAAGTAGTAACGTAGAACTGGTGGCTGATAACCCAGTCGAGTAATACACAGGTATATTCTGTACGGCGAAAAGATAGAGTTAAGCTCCTCCTTCAATTTTGTATAATAATTTAAACCAATGTATGAAGAGACAAGTTTACACGGCTCAAATTAGTTAAAGCGCGAAAGTTCAAAAAATATGTAATGTATAATATAGGCATTAAAAATTAAAGTACATAGGAAAAAGTATAATTTTCAATTAATGTACAAAAATATAAATTTCTACTTATAACAAATAAATACGTTTACAACTTATCATTTATTTTTAAAATTTATCAAATAACACTTGGAGGGAACAACTAAACATTTCAAACGCGTATAAACAAGGGCGTCATTAAGTTTTTACTTATTAACAAATTTGACGAACTAAAATTATGACATATTTTATGAGAGTTTAAATAACTTTCTTTATTAAAAAAAATAGGATGATTCAGATAAAGAAGTCATCCTCCACACGAATATACACAAATGTTTTTCAAAGTATTGAAAAATACTACTTCGTCAAATGAATTGAAATTACAAAAACCTAGAACTACGAATAAATTAACCAAAATGTCAAACCTTAAACTCAGGTCAAACTGAAGTATGTAATTTGTTTGTTGTAATACTGACTTGAAAATTTTAACTAATAAAAAAAATTTATTCAAATTTAGCGCTTATTTGATGGGAGGGACTTAACTCTATCTTTTCGCCGTACAGAGAATAGTAACATCTCCTACGGTAAGGCTTATCGAGACCTCGTTTTCGTGGCGTAGCAACCGCTTTCCAAAAGCGTATGTGTACGGTAACGTGATTTCCTAGTAAGAATTACGATTCACCATTCCTTTATTTCAAACATACATGTGCTCGAAGCGGATAGAAAATGGCTGTTAATTGAGAAAGGAATTACGAACGAATTTTAATAAACGACAGCAATTATCTTACCCAGTGACGCCTCAAATATTTTATGCGCTTAATGTAATTACAATTGGATATTCATTAATCCGTATGGTAAAGGAATTACTTATTAAGACGCACCGACCATTTTAGACAATCGACAGCTTCGAAAGTTTGTCGTAAAATGACAGTCGCGACCAAGAATCGGTAGAGGGCGTCAAAACCCGAATCTAATTGTAATTCATCTACAGGGTATTCCGTAATAAAAATTTCGTACGTAACAGTTTCTATTGTCCATAATTCGTGTTAGATGTCTCGGCTTCAGGCGATTTAAGATACGCTGGGCAGGTAAAAGAGAACACCTTGTGTTTGACGGCTTTACTTTTATGGCCAAAACAAATGCAGTTAGCGCATGAAAGATTTTAATTTGTGTTTGGGCATGTCTTTGTTTTGTGAACAATAGTCGCATTTTGACTCATTTTTACAGTCCGTTAAATAATGGCCAAATTTCTGGTAGTTATAACAGCTGGTGATACGGATATGGTAACATATAATATAATGAATATAAAATTTATAAATTTTTTATTGCTCTGCACATATATGGTGCAGTGTTACTGTAAACCACCAATCTTTTTTGTAGCAAATTTCTGTCGTCTACAAGAGACTGAGAGCATCGTCAAAAGTGTTGCAATTATCAAATGATTTATTTTTTTTAATACTGAACTGAACTTTTATATGGTAATTTTCAAAACCTGTTACATGCTAAATATATTCATAAGAAAATTGCTTTTGATTGGTAACGTAAACGAAGTAATTGTCGGAGCTCAGTGGTAACGGTCGTATATTATACTTAAAAATCCGTGACTGTAAAAACACAAAATGTAAAAGCCAAAAATCAAATTCAAAAGAGTGCCAGGAAAGTTAATATTGGCTTAATGTATCTCTCCATTTTACTAACCAGAAGAACATACATGCGATGTACACACTTTTAGAAACTATCTTTTAGTGTGTAAAGTCACTAAATTCTAAAAACAACCAAAAAAATCGATTCGTAAGTTAATTAACAGTTTTCTTACATTTGAACAAATTAACATTTATCACATAAATAAAATAAAATAAAAATTACATGAACTAACAAAATTTTACACACAATTTAAATTTATGATAAAACAATCGATCCCAAAATTTAGTTAAAATAAAGAAATAAAAGCAATTAAATTTTATTAAAACGTAAATTAAATTAAAATGATACTAAAAATGCAATCAAATTAAATTCAAAGGTCTTTGGGCCCGCAATATAAATTAAGTCAAACAACAAAACTTAAAAAGATACAAATGAGATTAGATTCCTTAATTATCTTAGTTTAGTTGAGAGTACATTAAACAGTTACTAATAGGAAATAATTTACAAAATTATGTATTTAGTCGAAGCTTTTTTGCAATAAATACCAAAACAAACGGCAAAATAGCCGGTTCTTATTATGATGTTTAGAAGCAGTGTTAAACTTTTTAAAATGTGTTCTTAGAATTGCTATGATAGTTTGGTGCAATCCGCTACGAAGCAAAAATTAATTGCAGGAATGAGAAACTAAATTTTCTATCCATGACCATACGGAAATATTTGGTTGTGTTTGGCAAACAATTAAATCCGTTAACAAAACTAAAATAAACTACTACATTTCTAATTTGAGATTTTACAAACACATTGTTATACAGCAAATTGCTACCTTGGATTTAGGAGAACTGCGGCACTACCACATGGTAATGTTTTCCGAAGTTGAATTGGAAATCAATTACTTGATTAACTAAAAATTTTTTCTTATATAAATGATACGTTTACTGCCGTTTAAAAATTTTCAAAAGGGATCTTATCTAATCTTAATGCAACGAACAGATACTAAGTTAAAACAAAATGCATTACTAGAAGTTGCCACGTCTGTACAATTGCAGCGATAGCGAAATATAAACAAAACTTTTAATAGTGTTAAAATAAACAAATTGCTCTAATATTGAATTACTTGTATATCAGAAGCTAAATAGGAAATGACAGTCGAAATCATAAAATATAACGCAATCTGAATTTTATTAACACAAAGGAAATGCGAAATCGGCAAAAACCAACAAACTGATATTTTAACAACGTAAATTATAAATTAATCTTTTTTATTTCCTATCAGAATCACTAAAGTTTTAATCGATTTTACATTAGGTTTTTGGGTAGTATGTTGATTGTACTCTAACAGCGTTTTAAGTAATCGCAAATAATGAATTAACAAAGCCATTTTTGCGTCATGAAATGAATTTTTAAATGTGCATTTGTTTTTATGTATTGCAAATATGTTTATAATAATAAATTTAGACATGCTAATTATGTAAAAGTAAATACTCGAGTTCATACCAAAAAAATCAATACTATTCAAAGCAGAACGCAGATTGAATTTTTCGCGTTTCTGCTTCATCTATTATTCTCGCATTAGGGTACGAAAATATACAATGTATATTAGTTTCGTTAGAAATACACATAAAAATACACGTAAAAATATTTAGGAAAAACCCTTTATCATCCTCACCAAACTAATAAGTATGCAAAATGTGCTTTCGCTTTATGTATTTTACATGATTTATTATTTTTAGAATTCACAGTCAAATTTATTCATTCAAACTTGGCACGTTGCAAAAAATAAACGTGACGGCATGTACGGATAATTAATAAATATTTTGATGAAATGCTTTACATTAATTAATTAATTTAAAACCGTAGGTTTAACTTTATCTTCTGTTAAAAGTGAAAATAAACACTTTTCATATTTATTTTTAATTTCATGATAAAAACTGGAAAAAAGCTACAAACAAATAAAATTGTACTATTAAACTTTGATTCGCGCCGATAAAACTACCGAAATGCGGTTTACAAACGTATATCTTAACTTTATTTATAGAACTTCCCCAAGTTTCTCGGTTAGCTTTTAAAACACAGGCTAAGAGGATTCGGAAAATTACGTACTTAAAACCAAATTCTGAAAAAAAGTTGTGTTTTAATTTTAAGCTATACAAATACAACGTATTAATTGATTGTAATTCATACAAAAATTTACTTTTATTAAAATTGGTATAAATGATTTCTAAAATTTTAATAAGAATAGTACAAAAATTTATTTATATTTTTAAAAAGCTGTAATCATACAACTAAATTTTTAATCAAAAGTATTTATAATATTAATGTATTACAAAATTTTAAATTTAACAAAAGTTAGAGTACAACAAACCAATGTTGAATTTTGGAAATATTGATTTGTTAGTTAACGAAATGAGTCAAAGTTGCTAAACATAATTTTAAATTTTGTACTATAACGCAGCAATAACTAAAAGTAAGCCACAGAAATACGTTTTAATATACATCAATTATATTTTATACAAAACAATATGATTCAAGTTAAAAGTCCGCAACGAACATTCGGTAAATTAACACTAAAAGTCCGCAACGAACATTTGGAAAAACTTTAACACTAAAATTATAAGTTCGGAATAGTCGCGAAAATTTAACGATAGATTAAGTGTAACTTATAAACACAAAGTATTTAAGAGTAATTAAAATTAATAAATTCATTAACTATTACAAATATTTAATTTGCGACAAATAAAATAAAAGCGGTAGTAAGTACCAAATTCTTAAGTATCGTATTATCTAGGCCAACACCACGGACTCTTGGCCTAACGACGACAATTCAGCTTAAGCAGGATAGTAGTAAGTTAAAATTCTTGTAACCGTTCGGCCAAAGGTTACAAAAGAAAAAAAACTTGAGGTTATAAAACAGTATTAAGAAATTTCAACTTTAGTTTTAAGATGAATTTGACAGATAACACGAAATCTTGGTAACCTTGCTGCGGTAGTGTTTCCTGATGAAGTTTTACAAACGTTTTGACTAGACTACTAACCTAAAAATTTTTAAACGTCGCTTGCAGGTCACAAAGGCCACTTTGGAGAAACTGCCGTTTTTACCAGTACAGGGTTGTTTTGTGACACACGACTACACAACCTGGAGAGATCAATTGAAACGTTGCTTCAGAAAATTGAACAGCTTAAAGTCAATTAAATTTTACAACTACAATTTTAATCACGGTTATTGTCACGACATGGTTCACGTTCTCGATCTCGAAACAACCAATCTAGAAAAAATCTGCAGGTACAACTGGAAATTTAGAAATCAGACAAGAAAATTTGAAACATCTTGTGAATTTACAACTGACACTTTGGAAAACGACAAAGCAGTGGTTGATGACAGCCCTCTGCACAACATTTGGCCGTTTATTCGTCACTAACAAACCAAGCAATATTAAGTTCCTTATTGGTATCGGGGCAGATCACACTATGTGGACCCACTTAGAGAATTTTCAAATCCGCGACCTTAGTCCGACTACGTGCTGACTACGGCAAATAGTACAGTCATTGCAACTACGGTACGACCAGTCTGTTACTAAACGTAGAATTGCGATGACAATTTACCTGGAGATTTGTAGTCGCCGTTTTCAAACCAATCGTAAGTGCTGACATCTTGGCATACTGTAGACTTCTAGTTGATGTAAAACATAGTTAACTCTTTGGCCAAACGACCCATCATACTATTTCTGGAGAAGGGACTGAGTGGAAATTTCCAGTTATTTTCCCGCTTTTCCATAAACTTTTAAATTTAAAAGATTTGCTCTAGAAAAAAACTAAACGCAGCAAAAAACAGCTGACGTTATGTTGCATTTAGATATTGCACGTTTTTCTAAGAGTTTATAGTCATCGTTTTTCCACATGGTACCCAAAAAGAGCGATTAATGGAAATCATGCGGCGACTTCCTGCTTTTAACGCAAAAACTTGCCCATACCGGTATCTAAGAAAGCACATTCAAGGTTTTAGTCAATTACTGTGCGGCAATTTAATTTTCTCTACTATAAATTGTGTTCGTACTTTCAATCAAATCCCAGTGGCCAAAAAAAATTTTTTAAAGACCACCAGCACGACATTTTGTGGGTTATTTGAATTTACCCTTATGACATTGGGGTAACGAAATGCAACCTAAACAGTTCAAAGGTTTATAGATAAAGTTCTTTAGATTCTATATTTTTGTTATGCATACATAGACGACATTTTCATCCGTCATTTACTCGACCAGAGCACATGCAATATTTAAAATATTTGTTTTCAACGTCTTAAAGGCTATTGTGTGGAGGAGGAGGTGGAGGATATGGACTCATCAAACCACCCGAACTTGCTTGGTACAAGTTTGTCACATATAGAATAGAACAATTTAGGATATGTTAAGAGAAGAAAGGATTGCCTAGTTAGACAATTCCGATAGGCTGTGTATCTGGTTCGTGCTATGTAAGCACGAGGTTCTGCGAGGCACTTACCTTGCGGCTTATCTTCGCATGTCAGACTGAAAACCAAATAGGCGGGAAAAGGATACGATGTTGTAATAGACCGGAATGAGGCCAATTAGTCCAGACAGCTACGACTATTAAAAAGTTGAAAAGGTTAGTTAACTAAAAATAATCAAATAAACTAAGCCACATGCAGTAAAATAACTAAATAAGTACCCTACTTCGGCGTAGCTGATTGTATAATAAAATCATAAATAATGAATACATTGACATTGGACACTAGTCTAAGGATATACTCAAAGGAATCGGGATACGGGTTGACTTGGGTTCTTAGGGTACTCCAATCATCATCAAACTCCCGACAAGAGGGAATTCTATGTGACGTAGTATCAATAACACCACACGACAAGCACCGATCGTCATTTGCAACGCTAATGCGTTTCAGATGCCAACGGAAGCCGCCGTGCGACGTGAGAATTTGGACGGCCGCTTGTCTCGTTTTATGGGACATGTTGATCCAGTCTAAGAAATTTGGAATCCAGGAATTGGCGTTACGTCCTTTATGGGATGTATCCCACTTCCGCTGCCATTCATTCAAGATCAAAGTCTTGAGATGGTGCTTGACGGCTGGAAAGGAAAAAAAATCTGCGGTCGAAATTGCTAGTCTAACAATGTGCACGAGCCAACTCTTACAAGAACTTTGGAGCAGTATATTTCCTGCAATAAGAGTTGCAGAGAGGGATATTTTGCAACAACGCACAAAAAATTGATAGGAACAGTACGATTTTTCCCGAGGATCGTACGAACGAATAGGGAATGTAGGGATCCCAGTTTTCTGACAATGTGGGTATGTCGCAGTCTGTGTTACCAGATGTCTAAGCCATATGTGAGCATAAGAATGTGGAAAATGGTCACTAATGATTTCTTATGTAGATTCCAGTTACAGCGAGAATATTTATAAAACAAGTGCAAGACAGTCTTGTCCTTGTCAACTACATGGGAACTGTGTAACGAAGCTCAGTTTGCTACAAGCTTCTAGTAATTTACGAACCTGCACGGCCAACTCACTGTAGGATTGAAACCATACCTGTCAAAGAGAGGGGAGGTTTAAGTGACTTTATTTTAAAGGGCGCCAGATCTTTTGTTCTTTGCAGAAATAGCGCCTGCTAGATCAGCACAGGAGGCTCGAAGCTTGTACAAAATTGTTAAGGTTCGTAAAACTGGAGGAAACTAAGAAAGAAACTAAATCGTTAACAACAATTGCATTTTAATTACTCTATAAGGATAAATAGATTAAAATTTGAATCTATAACAATTAGATAGCATGAGAAAGAATAATTTTAGTCCGAGTACAAATATAAGCAGGTACTAAAATATCAGAAGTATCGGCAACTTACACTACACTTAAAACAAAAGTGTAACCATCAGAACATATACAAAATCTTTGTAAGTAAATTACATTAATAATGATAATAATTGACAGTTGACGTAATCAGCATGCGATAGTAATTTACTTAAACTAATTGAGTAACAATAATAAGAAACATATCAATTCGAACGTCTCGACACGATTAGTAAATATAGTTATTCATGAGTAGCACCGTAGCGACAGCGAATAATTAAAATCAAAAATTGACTTACCAAATTCAGGGTTACCTTCAGAAAACGTTTTCCTACTGGCTTCCTGTAATTAAACTTTTTGAAAATAATCGTGTCTACCTGGCGACTCACAAACTACAACAAGTAAAAGAAACATTTAAAAGAAAGTAATCGAACCGAAACTTATCGTATGCTGTTACAAGGTCTTTTCGTCTACGATGGTATTAATTTATTGCCTCCGAAGAGAATTCAATCGTATCCGGTACTTAGGCTCTTCCGAACAAGGTGATATTAATTACTGGTATCAATTGCCTCCGCATAGAAATTCTGCTCTTGTATCGCAGCGTTCTTAGGTCTACAGCTTCCGATTATAATTTTCTCTTGGTAGATTTTAAATTACGACAAGAACACTCATAGTTAGGAGGTAGCACATGACGCTAACGAAAAGACATAAAAATTACCTTTAATCAAAAAAGAACAAAAGCCACTTACCCTGCGTGGATTAAATTAGTTCAAGAAGAATACTTTTATTACCCATCGTGTCCCAACACGTGGATGTTTTAAGAAAACGATTTTTAATTCACGCAGACATAGGTTATATCGTGAACGATGTTAAAGTCAAAATGCACGTATATCGTCTTCTCAATACGAAGAGACCAACGAGCTCGATAGATGGCGTCGACAAACAGAAAAGTAATTTTTAATTAAACCTATATACAAGGTAGTGCATTATTTAAATTTATGCACGTAAGAAGTTTATGACTCGGCAAAAGACCAAGGTATTTAAACTCGAAAACCCTTCCAACTGAAATGCCGTTGAGTCGAAGTAAGGGATTTTTTTTAAGGCTCTGTCGTGATTTTGCCTCTAGGTCGCGTCTGTTGTTTGCGGACACTGTGATAGGGTTATGGCGTGGTTCTCAATTCTGGCAAATGCATATTTTGGCAGTCGACTATTAACTTTCTTTGTTATTTGGTTTTTGCTTCCGGAACTTGTTTTCTGCCATAAAAAATTAACGGCATTTGAGACTTTCCACGTTCAAACACAGTAAAAGAAATCGATAATTTTTTGGTATGGCAATTCTTACCAAAGCAGCAGAAGTTTAAACGCCATTAAACGATTTTCTTCAGGGCAATGCAAAAAGTAAAACACTTGTCAAATCGATTCCAAAATATATTCAAGCATTTATAGTTACATAAGAGAACCTCGCACAAACAGTTTTACTAGTTTATCCTAGAATCAACGTTCTAATAGCTATTTTTTCTATAGCATTAGATTTTCCAGTTTGCGCTACTGTTAAACAATCTGTTAGCGGTGTCTGATAATTTCTGGATTTTTTCTCAAAGAAGTTTCGCCGAACAAAAATATGGAGCTTATGGTTGAGAGCTGCTTGTTATCTATCTTGCAATCGAACACTTTAGGCACACGGTCGAAATTTGGTTATTTATTATCTACACTGACCACACGCCCATTACATTTATCTTCAAGAAGATACCTATTAGTGTTTTCCTCATCAATCTCGTCATTTGGATTTTATCTATCAATTTACCACTAACACACAACACATCTCCGGACAAGAAAATGCTGCTGCCGATACTTTGTCACGCGTTGAAGAATTTAACAACTTAAGTTTGAGGTATTAGCAATTGCATAGCGAGATGACAAACAACTAAAAAGATATCTGACAGTGTCTGCTTTTCTATAACTTAAATGGGTTTGCGTACCAGGTACTAACACATCAACTTTTTGCGATATATCTACCACAGCTGGTCCTTACTGTGTTATATTTTTTTCAAAGTTTTTCACAGTTGATCGCATCCACTTGGATACCGTCGTTCTGCTTTCATCAGAAACATACATACATTTTCTTACGATAATAGATTGAATTACTCGTTGGCCAGAATCTGTACTGAAACGTGATCAAGAAGCAAGAACAGTTGCAAGAACATTTGACGATAATTTGTTACCTGTTGGTACGGCTTTGGTAACAAACGGTATTCACGGTGGGGATACTTTGTCGCTTTGGTTGTTGCTGCATGTATTTGTAATTGTTCAAAATTCGGACGTATTTGGATTTCTTTAAATCAAGCCTTCGGTTGTATTTAATCATGTTAAGCTTTTAGCGTTGTTACTTATATTAGAGCTTTAGCTACTTTTTATTGTACCTAAGATCATTAATTAATATTTTATTTAGTTGAGTACAGTATACAGCTTCCAACTTATTTTGTAATTGAGTGTTACTGTTTACGTTGACTTGATCCGGTCAGGTATCCTTAATTTTTAAACGTAATCAAGGTCGGTAAATTTTACTCGACGATTGCAAGCTTGCACTGCTCGTACATGTCGAGGGTAATAATACGAAAATAGCAATTATTGTTAGGTACCCCGTTAAGTAACTTAAGGTTAGGGATAAGTCTTCCGTTTTATTCCAATTTTTACGTCGTTTACGTTGACTTGATCCGCTCGAGTATACTTAATTTTTAATCGTACTCAAGGTCAGTTTGGCAAATTTCAGTCGACGATTGCAAGCTTGCACTCTTCGTAAGTATCAAGGGTAATAATACGAAAATTGTAATTATTGTTAGGTATCACGTTAAGGAACTTAAGGTTAGGGATAAGTCTTGCATTTTCTTCCAATTTATATGTTCACTTTTCGCTAATCGAAACTAAAATTTTACGATTACATGTATTTGTTAATGGTTGACTGATTTTGCTTAATATTTATGATATTGTTATTGATTTTAGACATAAAACTTTCACCATAAAACATTATTAAATTATTTTTTGGGTAAATGGTGTATATTTATTTAGAAATACAATTGCTAGCTTTCGAACTTTGTCTAAGTTCTTCGTCAGGCAAAAATTAAATTAATTTGACAATTATAAAAACTAAGGTAACTAAAAACAATAACTATAAGGGAACTAGATAATAAGCGCAAGTATTTAGCTACAGCATTCGCTCGAAGGTCTAAAAGAAAACCACCATAAAAACTCTAGACGTAGCTTAAGTGTCAATGGTGGACAAATTAAGATTAAGAAATAACAGGTAACCATGTGTCAGAAAGTTCGTAACCACTGTCTCTATTGAAATTGTTAGGATGTTTGATAATTTCAATAGCTTCTCTAATCTTTCTTGATTTCCAGTTCTTTGTTTTAGAAATTGTTTCAGTTTTCTCAAAGTTTATATCATGAAGAGTGTCAAGTGCATGTTCGGCAATGGCAGACTTAGTAGGTTGTATTAAACGAAGATGTCTTTTATGTTCTTTTAATCTCGTATCTATAGTTCTACCCGTTTCGCCAATATATACCTTGCCACAAGTGCATGGGACTTGGTACACTCCACAGGTATTGTAAGGTATTTTGTCTTTTAAAGGATTCAACAAATTTTTAATCTTAGTAGTAGTATTATAAGCTACTTTTATCTTATGTTTACTTAGTATTCTTCCAATTTTGTCACTTATGTTGGAAACAAAAGGTAGAATTACAAAGTTTTGGTTAATAGTTGAATCATCTGTAACAGTAGGTCTTGTCTTTGGTCTAAGAAACTTTTTAATTTGTTCTTTATTAAAACCATTTCTTATAAAAACTTTCTTAAGGTGTTCTAATTCTTTTTGTAATTTTTCTTGGTGACAAATTATTGTTGCACGATTATATAATGTGCGAATCGTCCCAAGTTTCTGAGCTGGGTGATGATGAGAATTTGCGTTTAAATATTGATCTGTATGTGTTGGTTTTCGATAAACTGAATGTATTAAAGTACCATCTAATTTTCTTTCTATTTTAACATCAAGAAAAGGTAAGGTACCATTAATTTCTTTTTCAATACTAAATTTTATGTTAGGATGTCGATTGTTAAGGTATTGAAGAAATATTTGTAGTTCATCTAAATTAATTAATTTAATTTTTGCCTGACGAAGAACTTAGACAAAGTTCGAAAGCTAGCAATTGTATTTCTAAATAAATATACACCATTTACCCAAAAAATAATTTAATATTGTTATTGATGTTTGTAATTAAAATTTATTAAATTTTTCCTTATTCGTTGGGAAGCAAGAGAAGTGTTTTGTTTTTGATTGGAAAATATAAACAATTTGCTACGTTCTCTATGCTATGTTAGCATTTTTGGTGTTTCTTAGTCAAAGATTCTACCGATACGCGTAGAATGACGTCCATTTTTCTCTCAACCACGCCCACTCACTGTCATATCAGCTAACCGTAGTGACGTGGTTGTTACTAACAGGACCCCCTAGAACAAAAGGTTGGTAACAAATAGGATCGTTTGATTTGGCACACTACTAACAGACGTAGGCAGACAGTTGGAATCGAGCTGTTTAAACATTTAAATCGTCTATTAGGTTTGACTTATTTAAAAACAACTACATCAGCATACTGTATAGTTGACGCTTACATCGTCAACGAAAAACAGCGATTATGTGCAACCAGAATCATTAATAAACACAAGTTCTTTCTAAGGTTTTGCTAGGCATCTGGTCAGCTTACAAAGATGATCTAAAAGCAATAGCAGTTGTCATAGTTTATGGCCAATCTTTGTGCATTCTATGTGAATTTTTCTTATTACAAAAGTCTAATGACTAGACAATACAACAAGTGAACCACTGAACGACCGTTTTGCTTTTTTGGTTTTCTTTAGTAGTAGAACATGTTACTGTACTTCCACAAGTGTATTAACAGTTCTATAGCTGTATATTAATAAACGATGTGATCAACATGAATGAAACACGATGGCATCTCATAGTATAAATTTACTCTGCATGAATATAAGTATGTAAATGGCTATAGCTATAGAAACGTTGTAAACTAATTTTATACCCGCGTAATTCAAATAAGTTTTGAATAAATCGCGGGCTAAAACGACATCGTATTTTACTAATGTTCATCACATCATTTATTAAAATAAATAATTGTAAGACTGTCAATGCATTTGTGGAAGTACAGTAGAGTGTTCTCCCACTTCTGAAGAACCCCAAAAAGGCGAAAAGGCCGTCTAGTGGTTCATGGTGGTGAGTCTATAGTATTGTTTTTTTTAAATAGGAATGTCAAATCATACCGTCTAAAACTTATTTTTATGTAGAATTTAGCGACCTGTTGTTTGCCATAGTTATCTCTAAAGATAACTGTGCTATTGTAAATTAAAAATAGGAAGTAAGTATTAATTCGATAACTGAAGATGCAGTTAGCGTGGGGAACCATCAATTGTTTTATGGTGTTTAAGGTAACATCATATTGTTGAAACCGTGTTTTAAGTTTATGAAGTTCATCTACTAAAAAAATCATTTATAAGCGATATTTAAACCGTTTTCTATTCGCCTCTTAGCAGTAATAAATTGATCAAATAAATGCTAATTCAATTTCATCCATAAAATATTTATGGAAAGAAATTTTACCGCGGTTAAATATTTGCTAGAAAATACCATTCCTCATCTAACAAAATTGTACCCGGATGAAATTGGTCCTAACGTAATTATCAACAAGGTATAGTTTTAACATGATGGGTGCCCCTCCGCATTATAGCCGAAGTTCGTGCATAGTTGAACAACGTTTTTTCGGAAAGTGTATTGGACGTCGAGCACGCATTGAATGGCCAACGCGATCACCCGACTTAACACCACTAGTTTTTTTCTTCTGGAGTTTTCTGAAGGGTCGTATTTACCTCGATAAACTTGAATAAACTCGCGCAACAAATTTCAGAATAGCAAATATTCCTCGCGAACTCAGTTTACTATCACCATCAAGATTTCTATACGTTTTTTTTCTTCATAAGATGTTCTATAATTTAACACTTCGGACAGTTTTAAGCTTTTAACGTTTGTTAAACAACATAAACCAACCATTGTTTTTAGCGCCCACTGAATCCAACTACTCCCAATCTTTAATTTAATAGCCAAGTTCTCTTTAGAGATAACTATGACAACCAGCATGTCGCTAAAATCTACTTGAAAGTGTCTTTCAAACGGTATTTGACACTCCTTCCTATTAAAAAAAACATGGCTGCGCAGTTCCCGCCTTTGTAGATTGAAAAATAACAAAACTGTGGAAATTATAGAAGGCTTTGTAAATATAGATATTAAACTTTATCAATTTAGCTTGAATAGTTTTGAAATAACAAGGCCGGTTGTATACATTTGGTACGCACTGTATATACATTTCAGATGCACTACATGTATCTAGTTACACTAATCAAACCTTCTGCAAGTAATACTTTTAGTGACTGTTTTAATTATACACTGGGTTTCAAATAAAATGCACCTCATAGAAGAAGTAGACGTGGAGGGCTGGAATTTTCTATGTAAAACTGCTGTATATGGACAAATAGATGATTAAAATTTGGAATGAAAATGTTGATGTATTCAAAAAATATACATGGTGTTATCAACATCTTCACGCTTCTTTTACTTTTTTCAGTTTTTTTTAGATTTAGTTACCATTTGTCATTGTTTGTAAGTGTCAGAACGCAACCGAAGTAATTTTTAATAATTAACGCTTTTTGAGAGAGGGCAAATTATTAGTATGCAGGAAGATGCGTTGGGATATCGTGAAATAGACAAAAGATTAGGTCGTACTCATTCAACAATATTAAGGACATGTCGAGGATGGCAGGAGGAACAGCTTCAAAGACCACGGAGAGGTACTGGATGACTCAGAGTCACGCATGTTAAGAAGAAGTGCCGTTCAAGACCCTTGGGAACCATTTAGTTCAGTTGGAATAAACTGGATACGAGCAATTGATCGCAGAGTCTCTATGAGTACTGTTTATCGTCGAATCCGCTCTTTTGGATTGCGATCATATTGTAACGAATTTTATTATTAAATCTAATTTATATAACGACTAAAAATATGTTTTACTTATACTAGAAATATGTACACTTGTAAATTAACCGAACTAATTAAATCTAATAGTATTTAATAAAAACACTTACTCTAATTTATATTACTTACACGAAGATAAGATAAAGTCCGCGGATAATTTCACACACTTGTTTACACTAAAATCACGTACAAGATTATTATCCGTATATTTATCTACACACACTCGCTAACGACTTATTTATTTAGGCTTGAATAATCTTCTTAACACTGCTGTCTTCGCATTACGGCAATAACTGACCTACGATTTGTTTGTTCCGTATATATACAGAATTTGGAAATCCTTCTCGAGTGTTCCATATCTTTCGGTATATTTTCTAGAATATGGATAACAACTTTGAGAAGGCTCTTGAATTTGCGGATAACTTATCGAAAGTTTCACTGTCTCCTTCTTAGGACTGTTATCTCCCAGAACAGGAGACTGGATGCGACACCAGTAAAAAGTATCGTGGCGATAGCGGCAGCTTGCTCTATTTCGGCAACTTCCTTGACCATAAAAGTAATAGCCAATGGACTTTTCCTGGCTTGATATTCTTCTTGGTTGGTAACTACAGACCAACACTTGAACGCCTGTTCCTCGGAAGACGACATTCAACATGTTTCGAACTGTCCTCCAATTCAGTTGATCTAAGCCACAACTAAGCTTGGGTACTGCCAATTTCTTAACATGATGGAACTCCATTTCTCTCTTGAAACTCCATAATGTTCGCCACAGATCTTTGTATAACGCCTTAACACGTGAGTATTTCTTGGTGAGCAGATAGAAAACGAAGCGTCCGTCACCACGTACTCCTAAAACTTTTCCGACTGCCGGTTGCTGTCTTCTTAATTTATCTAGCTGCCCAAACTTCTTTTTAAACACAACTGCAACCCCTCTGAACATGTCAAAATCCTCGCTCACGCAATGTGCAATGGCGTAATCTTTTTGTGCCTGGAACAGGGCTTGTTGTTCTTCGGTGGTAACTCCAAACCTAGCTTTTACAGAACCTCCGTATAAGTTCGTAAACTTCTCGAACTCCATTTCTTCGATTGGATTCCTGGTTCTGCTACTTATTACTTTGGTTCGGACCTGAATTTGCGTATTCTGGTTATGGCCAGCAAACGAGGATAGACGATCGACGTGGACCACTTTTGGCTTGCCTCTGGGCGGTTTTCGGATGCGATATATGACGTCGTTAATACACTGCACGACTTCATAGGGGCTCACTCATTACCTTTGCAGCTTCGGCGACAAACCACGTCTCCTTTAAGGATTATACAACCAGACCATATCGCCAGGTTGAAACCTACCATTTTGCGCCTTGACGTCATATCTTGTTTTCATCATGTCGCTGGCAATTTGTGTGTTTTTACGGACCTGTTCATGTACCTCGTCTAGCCTCTTGGCTAGCTTGCTGACGTAATCTTCTCTAGCAACTTCTTCTTCCGGTCTTTGTCCAAATTGAAGATTGCATGGTAGTCGTATTTCACGACCGAGCATGACACAGGATGGTGTTTGGCCTGTGCTTTCGTGAACGGATGATCGGTATGCCATTAGGAAAAGGTGCAAGTACTGATCCCCGTCTGTGTAGTGTAGTGTTCGAACACTACCTTGGCTAAGTACTTGCCCATTGTTCGATTTATCCGTTCAACCATATCATCAGAATAAGGATGGAGAGGCGTTGTTCTAGTTTTCTTAATTCCCAACAGTCGGCAAACTTCTTGAATCAGCCCAGACTCAAAATTGCGGCCTTGATCGGAGTGTAATTCCAACCGAACTCCAAACCGACAGAAAAACTCTTTTACTAATACGTCTGTGACTGTAGCTGCTTCCTGATTGGGTATGGCGTAAGCCTCCGTCCATTTCGTAAAATAATCCATCGCCACCAGGATGTATTTATTTTTCGAATCGGATTCTGGGAACGGCCCTGCGATGTCAATCGCTACTTTTTCCAAAGGGTTTCCTATGTTGTATTGCTTCATGGGTGCTTTGCGTTTTCTCGCTGGACCATTTCCTGATGCGCAGACCGTGCAATTACGGCACCTCTTTGCAGTTCATCCAGTAGAATCGTTTTCGTACTTTACCCAATGTCTTCTTAATGCCAAAGTGTCTTCCTGATGTCCAATCGTGGAGATGCTTCAACACTTCTGCCACCCAGCTCTTTGGCACTACCAACTGTAGTCTGTTTCCCGTGCCATCAACACTTTTAGGGATGGTTTAAGAAAACCGTCTTCTACTATCAAGTAGTCCCACTGCGCCCAGTACGCTTCGATGTTTCTGCTCAAAGCACTCATTTCTACCCAGATTGGTCGTCGGCCGCTTTCCTTCCAGTCTAGGAGTAGTTTTATTTCAGGATCATTTTCTTGTTCGCAACGTAGCTGCTCAGGTTCCCACTCATCATCAACCATAGCAGTTCTTCGGAGGCATTCAACTTTGTCTTCCAGTCGCGGACAATGGCTGCAGTCCGCCGAACATGGTCTTCTTGACAAGGCATCAGCGTTCCGATGACTGCTTCCGGCACGGTGTTCTGTGTCATAGTCATACTCTTGCAGTCTCTCGATTCATCTTGCCACTTATCCTTCCGGGTTACGGAACTGCAGTAGCCATTTTAAAGCGGCGTGGTCTGTTCTCAGTAAAAATTTTCGTCCATACAAATACTTGTAGAAATGTTCGATGGACTTAACGATTGCTAACAGCTCCCTCTTAGTCACACAATAATTCCTTTCTGGCCTGGACAAAACCTTGCTAAAATACGCGATAACTTTTTCTTGTCCATCTTGAACCTGCGAAAGAACCGCGCCTACGGCCAGATTGGTTGCGTCCGTATCCAGAACAAATTTTCCACCTTCTCTTGGATAACTCAAAATCGGCAAAGTGACTAGGGCTTGTTTTAGTTGATGGAAAGAATTTTTATAGTTCTCATTCCATCTAAATTCTGCTCTTTCTTCCGTCAATTTTGTCAATGGTTTGGCAATATTAGCAAATCCGGGTACAAATCGTCGATAATAGGTGCCCAACCTAAGGAAACTTCGGACCTGATGTTTGTCGATTGGTCTTGGCCATGCTTGCAGTGCTCGGATTTTGTCTGGGTCAGCCTTTACTCCATCTCTAGATACGACGTGGCCAAGGTATGGCACTTCCTTCTTAAATGCCTGACACTTCTTTGGGCTCAGTTTGAGGTTAGCCCCACGTAGCCGCTGGAACACTTTCTTCAAGTTGTTCAAGTGTTCTTCAAACGACTTTCCAACCACGATCACGTCGTCCAGGTAAACCAAACACGTCTTTTAAGACAATCCGCGCAAGATGGTCTCCATCAAACGCTCGAATGTAGCAGGAGCGTTACACAGGCCGAAGGGTATCACAGTGAACTGCCACAACCCAGTTCCAATTGTAAAAGCTGTTTTTTTACGATCCTTGGGTTCTAATTCTACCTGCCAGTATCCACTCTTTAAGTCTAACGTAGAAAACCACTGGGATCCTGACAGGGTGTCTAACTTATAGTCAATTCTGGGTAAAAGGTAACTGTCTTTTTTGGTCACGTCGTTTAGCTGTCTGTAGTCTACGCAAAACCTCGTTGATCCATACTTCTTCTTCACACCTTCTCTTTTCATATCCGTAATTATTTGTTCGACTTCCTTTCTTTTCGCCAAAGGAAGTCTGCGTGGATGTTGTCGTATCGGCCGAGCGTCTCCGGTATTAATTTTATATTTCACCACATTAGTTCTTCCTTTGGAACCACTCTTCAGCGCGAACACATCTTGATACACTTCGATCAGCACTTTAACTTTAGCCAGCTGGTCTTGGCTGAGGTTTTGGCATTTGGTGGTAAGAATGTCCAATAGATGTTGTGGACATTTCTTCGGCGACTTATCTTCGTCAGACTTCACGCATCTCATAATTTGAGATGCTGGCGTGCATTCGCCTACCACGGTCTTCTTCTTCAACGTTACAGGATCTGAGTTGATGTTTAAGATTCTTACTGGCACCGTGTTTTTTACTCGTAAGCTCTACCAACGAGTAGTCCCTTTTCAACTAAACCGCACTCCATTGGATACATTGGGCGTATGTAGCCTTCCAGGAGACTACCATCCAGGCGTGTTATCACCACACTTTCAGTCCTTGCAGTCATAGTCACGTCTTCACTTAATGAAACTCGCACGGCTGCCTTCTCTGACGAATGAAAAGGAATTTCTTCATTGTCGATCTTCAGGACATCGTTCTTCATATCCAAATGGAACCCATACTTTTTTATCACGTCCATGTCCAGGATAACTTCTTCCGTGATTTCGGCTAACAGTACTTGATGGTCGGGTACTCCATTTCCCAAACCAATGGTTACTTTGACTTGTCCGTGAGTAGGTATTTCGTCGCTCGTTGCCGTTCGAAGTCGTACTGTTACTGGTGATGTCTTCTCGTTTTCCAATAACATGTCAGGACGAATGATGATCTTTGTCGCTCCCGTGTCAACCAGTAACTGGACGCTTCTCCTATTGATCTTGCCATTGAGATTAATGCTATGAAATTGCTTCCTAGGCAATGCCATTTGGATTGTAATCTCCGGAGTCTGACTAGATGAGATTACTTTTTGTCTCTTTTGCTCGCCTCGTTCCAAATTTTTGAGCGCTTTTCTTGTCCTCTTCTTAGGTTTAGTACGATGCCGTCGTACATGGCCTATTTCATCGCAGTTCAAAGTTGTCACTCCTCTTTCCCGAAGTATTTGTCGCGCTATCTCCTCGATGCTTTCCAGTGTCTGCGCTGGTACTTCTGCAGCACAGCAGAGTCTATGACCATCTCGTTGCGATGCTTGTTTTGCTGCTTCAAACTCCAAAGCATGCACCAAAGCGTCATCCTAAATCTTCGGTCGAGCTAACTGGAGAGTCTGCTGCGTTTTGTTGTCTCTGAGACCGTCTACAAAGGTTTGAATCGCCAACTGCTCCAAAAAGGTGTCTGGTGCTGTAGGATACGCAAGCTGTGTTAATCTGGCGATGTCAGCCTCGAATTCTTGAAAACTTTCGGCAGGTTTCTGAACCCGTCTTTAAATTTGAGCTTGATACACTTGTTGAAGATGAGCATCTCCATATCTCATTTCTAAACGTGAAATTAAAAGTTCGTAATTTTCTTGTAGATGGTCAGGAACAGTTTGTAAAATTCCAAGCGCTTCTCCGCGTAAGGATACAATTAAAAACGTCGCTTTCTGTTTGTTGCTCCAACTATTAGCTGTAGCTGCGGCTTAAAACTGCTTGTAGTAGGTTGACCATGGAACTTTACCATCAAAATTTGGCGGTACAACTTTAAACTTGTAAGTGGTTTCTTCCCTATGGTCCATTATTAAATCTTCACTCGTGACGCTTCTTTCACCGTGACAATTCATTTGCTTCATATTTCTTCAATCAGTTTTATTCTGTCTTCTAATTTGTCCTCTATTGCTTCTATTTTTTCATTCACAGATTTGCAAATTTCTTCTTTCAAATTTAGCGTATCTGTGTGGGTTTCCTTTTGCGCAATTTTGATTTGATTTCCTACACTAGCTTGTATTTGTTCCTCAATAGTCTTTATTTGATTTTCCATGCTCGCTCGTATTTCTTCTATTAAACTTCTAGCATTTTCTTCCATTTTTCTGGAATTTTCCGATAGTTTTTCTTCAATTTTCTGTGAATTTTCGCCCATTTTTTAATTTTTTTTTTCCATATTTTTATTCATCGACTCGAGAATTTCAAATATTTTTGAATCCATTTTCCCTTTATAAAATCTTGTTAATATTAAACCACTAGTGTACGGAAACGAATTTAATTAATATGGCGATCACGCACTTGTTAAAAGAAAAAGTTTAATAAACACTATTTTACACTTTATAAATAAACACGCGTATCGCGAACTTAACAGTTATTTACGCAATCAATGTTTTTATTACGGGAGCGATATTTCTTAATGATATTTACACTAAAATTCGCGAACGATACCCCACACTGACGCCAATTTGTAACGAATTTTATTATTAAAACTAATTTATTTAAACGACTAAAAATATGTTTTACTTATACTAGAAATATGTACACTTGTGAATTAACCGAACGAATTAAATCTAATAATTTTTAATAAAAACACTTACACTAATTTATATTACTTACACGAATATAAGATAAAGTCCGCGGTTAACTTCACACACTTGTTTACATTAAAATCACGTACAAGATTATTCTCCGTATATTTATGTACACACACGCGCTAACGATTTATTTATTTAGACTTGAATAATCTTCTTAACACTGCTGTATTCGCATTACGGCAATAACTGACCTACGATTTGTTTCTTCGGTATTTATACACATTTGGAAATCCTTCTTGAGTGTTCCCTATCTTTCAGTATATCTTCTAGAAGTTGGATAACAACTTCAAGAAGGCTTTTGAATTTGCAGATAACTTATCGAACGTTTCAATATCAACCAAACTCTCTTATTCATCACCACCAAGAAGTCAAACTTTAATGGTGCCAAGCCAGACAACATTGGCTACATGAAACAACATTATTTTTTCTGATGAGTCTAGGTTTTGTTTATAGCACTCGGACGGGCGTACGTGTGTGCGGAGACCTAGAGGACAACGCTACGATGTACGGTTTGTACAAGGAAAACATACTGGCTTAACACCTGGTGTAATGGTTTGGGGTGGCATTTATTGGGGAGGTCGCTCTTTTTTAACGTTTATCCAAGTCACGTTAAATGCTCGATATTAGATCGACAACGTCTTTCTACCTTTTCTTTAAGAACGTTCAGAAGCTATCTTCCAACAAGATAATGCGCGACCGCATGTGGCAGTAATGACACAGAGACTTTTTGAAGAGAATGACCTAAATTTGCTACCGTGGCCTGCTAGATCGTCAGATTTATCGCCAATAGAACATGTCTGAGACATAATGGACAGAAGACTGCGTCATCTAGCTCACCTTCCAAATACAATAGAAACCTTGCGACAACAGCTTCAAATAGCCTGGGACGAGATACCCCAGGACGAAATAAACCACCTTATTTCCAGCATGCCTAGAAGGGTAACTTCTTGCATACGAGCACGTGGTGATGTTACACATCATTGACATTTTTTTAATAAAACGTTGGATTGCTTTTTCCAAATTGTAATCATTTATTTGTCTATATATAACAGTTTTACATACATTTCAGCCGTCTACGTCTACTTCTTCTATGTGGTGCATTTTATTTGAATCCCAGTGTATTTTACGTCACGTATTATAATACCAGAAAATTTACGATACATTTTAAAGTTTGCTAACTTAATTTTCTTTTTAATTTTAAGGTGAGACAGATTAATGAATTTTACTTTGTTAATGCAACAAAAAGAAACTTTTAATCTTTTTCTTAACGAGGCGTTAACGTTTAATTAATTTTAAGCACTTTGCATTTTTCAACGGTTTTTATACATAGAGATTTTCATCATTAAATTTTCTATTAATATTAGATTTTATTTGCATAAAATTTATAAAAGAAATAAAGTAGATAATTTGGTTTAAGTTTGAAGTTATACGCAAATAAATTTTTTTTTTAGCAAAATTGCATGTTTAAATGGTTCTAACAATGCGTGTTAAAAGCCTTTAGTAGTACTGCTACGTTGGTATTGTGACAGATCATAGGATTACTTATTATTACAACAACATTAATGTATTTACGTATTTAATGCAACATTGCTATTACTAAAGCTAATCAATACTTAACGTTGCTTACATTCGATACACACGTAACGTTTATATACATATGTAGATATACAGTTTTACTTTCTAAAAACGTCTTTTTAACATTATTTTGTACGAAACATATTTTATTATACGGTAGAATCTGAATATTTTACGCCAACTTTTATAGTTTTAGGTTTTGAAAGAGTCGCTTTTATTTTTATAGTAGAAAATGTAATACGCATAAAAACTTAAATACACTTTATATCTACAATTGAGATTACAAAAAAAATAGTTAAATTAAATCTATAATAAAAAAATTAATTTGCATAAAATAATACCAAAGTTTAATCAAACTCTCGAAAACAAAACCATAATTTCATTAGGAGACTTAAATGCTCGAGTAAACAACGATCCGAAACGCAAAATCAATTTTTTATCGACAGGAGCCCAATGAAAGTGTTTTTACTTTTTTCTTCATTACGAAAAAGTCAAAGTTGGCGGTATAACTTAAAACCTACGATTTGAACCAGTATTAAATAAAAATAATTATTTTTTCAACTTTGTTTTTCAATATATTTTAGATTATTGTTGTTCATCAAATTAGAAACTTAATGACATGGTTTATAGTAAGAAAAACGCTAGTATCGACAGTTTGAAATTGTCTTTAGTGAAAGCTTTGGCAAATATAGAGATCCTACGCATTGATATCGATTGATAAGTAGCTACAGAGTAAAGAATTCTAGCGGTTGAGTTGAGATGCTGACATTCTTAAAACTATTCAACCGATTTTAAGAAAAATAAAGGCTATTTTTCCACAGAGTTTTTTTTAAACAATACTGTGTCTATATTATATGTATACAAATTTAAAAATCTATTTTTTGTTAGATTAAATCTTTTATAATAATTAGTCACTTATTTATAGAATTGTAATAAGATTTTTTTTTAATAAACACGCTAAGAGCGCTTTGATTTTGTTTTGTAAGACTTTCTGCCATAAAAATAACTTTTTTGTGCTGTTTTTATTAAAAACACCAATATTCATGTGTTATTGTAGTTACGTAATGGCGAAAAAACTCAAGAGTGGCAGAGTAAAAAATCAAAAATCGAAACTCATGTAAAACTATGCTTTAAAAGCCAATTATTATTTAAGTAGAAAAACTGTTAGAAAATTCTTTTGTTTAAATAATAAGTAAAACGTTTTAAAATTTTTATAAATTTACATGTTAGAGGATTATATATTTAGGAGTTGTTACTGCGTAATGGAATTTCAATCTTAGTTAGTTATAAATGTACTCATTTGTGAGCTATAAACGCCGTGCGGGGACTCGCGCGAACCTTTTGTTAAATTATTCTATGATTTGCGAGTCTTTCGTTTTTTTACAAATGGCATGTTTTTCTTTATTTTATTTTATTGTATTGTTTGTTCTGTTCCTTAATAATATACAGTAGTACCTCGCCATACGAGTGCCCATCACGGTCAGTGAATCAGTTAGCAGCATGCCTCCGCTGTGATAAGTTGTGTAGTTGTGTTCGCGCTTTGTGTTGCGTTTACATTTACATTTACAGTTGTAGTTCATTTACTTTTATAACCATGGATTCGAAGAAAGTTTGTGAAAAGTCAAGTGCTAAGAAAAAGATGATGAGTATTGAATTAAAACGTGAAATTATAGAAAAACATGAGCAAGGTGTTCGAGTTGTTGACTTGTCGAGGCAGTATGGGCGTAGTACGTCCATGATATGTACTGTGCCTAAACAGAAAGAGTCGATAAAGAGTGTAACGCCGGCTAAGGGCCTTACGATAATTTCCGAGCTGCGAACCTTCTTTCATGAAAATATGGAGAAACTGCTGATGGTGTGGGTGACAGAGAAGCAGCTCCAAGGAGATACCTTGACGCAGACCATCATTTGTGACAAGGCAAGAGCGATCTACGGAGATTTGCTGAAGCAAACCCCGCAGACTTCCATCGACGAGGCATCGGAAAAGGCATTTAACGCCAGCCGAGGCTGGTTTGAGAATTTCACAAAGAGGACCGGTATTCACTCCGTTGTCAGGCATGGTGAGGCAGCAAGCTTAGATATGAAGGCAGCTGAGGATTACATTAAAACGTTTTCCGATCTAATAAAAACCCAAGGATATATCTCTCAGCAAGTCTTCAACTGTGATGAGACAGGGCTGTTCTGGAAAAAGATGCCGAATAGAACATATATAACGGCAGAGGAGAAGATGATTCCAGGTCACAAACCTATGAAGGACAGATTGACTCTAGCACTGTGCGCCAATGCGAGTGGCGACTGCAAGATCAAGCCTCGGCTCGTATACCATTCGGAAAACCCCAAAGCATTTAAATCACATAAGATTGTGAAAAAAAACTGCAAGTTATGTGGAGGTCGAACCTGAAGGCATGAGTCACCAGGAAGTTTTTTGTAGAGTGGGTAAACCTGGTTTTCGGCCCTTCTGTTAAGAAATATCTACAGGAACAAAACCTACCCGTGCAAGCCCTTCTCATCCTCGACAATGCCCCTGCTCATTCACCAAACTTCGAAGATGACATCCTCGAGAAGTTCAAATTTATAAAGGTTCGCTACCTACCACCCAACACCACTCCTATCCTGCAGCCCATGGATCAGCAGGTGATTTCTAATTTTAAGAAGCTATACACCAAGCATCTGTTTCGGCGCTGCTTTGAAGTGACGGAGACCACAAACCTCACCCTTCGAGAGTTCTGGAAGGACTATTTTAATATCGCGATTTGCCTAAAAATTATTGATCAGGCCTGGCTGGGTGTTACAACGAGGACCTTGACCTCTGCATGGAAAAAGCTGTGGCCTGAAGCTGTAGCTGAAAGGATCTACGAAGAATTGGAACCCGGTATGTCAGTAGAGTAGGAGATTGTGTCTTTGGGGAAATCCATGGGTCTAGAGGTGGAAGAGAGAGACGTGAACGAGCTCGTCGAGGAGCACACCCAGGAACTGGCGACTGAGGAGATACAAGAGTTACAGTCACAGCAGCATACGAAGGTTATGCAAGAAATTGGTTTCGACAAGGTTATTTTTACAAGTGAGATAAAGGAGATCTTGGGAATGTGGGAGAGAGTTTCACAGTTCGTAGAAAAGAAACACCTAGAAAAAGTTGCAACAGGTCGTGCATCTGATCTTTTTAATGACACTCGCCTAACTCATTTCCGGAACATTCTGAGAGGGAGGAAGAAACAAACCTCCTTGGACATGTTTTTTTCTAAACGGCCTACAGGTGAAAGCGAGAAAAATGTAGCGAAAAAGACTAGTGAGAATATCTAATTTATTTCTTTACATTCTCTTTTTTGTTTTTGTACAATAAATATTTGTCATTTATAAATACGTTTTTATTATTCAAAACCGCGTAACAAAAATAACTGGGGTGACATTTTGGGGGTTGGAACGGATTAATGGTAGTTCAATTTTTTTGTATGGGGAAATTTGCTTCGAGATACGAGTAATTCAAGATGCGAGCTGGTTGGGAACGAATTAAACTCGTATGTCGAGGTACCACTGTAATTAACATTATATGATAGTCGCAATGACATATTTCTAGAATACTAGCTCATACGATCTTCGAGGAAAAATAAAGAACGAGCCTCTTTGTAAAAATCTTATAGCACACCACTGAATGTACTACATTTTTTATACATGAAAAACTTAAGCTAACCTAATAAATAAATGATGGGAAACAAGTGGTCACTAACCGTTAGATGGTTGCAGCGGTTCTGCTCAGGTCGAAGATCCTATTACGGATAAAGTGACTTGCTGTCTCTTGCAATTAACAACTCCAGTGGGTGGATGAAACGAAATTGTGTTTTATTAAAACATGTGCGATGTGTGTATTACAAAACAAAAAAGACAACATTGCCAATTTATAAATTAGATGTTGAGTGTTTCCATTTTGTTCTTCTCTAGACTATAGCCTCAAGAAAAACTGATGAATTTGTTTAATGCGAAATGACCTAGAGGACAATAAAATTTCAGTCGCGCTCGGGTAAAACCAAAAGTGTACACGCATATAAAAAAGGTAATCATAGTCATCGTCTGGTTCGAAAAGAGCACAAAAAAGACAACTATTTAATAGGGTTTTCATACGAGAAGACACGGTAGTATATTCTTTAAAAGACAACAAATTGTTACCCATCAGGCTATATAGAAATTTTTTGACTGATTTTACTACAGCCTCCTACGAACCTCCAAAATGTGGTGTCATGGGAGGAATAAAATGCCACCAAACTTCGATCTTAAAAATATAATTACAGAAAATATTCTAATTTTTTTTAATTTGTCAGTTCGTTTAAATGCCGTAAAGCTCTAATACAATTTTTACCACAATCTGCAAAAGTGTCTGACGTCGTGCTGGAAAGCTGACAAGCTCAGCAAGAAAAGAAACTGAAGTAATATCTGAAATTATGCACCGCTTTAGTTGCAAATCAGACAAATACACAAAGATAGCTTTTACTTAAAGCGTTCTACGCTGCTTTGCAAAATCAATGTCGGTTTTAGTACTTTCCGGGTACGATCACATACAAGACATTGTTTTATGCCCTGATGAACCAATCCACAAAGCGAGATAAAGCTTGAAGCGTTTTGGGTTCTGAATGAAAAATAATTCTAAATAATTGCAATAATTACAAATTAAGGTTGACAAATCTGCGGTTGGATGTTTAGAATGAAATGGAAGATTAGAATTATCAATTTGACGACCGACCCCAAGAAGCTTTTATGAAAGGCGCAAACGAACAAACACTAGAAGAGGTGCTCTAAATTTTTACTAAACACGAAATTTTCTTACCAAAATAACAAGACTCACTTTAATACAAACAGTTACAAAATTTTCAAGTGTAACGAAAGCCGGAGCGGGTTGATTTAGTTTTTAGAATGATTACTAATCAGATTACATAAGCCATACCGCGTTGAAACTTTAATAAAGATGAAAACATCAAAAATTGTTTCAGAAAACTTTGAGTTGAAGAAGGTACAGTACAAAGAAAAATTCCTAGGAGGTTAATTCTTCTATTTGTAGCAAATTTATTTTTTTAAATTGAGAAAAAATGCATTTGTCAAAGGGACTGAGAAAAAACATGTGACCGTAAAACTACATTACGGTTTTAATAAGATTTTAAGGAGATAGCAAGCGTAATCGCTCAGATTATCCATAGTGCTAACATGAGAGAGAGAACGGTAATTTGTAATATTTGAATAATTTGATTTGAAACAAAAGTTTTCAACAAATGAAGTGTTCTTGTTCAGATAAAGCAACCTAAGCATTAGAAAAAAATGTCAATAAACCATAGAAATCTGTAAATGAGAGAGAATGCATCTGAAAACTCAATTAATTTACAAATTTTGGTTTTTATTGGAAACCTAGGTATGCGAATAGTTGAAAATATAAAATTTATTCGAAATTTTTTTATAGTTTTGAAGTGAAACATCGTTCTATCTCAAATATTGGAGCCAGAGGTTTTCAATTAAATATTTTATAAAAAAGTTACTGCGGTGAAATAATCTGGTGGGTCAAAGATTCGAGCTGTGTAACACAAACCAGAACGTTTTGTGAATAAACCATGGTACGGCTGTAGCATAAATGTAAAAGCATCAATCTTAAGATTGTAAAGCTTACTCCGGACGGAAGTTTTTTTGAAATCGAAAGCTAAGGGATGCTACGGTTCTTGGGCGCCAGATTTGTTCAAGCAATTTATTCTCGAACGGTCATAGAAGCGGAGCTAGGCGACGAAAATAAAAGTCAGTGGTAAATAAAACAATTTTATTTTATTCTTTAAAACGGAACGGAAGTTTTGGCGAACTAATCGAAGAGAGCGGAAGCGGTGAAGACGAATACCAAGCAAGCGTGAAATGAACAAAAAAATAATGACGAATTAAGCGTGCGTTCGGCAAGCGGCATCCTCAATAACCAAGAAGGCACACCTTGAACAACTGGAAAAAATTGCCGAAACGGCATTTAAAAACTCCGGTATCACCGCATACATTAAATGCCCCTCCCTGGTAACAGCAAACAAACCGAGCACATACGGATCGATTGTAATAAGAGAAGAAGACAAATCCTATGCAGACCTCCTCAAAAATGTCAAGAAATCTATCCATAATAAAACGGAAGCAAAGGCGCTTAAAGCGGTCAAGAAGACAAGAAAGGGTAATCTCCTCCTAATCACGGAAGATATAACCAAAGCCCGATCCATAGACGGAATCCTAGCGAAAGAAATGACTAAAGCCGACACCAATGTAACAGCGACGAACAGAAACAAAATAGTCTTACGCATTAAGGACATCGACGAAGTGGCCACATTAGAAGAAGTGGATGCAGCCATACGCCAAAGAACCAACAAGACACGAGCTCGCTCAGAATAAACAAGCTTAGACCGAGTGCTAATGGAAAACAAATAGTAACGGTTGTGACGGATCAGACAACAGGAAGATTCCTATTAGGGCTGAAAACAATAAGAATTGGCATAACTCCCTGCAGGATCGCCGAAAGAAAAGCAGATGATAAATGCTCAAGATGCTGGGAAACCGGTCATACAGTCAATAACTGTCGGGGAACCAACAGATGCACTGCTGTTACAACTGTGGTAAAGAGGGCCACAGCAAAAGGGAGTGTAAAGACAGCAAAGGATGCCCCCTGTGCAAAGTGCAAGACCATACACTGTGGACGTCGGCCTGCCCTAGATTCAGCAGAAAGGGCAAGAATGCCGATAAGACCAAACCGGGACAATCCGCTGCAGAAGGAACAGACTTGATTACTTCATAAATTATGGACAATAAGTTACGTATTATCCAAATCAACATAGGCAGAAGAAAAGCGGCACACGATCTGCTACTAGCGACCGCCAGAGCTAACAATGTGGATCTAATGATGATCTCTGAGCCCAACATAAATAAATCCAGGGTTGACAACTGGCTAATGGACCCTGAGGGCTTATCGGACATCGCTATTCTGAATGAATCAATGATCATACAAAGATGCGAGACAATGAGGGGGGCAGTCGCAGTGGAGATTAACAACTCGTGGCTGTACTCGTCTTACATTTTGCCAAACGACACCCTCGACAACTTCCTCGAACTCTTCAAGGACATCAAGTGCTCACTTAAAACACACAACAAACCCGCCGTAGTATCCGGTGACTTCAATGCAAAATCGCCCGGGTGAAGAGAACACAAAGAGGACGAAAGAGGCCGAACTCTAACAGGACATGTGCGTGATAACTGTTGGCAATATCCTCACCTTCTCCTCACACGGGTCCACTTCTATAATCGATGTTACGTGCGCGAGTGCCAGGGTAGCCTCCAAGATCAAGGGATGGAGGATGATGCATGACGAGTCGCTAAGCGACCACCATTACATCACTTATGAAATAGCCGCAGATATGCCTCTCTATAACCACCGTCACGCCACTTCTTCCCATCGTGGAATATTAATAGACTGAACAAAAAGAAACTCAGGAACACCTTCGACCGTCTCATACACCTATGCAAAGAAGCTACACTGGAAATCTTCACAGACATAATGATCCAATGCTGCGATGCCAGCATGCCCCGACGCAAGGAAAACAAGCACAATGCAACTGGGATCTACTGGTGGAACGACGACCTAGCAAATCTTAAAAGGGAATGCCAATAAGAAAACCAACGGCCGATTAACCACAGAAAACCACCATTACAAGTAGTGTAGAAAGGAACTCCGCAGAGCCATATATGCCGCCAAGCGAACGGCATGGCTGGAGGTCTGCAAAAGCGTAGACCGTGACCCTTGGGGTAAGGGGTATAGTATAGCAACGACAAGGTTGAGGAAGACACAGCCCGGTGCTCAACCCAACCAGCAGCAACTACACACAATAGTTAAAGAGTTATTCCCAGAGAAACCTTTAAAGAATACTTCCAAGTCTCCGGTCGCATACCCCACATCCCCATTCACAGATGAAGAAATAGTTGCCGCGGCCAAGAACTTAAATAACAAAAGGGCCCCTGGCCCAGACGGCATTCCGGCAGAAGCTCTGGCGGAGATCGTTATTAACAGCCATGCATCAATTGCCCAACTAATGAATCACCTATTGCAAACACAAACATTCCCGGACATATGGAAAAAGGCCAGGCTCGTCCTACTTGACAAAGGGAAAATGACCTCTAATGAGGCTATCTCCTACAGACCCCTATGTCTACTAAACACATTTTCCAAGATATTCGAGCATTTTATACTTGAGAGATTAAGATCCAGCATCGATGCGTCAGGGGGGCTATCTGAGCACCAATATGGCTTCATGCGAGGCAAGTCCACCATGGATGCCTTAGAAAGGGTTGACCGATGGGCCAGAACGATCCGAGCAGGCACCTTGAGAACAAGAAGACTATGCGCCCTGACCACGCTAGATGTTAAAAATGCGTTCAATTCACTAGCGTGGCCAATCATTATAGAAGCTCTTAAGAGCAAGAAGGTAGATACATATCTTGTGAACATTATAGAAAGCTACCTGGAAAACAGGATTCTAATGATACAAGGGCCTGATGGCGTGGAATCTGTCCTGGTAACCTGCGGGGTCCCGCAAGGGTCAGTACTAGGGCCTACCCTATGGAACATCACGTTTGATGCTCTATTGAGGCTGGACTTGGGTTCATCGGCGCAAATCATCGCCTTTGCGGATGATGTCGCACTCATATCCAGTGCAAGAACCGAAGACAAGCTTACGATAACAACTAACACGGCGATAGCTCGGATCGACAGATAGCTCTCAGACCACGAGCTAGAACTGTCGCCGACCAAGACGGAAGCAATAGTCTTCTCAAGCAGACGCCGTGTGGGCCCCATCACTTTTACCGTCCACAACCAGTCCGTCGTGCCACAAAACTACGTTCGCTACCTTGGCGTCTACCTAGACAAGTACTTAAACTACGGACACCATGTAAAGATGGCAGCCATCAAAGCTGCCAAAACGGCGGCGGCTATATCTATCATCATACCAAACGTAGACGGACCGAGTATGTCGAAGAGACGTCTCGTATCATCGGTTGTAACATCAAGCATACTATATGCAGCGCCCATATGGGCCGGGGCCATGGAGATAGGAAAGTACCGGGGTATAATCCAAAAAATGCAGAGAAGAGTTAAAATCATTATGTGTTATAGAACTATCGCCACGGAAGCAGCACAATTACTTGCCGGTACTAACCCATTGGACTTGCTAGCTAAGGAAAGACGAAGACTGAGGGAAGGCCTCGGTGCCAGAAAAGAAGCTAGAAGGGAAACGCTCCAACACTGGCAGGCAAGATGGCAAAGTGACTTAAAGAGCAAATGGACCCGGCGCTTGATTTCCAATATTGTTCCGTGGCTAGAGAGAAACCACGGGGAATTAAATTATCACCTATCGCAAGCGTTGACAGGGCACGGCTGCTTTGCCAACTACCTGCACGGCATTCGAAAAAAAAGCAACCCATTCTGCATTTACTAGGGAGGTGGACGATGTGGAACACACGGTGTTTACCTGCCCATAGTGGACCAGCCTAAGGTACGACATGCCAGACATGACACCGGAACTCCTAATCCCACAGATGCTGAGTTGCAGGCAAAAATGGGAAAGCATAAACTCAACAATCGTTAGAATAATGGGCATGAAAGAGGCAGACTACTTTAGGCTGGAGAAAAACGAAACTACCGCGGGCCAAGAGTAACAACGACTGGGATTCAGATGCCGTATTAAAGAGCATCAAAATACCAAGTACGCTATCCCACATAAAAGATTTTAATCGGAACATTAAGTAATCAACTTTATGTTTGTGTTCTTCTCTAGGCTTGTACCATCGACTTATACACAACTATATACAACAATTTAAATTCCTGTACAAGCTTTTTATTATACTTTACTTTTATCATTGAGCACAGGACTATATATAATATTTTAAATATGTGTATGTACAAGCGTTTTATTATTATATTTTACCCTATATTAATGAGCACAGGACTGATTCCATCTAGCTAGCAAGCCGGTAGAATAACTGGCGATGCAGCTATAGCCTCAGAGCGACCGACGAAAAAAACTTGATTGTGTTCCGATCGCTCTCTAAAACAGGGTGAACCAAAAAAAAAACCTCAATAACCAAGCAAGCATGAATCAATGGTATTAACTTTGGTCAGATCAGTGGAAAGAATTACTACAGGTTTAGATAGTAGGTAAAGAGACAGGTCTTAGAGTGGAGCCAGTACACGTGCAAAATATTTCAACACGCCACTTGATCCCAGTGTTGACGGCGTATTACAAAGGCCAAAACCCGACACTACGAATACGACGCCCGCTAAGGAATACAGTGGAACAAGTAGACCTGTAAAAATCTCTCAACACGTTATTTGAACCTGGTGTTGATGGCGTATTTTGCAGGCCAAAGCTCGACACTACGAATACGACGTATAGAGGGTTAAGGAAGGTTAGACGGCGGAGCGGTATTTCCCGGATTCGGTTAATATACTTAAAACGGCCTAGCTATTTAGTTTAAGTGGTTGCTTTCAGGCTGCGGACTCTTCTTCGGATTGCGCTCTAACTGGAACTGGCTTTTTGCCCTTACCGGCACTCACTCTCATGTAGCGTTCATTATGCTATGATTCATTTTTGACAATTTTTGCATAAATTACTATTTTGCGCTGCATTCATTGCAAACATCAATATATATATTTAAATATATAATACACGAATAATAGTTACATAATGACGAAAAAATGCGCTAGAGCGGTAAAGTGAAAAATTGAAAATTATCAGGAGTTGGTACTAAGTAAAACATTCAAATTTCTAATTTAACAGATTTAGTTAGTTATAAATGTAACAGGGTTGGACAAAAAACAATGTATGTGTTTTTGTAAAAGATTATTACTGGTTGAAACATTTTAGCGCACATTTTTTAAAAATTAAAAACAGTTTACATAAACACTTGTGTAAATATAAAAACACGATCAATCAATACTTCATAGTACGTATTTGAAAACGAGAAGAGGAAACGGCATAGATAATCAATCTTTATTATGTTAAAATGCATCTAAGCAAATTTGAGAAAAATAATCTTAAACAAAATATTTACATTTTAAAAGAAAAATTTATTAGTGTCGTAATAAATTACATAAATTTAAATGTCGTACTTTTTGTAATATTGTTTGAGTTGTTTCGTTAAAAAAGCAACAAACAATAGCATTGAATAACAACCAGTGATTTTGGATTTGACTTACAATGCATAAAATGAATTGCTTTGTAATCCTGTCTATCAATCTTTTCATGGTATGTTTCTTTTGAATTTAAGAATAGATTTGTTTAATGGATCAAAAAAATAGACAAATTGGTCTAGTCTTAATTGCAATCAGTTTTTCTATACTAAACTAAAGCAATTAAATATTGCAGATATTAATTACATCCATTTAGTTACAACTTAATCAGATACATTAAACTTTTTTATTTTAGGTTTCTTTTAAATTCTTTAATTGGTTTGTGTAAAAATAATGGCTTTTTAGCAAGTAAATTATTTTTCGTGCTTCCGTCCGTTTTGATGTATTTTACAGGCATAATCGGCCGGAAATTTTACTTTTCCGGCCTATGCCGGTAAAGTGTAGTAGAATTTTATAACTAAAAGTTGGCACTAGTAATCATTAATTAATTAAACGTCATCTGTCAATTTTATTAACATACACCATTATCTGTGTTATTTTTTAGAGTAGCACCAACAAATTGTTTTAAAACACATATAACAAATTTGCTTATATCTTACAATTGCTAAAAACAACAATGGTTTTATTTTCATATAAGTGAAATGTAATATAATTATGTAATTGTCAAATTAATTTCAAAAACAATTGTATTTTGTCATTACAGGTTTTAGTTTTATCAACATATGTTATTAAATTTTATTAAAAATCAATACTTAAATAACTGCTTTTAATGAATTTATACTATAAAGCTCAACACAAAAAATGTTGTGTATCACACCTCCTAAAAGTATTTTGCGAGTATTCGCTTTGCTCATACTTGCAAGATAGCACTTTCTGGACTAGTGATACAAATAACTATTTTGTATTGCCAACATCGCAAACCTCAATATTTGTTTGTTAGTGTAGTTACATAATGTGCGAAAAAAGCTCTAAGGTAGCAAAATAAAAACTAAAAATTTACGTAAAACTAAGTGTTCAAAGTCAATTATTATATAAGAACGAGTATGCGACAAGAGGAAAAGTTATTAAAATCCTGAAATTCTGTTAAAATTGAAAAAAAAACGATGCCAAAGTTAATGTCAAATTTGACAGATTTAGTAATAAATGTCGTACCAAAATTATAATTCTAATGATTTTTAAAATTTTTTTAAAAAATAATGTAATTTTACAGAAGGTAACACAAATAATAATGTACGTTACTCTCATCTAAAGTATCATAGCTTAACTTACTCATATGCAACGCTCGGTTGCGTGGCCTTACGCCGCATTACCGTTCGTTATGCTATACCTTACTTTTGACCTTTGTTACGTAAATTATAATTGTTACAGTGGTTGCGTAATGGGCGAAAAACACCTTAGAGCGGCAAAATGAAAACTAGAAATCCACGTAAAACTAAGTGTTCAAAGCCAATTATTATATTTGAACGAGTATGCGACAGGTGGAAAAATCATTTAAAAATCACGAAATTTAGTTAGAATTGATTAGAATTAGAATTCTTAAGTCGTCTGGGGAACATTGTAAACCTGATAAGCCCATCTCTCTACGTTGCATAACAACCGCTTTTATTTGATCTGGATCTCAGGATTTTTTTTTGGCATCTGCATAAACATTAGTAGTATATTAAAACTATATTTTTAAGTTAAGTAAGGTAAAAATCGATTGGTTTCTACTATGGGTAGCTCCAAAATAGGTATATGACATATTCCTGTATTAGAACTCACGCGTTGTTTAGACTAGTAAAACCACTTGTTTTGACAATAAGTTTTTTATGGTTTTGGAGGTTTACCATTTAAAAACATTTATAAAAGACGACAAAAACCTGCATTTATCAACAATTAAAAAATCGTAAATTGATCTCATAAGTGTTAATTGTTTATAGTTTAGAATAATAGTGTATCGATAGTAAAAAAAACATCGGTTATTGGTACTTAACGAATACGTGCATATAAAAAAAATTGTGTTGGTTAGGTTAAATTTTGCACGAAAGAAACAATAAAGTGTGATCAGGATATTGCAAAATTTATAAGCAATAAATTGTATTAAGATTAACCCGCGCCATATACATTGCAGTTTCACTACTGATTGTTACTTATACTGTGGTTCAGGATGAAACCTGGTAGTACCAACACTTTAGAATCGCTTTCAACGTTCATGCGTACATAACTAATTTGGAACGGATTCATAACTGTTTCTTAGAACAAACCAGGCCCACACCTAGCACTTTTGGTGCCCTTGTGCAAATTTAAAATAACGCCCCAAGTTTGTATTACGTTCATATGTGAGTACAGATACGGGTTAAGTTAGGTATTATTATCCACTATTGAAATATAATTTTAAAAAATATGTTCATAAATTTATTTTCATTTTTATATTTTACAAGTACAAGGCATAAGCCGTACAAGTATTTTTTCATTGAGATACATAACATAATTATAAACTTATAGAAAACAGAAATATTTTCTAACAGTATTAGAACTCAATTTTTTTCTATTTTAGCTTCAAATGTAATATATGATACAAAAGCACAAAAAATAAAAAAAATATTTAAAACATTAAAAATACTCGTTTATATATCACAGGACGAAACTGATCGACAAATAAAACCAAAACAATATATTATTTTAATTTTGCTATTTATATTACGACAGCTTTGATATTTGTATTACAATTTTGAATTAAAATTCTTCAGGATTTAGGCCAAATTTTTCCTGGTTCTTAATTACATTTTTAAACTTTTCATTTATAATATAAATAGCCACGTTTCGATTATTATTATAATCATGCCAATTAAGTTTAATTTTTTAAAAACATTTAAACAATTAGACTAAGTCTAAAACTATTTTAGAACGTGTGTGGTGTTATTTTATAGTTTAAATAAAATTTTAACATAGGTTTAAATGTTTTTAAAAAATTAAATTTAGTTGGCATGATTATGATTCTAATAAAAATTGAAACGTCGCCTTTTATATTATAAATAAAAAATTTGAAAACGTTATTAAGACTCAGACAAATATGGCCTAAACCCTGAAGAATTTTAATTCAAAATTGTAATACTATTTTAATAATGCAACATGTCACCTCTTAAAGGTTAATATCCAGGTATTAGGTATTGTTAATAATATTTTAGCTAAGTGAATTGAGTTTTCCGTACTTTAATTTTTGCAAATTGTTTAATTAAATCTTCGGTGTCTAATTCTTTTAGCTGGTCCGTTTCTATTGAAATGATAGCAAGATTACTTAGTCGATTTTGCCCTTTGGTCAATCTTAAATAATTTTTTATTATTTTGAGTTTTGAAAAAGGTCGTTCTGCGGTAGCAACATGTTACGCTGGTTTTCTTCTAACAACAAAAAAAAGGCAACGGCTAACACAGTTTCGGCGAAAGAGTAGGAAATTCTCCGGACAAATTTCATACTTGAAGAGAAATTTTCATACTCGCGAATTGAACTACTAATTTTTAACATAACAAATTTCCCCCCAGCAACATAAAAACCTGGGAAGTGGACACTAGCTAAAGTCAAGAATAGAAATTTAGGCATACGCCAAGGACAGAACCCTAAAATCCAAAACCAACCCAAATACAATAACACCCAACCCAAGAAGAAACGTAACGGAAAGAGGCTTTCCCAATTTTCTAAGTATCACCAACCAAATTTGTCCAAAAGTAGCATGAAGCGGAATGATTCTCCAAAGAACCAAAAACTCTAACCAACAAAAGAGAAGTATCAGAACAGGTACTCGTTGATAGTCGACATCAGTCGTTACGCTATAAAGCAAAAAAACAACGCAGTCCCATAGACCTCACTGACGGACAATACTAAGCAAACCAAGAGAAAAAGAAAAAGTACAGGAAGGAAAGAAGGTTAAACCACGGTCAATGACAACGCCCTAAAACTCTGTCACTGCATTTGTCGAAGTACAGTAGTGTTCTCTCACTGCTGAAGATCCCCGAAAAGGCGAATCGGCCATTCAGTTGTTCCTTCTGGTGACATTTTTACATTTGCCTTTTATCTTACAATGTTATATGTTGTGGTTTTAACTCGTGGTAATTATTTGAATTGCGCGGGTATAAAATCAGCTTTTAACTTTCCCATCTCTACAGCCATTTGCTTACTATTGTCTATGCTTAATAAACCTATACTATGAGATGGCTCTGCCATCGTATTTTATTAGTTTTACACTACGTTAAGCATCGACTTTATATATTTTCTTATTACTAAAATACGCCAAAAGTAGTTTGTGTTAATACTTATATTTAAGATAAGTAGAAGCAAAAATTTTGCGCGTGGTAAATTGTTTGCGTAAAAAATTGTTCGGCGCGGTACTACCGACTTGGTCGCGCGTAATTGTTTAATAATATCAAAATTATGTTTAAAAAATTTGTTATTGAATTTTTGATTTTTTTTTTAGATTATTCTTTCTCATTTTCTGTTTTTTCTATATTTTTTATTCAAGTCTATGAGTTTTATTTTACCGTAATGCTTACTTATCTTGTTTTACTTTTTTTGTTATGTTAAACCAAATTAGTATTGTTTTTTTGTCTGTTTTTTTGTTCTTTTGTATGTTTTCAATTTTTTTTTGTTTTTAATTATTCTTTTGATTTACGTTTATTGAATCTGATAGCTTTGACGTATATTTATTAAAAAATCCACGAATCAACATTTATAAAAAAGTAATGCACTATTTTTTCAAATTCTAATGTATTTTTTTTGTTTCAGGTAAGTGGCACATGATATATTACTTGTAAGTAGCAATTGTTTGTTCATATGTTATTTGTAAATTAAAAGTACAATTTTCTTCTTCTTCTTCTTCTTCTTCTTCTTTTTATTAGCAATCAGAAGTACTAACTAACTTATTCTATAACAGAACTTTAATTTATAATGACATGACGAGAGCTGCTTCAGTGAGGACCTCTCTTAATCTGCGAGTAGTTCTATTGGGCAAAGTCTTCGTTTGTATTCAAGTAATGTCCGCGAGTAGATCTATTGGCCAAAGTCTTCGTTGGTATTCAAGTAATGGTTGGAGTAGGTTATTTGGGTGGGTTACCATCCTATCGTGATGGCTAAGAAATAGATTCTTAGCTTAACGACATTTTTGACATAAAGAATTCTTAAGTTTTCGTGTAACGTCTGATTTTAGACATATCACGGTGCGTAGTCGTACTTTAGATTTGCTTCTTTGTAGAAATGCTGTATTGAATTCGCTTGCGCAGCCCCAAATTTCAATTTCATACGTCCAAATAGGGAAAATGATAGTTTCATATATCAGTATTTTGTTTTCTATAGAAAGTTTTGAGTTTTCTCCTATCAGCCAATACAGTTCATCAGTGGCGGTTAATGGCTAATGCAACAAGAGAGTAATTTCAATACCAAAATTTGAAAAAGACATTCTTACTTTGTTACAAGCTTATGGGTCTTACGAACCTTGCACGGTCAACTCACACAGTCGTAGATAGGGGAGGTAAATAATATTTAAGGACGCCAGATCTTTTATAAGTAAACTTCTGTCTCGATCAGGACAGACGGTCCAAGCTGGTAACGAACTTTAGGTTTGTAATCCTTGTTACGCTGATGTTCGTGTAACCACAATAAAAGAGAAATGTATGTTACCATAAAAGAAAGAAGAAAGGTATAAAAAAACTTTAATTTAATAACGTAGGGTATTAACAACGAGTCTTAGAAATTTCCTATCAATAACTGCCGGAAGTATCGGTAACACACAATACATAAATCTACACGATATAGCGATAGCGAAGAAATTACACGTTATATAACTAGGGTTCACAGCATGCGATATCACAGAATTAGTTACTGACAATACCTAAATGGTACTAAAACTACTATTACAATTGCGTAAGTTAAACAAGCTAAATTTCGTGAGTGACCTTCTTTAACAGCGACATAATAACTAAAAAGAACTTACCCGCAATTCAGTACTTGCCCGAAGAAAACGTTTTCCTCGTTGAGTAGGCCTAAAATTAGATATAAGAACCCGATGTATCGAATGCTGCTCCTCGCAATTATTAAAAAGTGGGTATCGCAATCGACTGACGTATAAGAAGTAACATCTCAAAGGCAAATTCTGGTCGAGACTTTGTTTTCGGTGTGGATAATAGGCCTTTCAGAATACTAATCGTTTAGTGAAGGTATTTATCGATATTAATCTCTCATTGTTCGTTGTTACATCGAAACATGTAGCCAAAGCGTGACGGAACGGCTGTCAAATTAAGAAAGAAATTCCCAAGAATCCTAACAAAACGGATGTAAATAGCTTACCCGGTGATGGATAAATTACTTTAACAGCGTAGTGAAATTATAATTTCATTTCCATTACCGTGGATGTCCTTAGAAACAAGCCATACTTTAATTATTATTCAGCACCGGCCATTTTACGTAGTTGTCGGTTTAACGTCTTGACAGGAAGTAACAGTAAGAAGAAAAATCGGCACAGGGCGTCAAAACCAAAATCTAATTTTAATTCAATCAATATACAGGGTAGTACGTTATGAAATTTTTGCACGTAACAAATTAATAAAACACTCATATTTAAAGTTAATTTACGTATCTTTGTAATAGGAAAAATGATTATTAACGTTTACAATTTTTTTAATATAAATAACATTGTATAATAAAACAATTTTTAGTATTTTGGAGGGTCATTGACCAAATAATCTAATGGAGAAGCCACCACTGCAGCTCAATCTGCTTTGGTTTTTTTAGTAATGTGAAACTTTTCATGTTAATCTAGTATACAGGTGGAATCTAAGATATTTAGTTGATACCGTTTGAGGAAGTTAACGTTGTTGAGATAAAGCGGAGGACAACGTTTTTGTCTTAGTGAAAATTCTGTGCTGTGATTTTTTTAAATTTATTTTAATTTTCGAGAGATGCAACCAGACTTGTAGTATAGTGGGTTTGTACCGAGTTATCTAACTATTGTTAGGTTTTTATAAGCTGCTAGTACAGCAGTGTCATTAGTACAAATAGTAGTTTTAATGATTGTTGGGATGTCGGATATATACAGGTTGTAGAGACTTGTTCGTAGGACGCTTCTATGTGGTACATCTGCTTCTAAAGGATGATAGTCTGAATTTGTATTTTTCACTTTCGTTTTAAATTTGCGGTTTGAGAGATAGCATTTCAAGATGCCAAAATATTTTACTGATATGATTTTTTTAAATACTAAGTACAAACTGTCAGATTGATTTATTTATTGTTGAAATCAGAATAATTCAAATGTCAAGGATTTTTAGATAAAAGTTAGAAGTTAGAAAGCAGGCAGATGTTAGAAAACAGGCAGATGTTAATCACTGTTACCAACTATATATCCCTGTTATAAATGACCTATAGAAAATTATAAAAAAAACCTACAGGTTCCAATAGGATTCATATAGTGCTTTTGTCGCTGAAATTACCTATTGGTTCCTATTGAAATGTATAAGCAAGAATCTGTATATTTTTAAAGGATGCCATAAGATAACCTATAATTTTTTATAGAAACTTACAAGTTTCTATGAGTGAAAGTCTCCAAAATTAATTCCTATAGGTTTCTATTAGTTATTACGGAAAACTGCAATTTGTATTTAAAAAATTAGAGAAAATCCCTATAGAAAATTGTAAAACAAAGGTTATATCAAAGGATGTATGTATACTTATTTTATGTTATTGATAAATCGAATTGAAAATTCTAAATAAATCTCAAAGGAAGCCGAAACAAAACTAAAGAGTTTTCGTATACAATAACATTCGCGGTGAAATTCACTTCTTTCACTTTCTTCATTTGTTTTTATTAGAAATAAATAGGCAATTTTATATTGCGCTGTTTTTAACGGATTTTATAATGTTTTATTTATTTATTTTTTGTTTATTTATTTTTAATAAGAAATTTTCCAGGAGGTTTCTATACTTTTCTATAGGTTCCTTGGAATTTACTTATATAAACTCATATAAAGCTCTACTTAGTTCCTATACTTTCCTATAAAACCCTTTCAAATCTATTAATCCCTATCAAATATCTATAGGTTTGAATACATTTTGTATAGGTCATTTTCAACAGGGATATCGAAAATCACTGCTATAGATACATTGCAATTTTTATCAATAAATAATGTAAATTGAAGAGAAATAGGGAAATGAGCGTTGACCTGTCGCAACAGGGTTAAATGGCTTCGCGCTTGGTCAGTTATATCAGTGGTAACACTTTTCGGTTTTCCCCTCCCGTCTAACCTCGTCATTTATCTCGCTGCTTTAACATATCAAGTGTGGCAGATTCTTATGTATGTTACGGTCCTTTCCAGTAACGAAATTGGAACGACTAGAGAACGTATGAAAGTGTTGAGCGCTCCTTAAGCACAATGTAATTTAAATCTACCATATGTTTAACCTAATGTAAATGTAAATAATAAAGTAAAATAATTGAATATACATATGATACAGTAATTTACAGAAGCAAATAACAACCCGACCTGTACTACTGGCAACACTTGCGACCCAATATAAGATAACACTGTAATCGTTAAAATAATAGATAAATAAAAATTTTTGACAAGACTGAGAGATTAATAAAGAAGACTATTATTAGAAACAGTTAACAGTACCCATCACAGAATGAGTTGTTTCGATGGCTATATATGTGTATAATCCACTAAAGTATATTAGCATTTCCTTAGAGAGGGTTGCGAAAGGTTGCGGGTCACCCATTAGCGCATTTTAGGTTGTACCATCTTTTCCATTTGCTCTTTCTTCTGCAAGCAGGTCAATAAGAGTTATTTCTGCTAGCGTCCGTGCTGCTTTTAGACACACCGTGCGATAGGCAGAAATTATTCGAAGTGCACATTTCCTCTGCGTTTTGTCTAAAAAATTCTTGTATTGGGCAGTTTTGGTGACTTTGATCCAAACTGGGGCTGCATATAAAATGGATAAGATAAGTTTCCTGTTTAAGTGTGTAGGCTCTTTAACGTTAGCTATTAGTTTAGCAACTGCAGTTTCCTTTTTGTTTGCAGTGTGGACAATTGTTTCAATATGTGCCTCGATAGATAGATTTTTGTCGAAGGTAATCCCTAAGTATTTCAATCTGTCCTTAGTTTTAAATCTGACTCTTTTGTGCTCAAATTCGATTGTGAATAGCTGTCTTTTACCTAAAAAGACAATTGCCTTCATTTTATCTAGAACCACGCAAAATTTGTTCGCTTGCATTCACCGGTCAACCATCACTAAGGCCTGATTCATCGTTGTTTGGGGAGCTTCCGCGCTATTTTCTTGACCAAAGATGACTAGATCGTCAGCGATCGCGGTTAGAGAGACTTGGCTTAGAAGATCGATGAAAAGGAGATCGTCATAAAATAGTTTCCACTACGTTGGACCAAGGATTGACCCCTGTAGAACATGTAACTTGGTGTTGTAGACTGTGCTGTTTGTAGTCATAGTACGTTTTTTTGTCAGATAGCTTGAAATGGTTTTGATGATATGGGCGTCAATGCCCTTAACTCTCATCTTATCTACAACAAGGACACACGGGACCGAGTTGAAGGCATTTTTAATATCTAGCAAAATCAGCGCTTAAATATTCCGGATCCTCTATGTACTTTGTTGCTTTGCCATGTTGTATATTCTCTACAGTGCGTCTATTGTTGATTTTTTTTTCGGAAGTCAAACTGGGCTGACGATAGGTTTCCATTTTTTATGTCATGTTGTAGGCGAATTAAAATAAGGCGCTCGTAGGTCATCTTGTAGGCTAGGCTACAGAGAAGAGCACGTTTTTAGAGAATTTCCTGCTCGGAGTAGTCTTTCCTACTATCCAGTTGGGGACTTGGTGTGAGGAAAACACTTCTTTAATTATGGACCTTGTCTCATCGCAAGTGGGAGCGCGTTGTCTCTTGCCTAATTTGAGTGTATTGGTGGCTAATTGGTACCCTTTTCCCCATGGATCCCCGTCTAGCTCCGCACACATCTTGTCTCAAGCTTTGTTTTTTTATAGTAACTAGGTTTTTGTATTGTTTTTTTTAACCAATCAGCACTAATCTATTTGTGCTTTTCTTGAAGTCTCTGCTAAGTTTTCTGCGCGAGATAATGCTAGCTCGCCGAATTTCGTCTACCACCAGTATAGAGAGCTCCTACTCTTGCCTGTTCTGTATCTCAACATACTCTTGTAACATGCTAATTTACTTGTTATGTCTATTATAGAAGCTTTTCCTGCAGATTCAAAAGTGGGGAAGTCTCCCGAATTTAGAACAATGAGGTCTTCCAACGCAATTAATTCTGAGAATATTTTGTCTTTTTTGTCGTTAAATGTCGATCTCTATTCAACCGATTTTGCGTTAAGGTCGCCAGCTATTATTCTTGCTTTACCGTTCTCTTTTTTTTTCTTGAAAGATTTCCTGAGCCGGCGCGTTAAATTCTGTGAGACTTATGTTAGGGGAAATGTAACAGTTAAGCACAGTTATGTTTTCAATTTTAACGATCGTAAACGCGGATTTGGCCAAAAACTTTATATTTGAATGGCTTGTTACAAGCTTATAGGTCTTACGAACTTTGTATGGCCAACTCACACAGTCGGAGATAGAGGAGGTTCAAATAAATAATATTTAAAGGGCGCCAGATCTTTTATAAGTAAAGCTTCTGTATCGATCAGGACAGAAACAGTTCTGATAGGTTCATCTTTCCCCTAAGTGTTTCACTAAAGATCGTCGGGTTTAGTTTCTAAGTATTCCATCTGGAATGTCTCTTAGCTAGTGGAGCCTGTCTTCGTTTTTTTCCGATCTCTATACAGATGTAGTTATGGTCATTAAGGCTAGGCTTTGCTAGAACCTTCCATGACCTAACCCTTCCTGCCGCTTTCTTAGAGCAACTTGTTATGTCTATTATAGAAGTTTTTTCTGCAGATTCAAAAGTGGGAAAGTCTCCCAAATTGAGAATAATGAGGTCTTTCAACGCATTTAATTCTGAGAATACTTCGTCTTTTTTGTCGTTAAATGTCGATCTCTATTCAACCGATTTTCCGTTAAGTTCGCTAGCTATTATTATTGCTTTACAGTGCTCTTTTTTTTCTTGAAAGATCTCCTGAGCCGGCGCGTTAAATTATGTGAGACTTATGTTAGGGGAAATGTAGGAGTTAAGCATAGTTACGTTTTCAATTTTAACGATTGGAAACGCGGATTTGGCCAAAAACTTTATATTCGAATGGCTTCTTACAAGCTTATAGGTCTTACGAACTTTGTATGGCCAACTCACACAGTCGGAGATAGGGGAGGTTCAAATAAATAATATTTAAAGGGCGCCAGATCTTTTATAAGTAAAACTTTTGTTTCGATCAGGGCAGAAGGTCCAAGCTTGTAACGAATTTCAGGTTCGTAATTTTTTTTACATTGATGTTCGCGCAACCATAACAAAGAGAAAGATATGTTACCATAAAGGAAAAATAAAATATGCATAACAACTATAATTTAATAACGTAGATTATTAACAACGAGGTTCTGAGATTTTGTAGTACATTCTAAATACATAAATGCCGGAAGTATCCGCAACACACAATACATAAGTTACACATAGGGTGTCGATAAGCGAAAAAAAAATTACATGATAAATAACAATGGTTCACAGCATGCGATATCACAGAAATAATTACTGAAAATACCGAAAAGGTATTAAAAGAACTATTGTAATTGCGTAGGTTAAAACAAGCTAAATTCCGTGAGTGACCTTTTTTGACAGCGACAAAATAATTAAATAAAATTTACCCACAATCCAGTACTTACCCGAAGAAAACGTTTTCCTCGTTGAGTACGTCTAAAATAATTAAGAATAGCAAACCGTGTCAACACAATGACTCACGAAAATAGAAATCTACAAAATTGTTAATACTAAAAGAAATTAGATATAAGAACGTGATGTATCGAATGCTGTTTCTCGCAATTAGTAAAAGGTTGGTATCGAAATCGACTGACGCATAAGAAGCAATATCTCGGAGAAAGATTCTTATCGAGACTTCGTTTGAACATAGATCTTCCAGAATACTAATATTTTCGTAAAGGTATTTGTCGATATTAATCCCTCATCGATTGATAATGCATCGAAACATGTATCCAAAAACGTAGCAGAACGTGTCTAGACGTGCTATCAAATTAAGCCTTCTAAGAATTCTAAAAAAACTAATAGGAAAAGCTTAACTTGTGATAAATAACGTAGTCGAATCTATCGTAAGACATGCATTTTTTAGCGATGTTTATATTTGGTTCATTTACAAGCACCACGTAAAAAAATAGTTTCTCGGCAATAACCGGGATAAGATGTGCTACTCGTCTACGTCCCACGTTTATTTGAGCAATTTTAATATTTTTACTGTTTGGTTTATTGTGTGTATTCATAATTGGTTTAGTTAAACACGGCCAAAGTATTAAAACGTATTCTCTCAGTTCAGACCGCATGACCTGCGAAGTTACATTTTGGACAAAATTTATCGTTCGAGCAGTCTTTCCTGCTATGACCTGCTGTTCCGCAGTTTTAGCAACAGTTAGCGTTGACTACCCCTGCACACTTTTCATTAAAGTTATGTGTACCCAGCATTTAATGCATTGAGATATATCCACCCGCTTTTGAATTCTGCAAAGGTTCGAACCTAATCTCACTTTCCTACAGCAACTGAGTTTTTCAGCAGCCTTTTTGGTTGCAGTAATTGTTGCAACGGCGTTTCCATTAGCCGAAGGTCTATTTTTCCTAATTTGAATATGTTGACGGACGTTTTTTACCTTTATTCGAACAGGTTTTTCTTTAATTTTTTTCTCGTGTGACCACTTGGTCAAGACTCGCAAAGAATGTTGGACAAGAAACGTCGACTTAACCCATCAGATTCTAAACCATGTAAAGATATTCATAGAGTTATTAATCGTCGTGTACATCCACGTACTCGATTACCTAAGGACATTTCTACTCCCGAATTCAACCCGAAATTGGCCTTTTTACCCTACATTTACAAGGCTATATATCAAATAGGGAAACTCCTTCGTAAGAATGGTATTAAACCCATATTCAACTGGACAGGCAAAATCTCTCAGATTCTACCTTCTCCCAAAGACAAATTTCCTACACTTTCATATCAAGGTGTATACAAAATTCCTTGTTCATGTGGTTTAGTCTACATTGGTGAAACCGGTCGTTTCGTTATTACTCGCATTTCAGAACGTGATCGTTGTATAAGGAAAAGGGATATTTCCAAGTCTGCGGTTGCTGAACATCTACAGGTCACAAGACAGATTTTGATGTTTCGTTGATTGCTAAATCTCCATTCTTTTTCAACAGAAAATTCCGAGAAAGCATAGAAATCATTAAACACTCCAACTTTGAACAGCCCCTTTTTGGTTCCCGGTTATTAGTCATTTGTCGAAAATACACCCCCTAGCAACCGTAACCCAATCAGGACCGAGCTTAACCACCCGTGACGACTATTTCTTCTTAAGTGACTTCTATGGATTTTAGAATCTGGCTTGGTTCACAAGTTGATTACCTAACTCGGTAGTGGTTCTTTGTTAGATTTTCGTTTGCTTTTTCAAGTTATCGTTTTCTTTATTACCTTTTCAGAGTTTAGATTATGGCTTGTTTCACAAGTGGATAGCCTAACTTTTGAGAAGTTCTTAGTTATATTTCGGTTGTTGTTTGAGTTTTGCGATTTATCTCACGCTCTGATGAAGCCCCTTACGAAAGTGGGCGAAACGTTGGCAAACTTCGGTTACAACAACAATGACACGGTCTAAACCTGGAAGACCTTCTAATGTTGTTATAGATTCCTGCCGTGGAAGCCTTCGCTATTACATTAACAAACTGTCAGACTTATTTATTGTTGAAACCAGAATAATACAATGTCAAGAATTTTAAATTTGTTAGTTTAAAGTTAGTAAGTAGGCAGATGCTAATCACTGTTACCAACTATAATATATCAAAAATCGCTGCTATAGATACATTGCAATTTTTATTAACAAATAATGTGAATTAAAGAGAAATCGAGAAATGCGTATGAAAAATATGCTTAGAACTCCTTTTTGTAACGTTCATATATTGATACAGTTTTTTATTTACATAAACTTTGTGGTTAACGAATGTTTTCTTCAAAGTTTATCTGCAAACGTTATTTGACATATATTATAATCCTATCAAAAGTATAAGCATACGTCAATACTAACGAATCTCTTCCAGCTCCAATCACTCTCCAAATCAGTCATATCCGGCTATTTCAAACATCAAAATGATGTTTAAATTGAAAATCGCACATTTTATTACGTTCGAACTGAACGCAAAATAGTTTCGTCGAGAGTAAGAAAAACGCATAAACGAAAAGTTGCAACGGCGTCGGTTATGTACGTTGCTAATAATTGGATTACTTTTCTTTAAACTGCTATACAGTCAGATTAAACTTGAAACAAGGCAAAATCGGCGAGTTTAAGCGTGCTTACAATTTAATTACATTAACTTGGTACATTAAATAATTTTAATAACGTTATAGAATAAGTATCTAATAACTATAAAATTGTTCTTACTCTTCTACCTTTTTATTGAGTGGTTTTAAAAACGTGTTCTATAAAAATTTCATAACCATAGACATAAAAAAGTACTCTTTCTTTATGTACTTTTTTTGTAGCTGTAACAAAGTCAACGTTTCAACACAAAAATGCGTTTTCTTAGGTAAGAATTTGATTTTTTAATTTTTAAACGGTGTTATTATGTATTTATTATTAATTAATTGGTTAGTTAGCTAGTTCGGCGTCAAACGTGTGCCACTTTTATTAATTTGTAAAACTACAGAAGGAATTTAACTTTGTTGGATACTTTTTGTTTACAACAAAGCCGTATAAACAAAAAATATTTAAGCAATACACGAATTTGAATTTTTTAGATTTTACTTTTAAACATTTATTATAATTACGTGATTTGTGATTTGTGTAAAATTCTTGTAGGAAGAAGAAATTAAAAAAATAGTATGTTTCCAATTAAATATTATTTTTTAATTTTTATAACATTAAATTTTGTTGTTACGGGGCTGTAGGTTAAACAATTTTTAGATAATTGTTTTTTAACAAAATACATATGTATAATAATGAACCTGTCGCAATTGCTTTTGTAATAGTTATTTACAACTGAGGGCATGTGAGTGGTATTTTACAGCTCGACAGTGTTTGAAAATCGAGCCCGGGCGAGGTTTTCATTTAGCTGGGGCTTAAACGCACAAAATTTGGATTAATTTTTGTACGACAATAATTATAAACAATTAGGTGTATTTTTTATGTTGGCATTATAGGTATGTATAAAAATATTTTTTATCGAGCCCTGACACTATTCCGGGTGATTCTTATGTAAAATGACGTCCTAAATCCAAATATGTCTTCCGTTTTCTTCCATCACCCACCATTTTCGAGGGAGCCCCAAATCTCTAATTTTACCACTTTTCGACAAATTAATTATAATTTATTTATCGAACGATAATAATAATTATAATAATTATTATAATAATAAATATATGGATATGAATTTAATTTAAATGGAAAAAAGAACTATTTTAGCTATAAACAGTAATAAATAAAAAGATATTCATCGTTACTTGGTGTTTGCTTTCCTTTTGTACCCTGAGGTACAGCTCTCTCGTTTCAAAAACCAGCAGTACTCCGCCAACATGCTTGCATTCCACTTCCCTGAAAATCTCTTCTCCAGCTTAGCGATGTCTTGATGGAACCGTTCCTCGTGTTCAACCGAGAAAAAGTAGAGATGCGAGTGAAGGAAGTGAACTTCAAGAGACATGTTACATCCTATGTCCTTGTACGCTAAAAGCAGTTCCTCGACGTTAGCGACATAATCTTCACTTTTGTGGTTACCCAGGAAGTTCTTACAAACGTTTTGAAATGCAAGCCAAGCTCGTTTTTTTTTTCGATTTAGGTGTTCAATAAACGTCGAATCTTGGAAGAATTGTCTAATCTGGGAACCAACAAAAACGCCTTCTTTGATTTTAGCTTCGCTAAGACGAAGAAATTTAGTTTTAAAAAATTGAAATGCGCCACCTGTCTTGTCCACTGCTTTCACAAACTGCTTGATCAATCCAAGTTTGATGTGTAAAGGTGGCAAGTAAATATTTTCCTTCGGAACCAAAGGATTGTGGGCGACATTTTTCTGACCAGGAATAAGATTTTCTCGCAGAGGCCAGTCCCGTACGACGTAATGTTTACCTCGGGCTCGGCTATCCCATTCACAAAGGAAGCAGCAATATTTTGTGAATCCTGATTGCAGGCCCGTGAGTAGAGCAACAACTTTTAAGTCAGCGCAAAGTTTCCACTTATAATCATGATAACTAATTTTATCAAGGATTCTGAAGATGTTTTCGTACGTTTCTTTCATATCAACAGAGTATGCAACTGGAACTGATGGAAAGTTTTTCCCATTTGCCAACAGGACAACTTTTAAGCTTGTTCTTGATGAGTCTATAAACAGTGTCCATTTGTCTGGGTCACATGGTATCTGTAGCTCTGTCATCAATAAATTTGCATTAGGGCAGAACACTAAACCTTTATCTTCTGAGAATAGACATTTCTGGGTTGGTTGTCTGGTCCTGTAAGAAGATATTTTTAGTCCTTTTTTTAAGAGATTCCACTGTTGAAGTCGCGATCCTAAGAGCTGAGATTTAGTCTTGGGTAACTGCAAATCCCTGACAAGATCATTTAATTCCGATTGAGTGAGGAGGTGAGTTTGCCGAAAAACTAAATCTGCGGAATATTCTTCATCATCATTGAACGTATCATTCGAAGCCCCAGGTTGTGGCTCAGAGTCTTTTAAATCAATTTCCGGCTCTAGAGTATAAGTGTTTGGGGGCTCTGGGATTGGCAAAGTATCGTTATGAGGAACAGGTCTTAGAGCTGACAGAATATTGGGATACTGAATTGTATGCTTACTGTTGCTGGAAAACCTGACGGTGGAAGTCATACAAAAGTAACAATCTGTAAGATGACAGCGAGGTTCACGCCAAACCATGGGCACAGCAAATGGCATTAATTTACGGGTACCTTTGAGCCATTTGGTCAAACTACTGTAACAAGTCGTACAGCAAACTGATGGAGCCCAAGTCTTGTCCTGGTCGCCAACTTGCAATCAAAGTACAATTTATAAACTGTTTTAACAAGCGGAGAAAGTGGTTTTCGTTGCGCTTTTAAAGTTAATTCCCCGCAGACAAAGCAAAAGCTATCGGGATGATTTTTACACTCGCGTGGCATAATTAAACAGTAATTCAAAGCCCGACATTAACCACAAATCACACTTAGTCACTTAAAAAAATCCGGAGTAAAAGTAGTTTTACTGTTTTACACAAATGAACAAAAATGAACACAAAATCCAGCACGTTTAAAACGTCGACAAGTTAACTCTGCAACAGCTATAGATGTACTGATCGAAGCAGTTAAACAAACAATGTAATATACTATAATGAGAAGAGTAATGCAAGTTCAAGCCTGTCGAAAATTCTTGTTCAAACCTGCATGTGGTATTGAGATCGCCAGCGTCGTGCAGTGAATCTTACTAACTGTTTATTGATATTTTTTTTACTGTTCTTATATATTTGTATTTTATTGTTGTTTATATATACATTTTATAGCAAAACTTTTGCCATATACTTTGGTATAAATTTTATTACCTGCTTTGGGATGTTTAACGGCTATAAGTTAAAATTCTAAAAAAAAATGCAAAAAATAAAATAAAAATGGGGTCCCCCCAAAATAGGTGGGTGATGGGTAAAAACGGAGCTCATTTTTGGATTCAGGAGGTCATTTTACATAAGAATCGTCAAGAATGGTATTAGAGCTGATTTTCATGCAGACCAGTAATCCACTAAAAGTCTTCAATATGCGTTAAAAACGTTTAAGTGTGCATTTTAAAAAACTATTATCTAAATTAAAAATATGAAAACACGTTTTTACACCTACATAATGTTTATTCACATGCTAATATACAGAGTGAGTCGGAGGGAATGATACAAAAAAGTTTATTGTAGACGTGAAAATAATATTAAAAAAATTATATGTTCTATTCCGATTTTCGTTAGCTTTTGAATTATAGCGTAATTATAAATAGACAAAATTTTTGACATTAACATTTTTTTAATGTTAACGTTCTTTTAGAACAGAGGTTCGCCGATGTCTATAAAAGCCGAAGATGGAAATCGTAGGTCAGTTATTGCTGGAATGTGAAAGCATGCAGTATTAAGAGGATTATCAAGTTGAAATAAATACGTATCGTTAGCACGCGCGGCGTTTTAAATAAATAACAGTGTACACCGAATCGAGTGAACGTGACTTATAGTGTAAACAAATCCGAGGACGTTATCTTATCTTATCTTATCTTAAGTGTTATACAACGGTTATACATAAATTATAGTGTAAGTGTTTTTATTATTAGATTTAATTAGTTCGGTTAATTTAAAAGTATACATATTTCTATAATAAGTAAACGTAGTTTTAGTCGTTTAAATAAATTAGTTTTTAATAATGAAAAAACGTAACAATACATTTTTATGTAAGCTTCTGTCACACTTGAAGCACTTCGGTCTGGTATTTTTTTGACACACAACACCTGCCTTGTGAACAAGCTTTTATTATGTAGTTGACACCATCATATCTTATGTCACGTGGAATCGGTGCTATTGCGGCTCCTCTTCTCGTCCTTTGAGTTGACTTTACTTTGATTAGACACATAGCAATTGTACGCCTAAATTCTAAGTGATTTATTCGTTTTTCGCCATTTACGTATTCATAAAAACGATATGCTGCAACAACGGATAAATTTAGAGCATTAGAAAATAGGTTCCATCACCACTTTTTAGATCTCAGTCTTGAGCGATAACTAGAACAAAGGCGATCTAGTAGATCAATCCCACCCATAGTTTCTCGGCAACCTCACTTCTTCACTCAATCGGAAATAAATGATCTTGTCAGGGATTTGCAGTTACCGAAGACTAAATCTCAGCTCCTAGGATCGCGACTTCAACAGTGGAATCTCTTAGAAAAGGGAGTAAAAATATCTTCTTATAGGACCAGACAAGCAACCCTGAAATGTCTTTTCTCAGAAGATAAAGGTTTTGTGTTCTGCCCTAATGCAAATTTATTGATGACAGAGGTACAGATGCCATGTCACCCAAACAAATGGAGACTGTTTATAGAGTCATCAAAAACAAGCTTAAAAGTTGTCCTGTTGGCAAATGGGAATGACTTCCCATCCGTTCCAGTTGCATACTCTGTTGATATGAAGAAAACGTACGAAAACATCTTCAGAATCCTTGATAAAATTAGTTATCATGATTATAAGTGGAAACTTTGCGCTGACTTAAAAGTTGTTGCTCTACTCACGGGCCTGCAATCAGGATTCACAAAATATTGCTGCTTCCTTTGTAAATGGGATAGACGAGCCCGAGATAAACGTTACATCGTACGGGACTGGCCTCTGCGAGAAAATCTTATTCCTGGTCAGAAAAATGTCGCCCACAATCATTTGGTTCCGAAGTAAAATATTTACTTACCGCCTTTACACATCAAAGTTGGATTGATCAAGCTGTTTGTGAAAGCAGTGGACAAGACAGGTGGCGCATTTCAATTTTTGAAAACTAAATTTCCTCGTCTTAGCGAAGCTAAAATCAAAGAAGGCGTTTTTGTTGGTCCCCAGATTAGACAACTCTTCCAAATTTGACGTTTATTAAACACCTAAATCGAAAAGAAAAACGAGCTTGGCTTGCATTTCAAAACGTTTGTAAAAACTTCCTGGGTAACCACCAAAGTGAAGATTATGTCGCTCACGTCGAGGAACTGCTTTTAGCGTACAAGGACATAGGATGTAACATGTCTCTTAAAGTTCACTTTCTTAAATTAAATTCATGTCCATATATTTATTATTATAATAATTATTATAATTATTATTATCGTTCGATAAATAAATTATAATGAATTTATCGAAAAGTGGTAAAATTAGAGATTTGGGGCTCCCTCGAAAATGGTGGGTGATGGAAGAAAACGAAAGACATATTTGGATTTAGGACGTCATTTTATATCAGAATCACCCGGAATAGTGTCAGGGCTCGATAAAAAAAAATTTTTTTGCAGACCAGTGAGTTATCGAAACCCTATTAATTAGTTTTCTAATTGTAAAGTTAAAAAATCATTTTTAAGATATATATCTTACATCTCCAGTCAGTAACATTGAAACGTGTGTTTATCTGTTCGTATGCGTAGTAGAATAGAAAGTACAATCACGTTTAAACATAAATTGTAAAGAAACGGCAGGTACATTTATATTCTTAACTTAACATTAATATTTTTTATTCTAAAATAATGTGCAATTTAAAAATGTTTTTAAAAAACAATGTACTTTTTCAATTCTTTACACTTGAAATCGATAAACAAAAAGAAGACTAAACGTCAGCATCCGACATTAATTTATATTAACACACTAGTGCGGTAATAAACTCAAAAAGCAATAGTGCAGTAATAAAGGTCATTATGACATTTCAAATCATATTTAATATATGACAGTTGTAGATAAAACAAATTAAACAAATATATGCGTTAAAAAAACTTACTTTTGTTTTAACTTATATATTTTGAAAAGTAATTAACATTTGTATTAGTAGTGAAACGACAAGCAACTATTGGTGGCACTTTAAATGCATTGCGAACTACCTGCTACGATTTGAATATTTAAATCAAATTGGTGAATAAATATACTTCTGATTTACAACCAGTTGTTTAACTAAGATTTTGAAATTTGAATAAAATTTGAATACATTTAGATGCAACAAAGATAAAGTTTCTTTTTCAATTATTGTTAAATATAATTTAAAGAGTACTGTTTTTAATTATACCTGGTTTTGTATGGCATTAATATTTTTATTTAATCGTAGAACTGTAGTAGAAGTGTTAGTTCGCGTGAAAAATCAATTCACAGTTTTTAATTTCCTTTTCCCGAAGTTTTTAAATGTAACGACAGTGACAGCAGTGCTTATAATTTGCAAAAATCTATTTACTTGATTACTTTGTTGTAGAAATATGTATAAACTATAAAATTAGTGATAAATACAATACTTTTGTTTGTTTATTATTTACATTTAGTTTTGTTTATTGTAATTTATTTGAAAATGTGCGAAAATACACACACAATATTAATTTAAAAAATTTTGATAAAAATTAATTTTATTTTTGTCTAATTATGTAAAGCACAAACAAAATAAGTTAGTATATACTTTTTTATTTATCAAACAATACAATACTTGTCCATTTATTTGTAAAATATTGCATTTTATTTGCAAAACAATATTTACAAGTTCTTAGAAAGTAAATAACTGTTGTAAATTCTATTTACAAAATGTAACAAATTAAAAGGAATTATAATTTACGCAAAGTTAAATAAACAAAGAAAAGTTTGTGTAAAGTACGCATTGCTGTATAAACTTTGTTGATTTAAGGCTTAGCTATCATAATTGTAAATTTATTTAAAAAACTATGTTCTTAATGATCTCGTTCTTAAACTTTATATATTTTAAATAATTTTTTAAATGTTTTTGTAAAATTTTAGTTGTTTATTTAACTTAATTGATAAAGTTAAACAGTTATACAAAAGAGTCGTATATGCAAAATAGGAAAAAAAAAATTAACCAGTTGACTTTTAACTCTCGATTCACTCGAGTTTGAAAAATGCCCACTTGTGAAAAAACGCAAAATTTACACATGACATTTACAAATTGCGATCGCTATACTTTCCTTATAGGAAAGTAAAATGATGTTGGAGAAGATTTTTGGATATAACACAGGAACGGTGCGATAAGCTCCAAGGACAGTTCTAAGGAATAAAGATTGGAGCAATACCAGTTTTCTGACTACATAGCTGCGTCAAAGTTTGTGATACGAGATGTGTAGGCCATAAGTGAGCATGGGAATGATTGCACTGTCGAAGATATTCGCAAGATGTTTTTTGTTAGGGTTCCTTTGTATTGGTAGAACAAGTGCAAGACGCTCTTGCACTTGTCAACCACAAAAGCGCAATGTTTTACAAAACTCAGTTTGTCGTCAAGCATTAGTCCGAGGTAATTAATTAAATTTGAAAACCTTTCCGACGTGAGTATCGTGAAGGCACAGTAAAAGATCTCGTTTTACCGTGGACCCAAAAACCATGCCAGTCGTTTGGTGAAAATTAAACGTGGAACGTTTGTAGAATAGGTTATCGATTTATTTGATAAATAGCTACAAATGACGCGCGTCACGTCAGCAGGCACTTTCTTAACGACGAGAGCCTTAATTATAGAGCCACCAAACGTTATTGAACGCTTCAGAAAAGTCTATAAAAAAGTTATCGGCTGGTAAACTAATCACTATTACGTTACAGTGGATTTCGTCAAGTCCAGGAGATTTATTCTTAATAATTTTGTTAGTCAAGAACGCCCAAATCGTTGCTGGTGTAGAGAATTATTACGCAAGAGAGATTAGGATCTTATTTGGGCATGATACGGAATATTTGTCGATGAATCGTCGTCTGGAAACAAAATGGATACTATTGCTTTGATTGTGTCTTATTCTGAGATGATGTATCTGTCGCCGTTTTTGACATTGGAACACGGTTGGACCTACAGAAACTTCCGGGAGATTAACCTGTAAACTAACCCCCACGGATTCGTCGCTAAGATTTTTTCCACGAATCTTTGCCAGGAGCTATAATTAGTTGTCTTCACTGCCAGTGACGAGGCAAGCCATTGCTGTTTTACGCCTGCAAGAGCTTTTTGGTGGGGTTTTCACAAACAACACACCGCTCGCTTTAACCAGTCTAATTTAGGACTTTACCACGGTACATCGGCTCTAGATATTATGCGTATGCTGTATAAGCTATGTTGTCAACAATTAAAGATTATTTTGGTTAACTTATCAATGATGGCGTCTACAGATTTGGGATCGTGGCACATTACACCACGTGGAAGATAAGAAGGAATTGAACTTGCTATAGTATTATTCAGGCGAACGGGATCTATGCGTTTGAAATCTAGAATTTTTTAGGGATCGGTACAAGATTGACGGTCAGATTAAACCGTATCAGTCGGTGGTCACTTTCTATCACATTTAGAATAACCTGCCAGTCTTTTATTTTCTTGGTTAAGCAAAAGGATGCTATAGTTACATCTATATTTGTTGAACCTAAATGGATAGCGAAAGTAAATAGTTGATAAGGTTTTCCACACGTTATCCTTGATTGTCGGTCACCGGGTAGTGCCAAAGCGGCAATTACGAATTGAAGGCACTTGCTATGGTAATACTTTATCAAGAATTTTGTCTAAGTGTTAGAGATTAATGCGAACATCCTCACTCGGCAGATAATAAACATTAAAAATTGCCAAGGAGGTGTTTCTAACCGTAATCATGGTTACTGCATTGCAGTAATTTGTTAAATAAATGAGTGTCACTACTCCGATAGGCTTCAAACTATTAAAAACAATAGCCGAGCAATAGAAGAAGAGTATGCGGCAATCTTGTGGAAGAGTACAGCCGCACCAGCGAGCTTGTACCCTGAACCTGAAATAAACACGTATGGCTTTTAGATCAGTGGTATGTCAATGATATGGTTGAAGGAGAAACTCATTGCTTTGAAGGTTGCAACACGTGAGTTGCAAAGATTTACTTGGGCAAACGTTAAGTTAATTGAATATCGTCAAAGTCCGTAATCGGTGATATTTTGTCGTTGAGCTTTTTCAGGTACGCTGGGCAGGTGTTTGAAGTCGCCTTATGCGTAACGAAATTTTTTTTGTGGCCAAAGCAAGCACAGTTTGCGCATGTCGGGGTCTCGATCTAAGTTGAGGCATGTTTTTGTCTCGTGCTTTTCAGCACAATGACCGCACTGTAAGTCGCTTTTACAGTCGGAGGAGTGGTGGCAATATTTCTTACAGTTGAAACAGCGTGTAACTCGGATATGGTCATTGGACCCCAACACGCATTTCAGGCGATGTACATACGACGTTACAAAAAGTATTGTCCAACTTCCAGGTGGACTTCAGGGATCAAATGGAAATTTGCTTTGTTTCTAAGACCAAAACGAAACTGAACTTTGAGATGCTCATTGGCGAGATGAAGCACTTCATCGGAAGCGCCGTGGAAGTTTTTCGAGATGATAGCTTTTTTTGTCTGCTCAGGGGAGACGTTTGAAGTAGCTTCCAAAATAAAAATTTGAGGAAACGACTTGACTTTGGACTTAATCACAAAACTAGTTTTATCCAGGATGGCCGCAGGTATTTTCGTAAGATGTTTTTTTGGATTCTACTCGAATAGAGGTTTTGCTCGTCTTGCTCACTCGGTCTAGTCTAATGCCGTACTTTTAGGAATCTAAAACTTTTACGAGAATCGTTTTCGTTCTTTAAGGGAAAATCGGGTTTAGGAGTAATGACAACAGTCGACTTGGAATAAGGAGCGATTGATTTAGCTGAAGATACTTTGATCTTCTCAACGATTTTGGAAAGTGCCGCTTGGGCATAAGACAATTGGGCAGGAGGTACAGCAACAACAGTTGTAGAGAGTTTCGCAGTGACCGATTGCAAGGCTGTCTAAACGACTGCAAGGATGAGAGCAAATTCAACCTCAATGGCGGAGGAGGTTGAATGAGTAGGGGAGGTAAAGCGCGGTTCTTAGTTCTTCGGATTCTGAGGTTGAAATTGAAGTATCAGTTCATATTATTTCTGTTTTTTCAAAGGCTGCTTCTACTAATGTTTCCTTAACTAAGTGGAACATAACTTTTTCGGGTGAAGGTTCGTTCTCGCTCACCAAATTCCTAATGCGGATTGATGAGTTATGTCTGTCGCGTGATGTCTCTTCACAAAATTTGTTTAATTCTTCTGCTAAAATTCTGGAAAGGTTTTGTGTTTATTTAGGATAAATTGATATCCTTTGCGTTTTTGGCAAGATGTAGTTACTCTATTAAAATCAAAATTTTTGCACCTTTTTTTTCTACGATCGGCTGTGGGATGACATTTGGAATCGAATAATAGGGGTTTCAAGATTCGAACGGCATTATGTGACGATAATGCGAGGTTTCTTTTAGCGATTCTTTTTTGTTTGCTTCTCAAGAAACTCAATTTACGACGATCCGACGTAATTTAACTCCGTACTACCAATCTGCTTTAGGTTTAGCACAGATCTCTTCATTAGCTCAGTTAATTAACTACGGCAAGCATTTGGAATTAATTAAACTTTTAATGGACAACTACAAACCATCTCCATCAGTCGAATCATCGTTGCATTGGCTTAGGTTAGTGACACATCGGTTTCTTCTCTTGTTTCTACTTCTAAAAATCGTTAGGTGCTTCTACTCCTTCTGGTTCTAATTCTTCTCGACGAGGTTTTTTTGACTTTTCTCTTTGCGTTATTTGTTGGAATTGTCGTCAAACCAGACATACTTATTTAAATTGTGACTAACCATTGTTTTTTTCTTGTATTGGGTGTGAACAAACAGGCATTAGTTGCCGCAATTGTCCTAAGCTGCTTCGGGAAACTAAGTAACAAGTCTACGGACCGAGTCGTAGATTCTACACAATTTTTAACTACGGATTTTATTCTGAACTTGATTGACAAGCAACGTATTCTTTGGCACTTTATATTTGCCAGTGTTTGTAATGATGAGCGTCCATATCTTAAAGTTAATGTTTTAGGTTTTTTTTGGCTTTCTTGGTACTGGTGTTTCTTAAACTATTCTGGGCGGTCCAGATTGGTAAATTTTACAATCTTTGGATATTCGTTTTTTTCCTTCTTTTGTCTTTTTGTAATATTTGCTAACGACAATAATTGCGGGGTACTCAGATTAGTTTAGACTTTTTTTTTTAAGGCAAAATGAAAACGCTTAACACCTTGGTTATTCCTGAAGTTCCACAACAACTTATTTTAGTCATCGACTTCTGGAAAGAGATTAGCTTCATACCTGACTTTCGGCATCGACACCGGATTAACAACAATTTTTAAACGACGTTGTTGCGGATGCGTTCTCTACACAATCTTCTGGGCTTGGTCACACTTTTCTCATTCAGCTTTAAATACCTACTTTCTTTCTCTCTTTCTCGCTCTCTTCTGCTGATGTGAGACAATTTATTAATATGACTAGTTAGTATAGTCGCTTTATTCATAATTTTTCTTATCTTACGTCTTTACTTTCTGCTCGTACTCGTCAATCAGAAATCAGATCGCTTTCGATTCTTTTAAAAACAGCTAGGTTGCGATTCTGTTGTGTCCTGATTTCTCGCTTCTTTTTGTAGTAGACTGATGTTCGGACTTTGGTTTAGGTGCTGTCTTAAGTCAAACGACTGCAGATGGTTATAAGGTTGTTAGTTACCTTAGTTGATTGCGCATTTAGGCGGAGGATTAAAAAAAAATATCTGACTATGTTATGGGTCATAGAGATGTTTAGTCCTTATGTGCAATGGTCTCTTTTTATTGTGATAACCGATCAGAATTCGTTGCTGTAGCTATCTCGCTCAGTACCTGCACTAGAAGCTGTTTATATGTCTAAAATTTTTTCTTTCTGTTTCATTTGACGACTACTGATCGTTGCTATAAAAACCTGCTTAAACGTGTCTTGGATGCTTCTCATAAATTTGTGAAAAATGTCGGTAAAAGATAATGTTCTTTATTGTCGTATTGTTACTTTTTTTTCTTCTGATGATTGGAAAGTACTATTTTTTTGTCGCTGAACACTGTGGAGTTTCGAAAACTACGGCTCGGATTTTACATTATTATTGGCTTTGCTTACGTGCAGATGTCGCTATATTTGTCGTGGTCGTGTGTGCGTGCTGCGCATAAGGTGGAACAAATTGCTTTGCCAGGAATATTTGCTCTTGGTGCTAAACTATCATACCTTAGCTAAATATCATTCTTGAGCGAATCCCGCCAACCGGATTAATAGTGTATTAAAAACAATGATTTCTTCATATGTCAAAGAAAATCATCGACATTGGGATGTGCGTTATTTAATAATTACTGTTTTACCTCTTTCTCTTTTTTTAACTCCTATTCTCTTTTGTTGGAAATAAATTTATTATTGTTAGAATATTTGTTTTGCAAACTGTTTCTTTCAGTGATCGACAGATTTAAACAAGGTCTGTATTGGGTGTTATTTACTTGTTTTGGTGCTTTTTTTATTTATTGCAGGATTAGCGCACCGAAACTTGCGACTAATTTGCCTTTTACTTACTAGAAAATTCTTGTAACAAATTACTTTAAAATTAATAAATACAAACATGTTAAAATTTGTTTTTACTTTCCTATAAGGAAATCGGTTCTATCAAAACATGGGTCTGACAAAGAAACCGGAAGTAGTTGTATCTGCCATTTTTAACAGTTTTTCTTATATAATTATTCGAATTATTTTTACAGTTTCTTATATAGTTAATTCTTCCTAACAATTTATTCAAATATAACTTTTTTCTAACATTAACAGTTTATTAAGTATTTGATTTATAATTTAAAGTGAACGCGATGTTTTGGTTGTAAAGCTTTAACATCGTGAATGGCCGTACTTATCAATTTTCTCAAATCTAAGCTTTGTTTAGGCAGCCGGTATTAGGAAATATTTGGGTTGTGTTAGTAACGCTTAGGTTCTTTTTTCCAAGCGATGTACGGTAAGAAACACAACGTAAGCAACAAAATCTCAAAACATCGAACTTTATTTGACACAATAAATTTTCAAGGCAAAAAATTACCTTCTCGAAGCTTAAATAGTCATATTGCCCTCACAAGCATGTTATGCAAGAAAAGGTCGAAGAAATTGAGCCTCACGTCCACTGACTACCATTTTCTACTGGCTTAGATACGGTTAAAAGCGTTCGGATAAATGTAAAATTTATATTTTTTTCTGGACACAATCAATTTTAAAGCCAAAGTGGAACTTTCAGAAATTTTGCCAGACTTTGATTGAATACGGTCGGATTAAATAAACAATTTATATCGCGTGATTCTTAGCAACTGTTTCACTACACTATAATTAGTTGACACGCGTTTTTAAAAAAAACAAAACAAAATGATTACTGGACTTCATCAGAGTTTTATAACGGTTCACAATTCAACAGCTTCTAAGATTATGACACGAACGAACCGAAAAAAGAGAATGACTTTCGTGTAGTACTGAAAAATATCCACCCGCCAACAGGCATAGATTCGTAGATGTTAAACCAAAAGATAACAACAAGGAAATGTATAAAATTACACAACTCTTAAATACAATAGTACAGGTCGAACCTCCGCACGTCAAAAGAAAGATACCTCAATGTACGAGATGTCAGAGATTTGATCATACAAAAAACTATTGCCATAATAGCCCAAGATGCGTTAAATGCATTGACAATAGTTACACAAAGACTGCCCTAGGAAAGTCAGGGATAACGCCAACGGTTTGTGCTCACATGCACTGGAAGTCACATCATTTATACAGCATCACTCATTAGATATACTGTTAATTTCAGAAACACACTGCACGTCTAAAAGCCATCTTAAAATATTTGGATACAGAATATACTTCACAAATCATCCTGGAGAGGTAGCGCATGGGGGTACTGCAGTAATAATTCGACAAAGAATTAAACACTATGAAAAACCAAGCTTTATATATTAACATATACAAGCTACTAGTGTAGCTGTAAACGACATCCTAGGCAAATTTGTAATCTCAGCAATCTACTGCCCACCAAAGCACAATAACAATTACGCACAATATGATGAATTTTTTAATACTTTAGGGAACAGATGGCGGAGTGAAGAGATTTCAACGCCAAACACTCACAATAGGCATCTCGGGTAACTACTACAAAAAGAAGGGAATTGTTAAAGGTGGAAAAAAAAACAATTTATCTGCGATGTCTTCTGGACACACTACCTATTGGCCCTCAGATAGACGAAAAACGCTAGATATAGTAGAATATTCACTATGGAAGGCAACCAAAAAACTTAATAGACCACAACAACATATATCACATATAAAAGCTACAGATGATACTTGGGCTAGAACGAACCAGCAAAAAGCTGATGCCTTCTCGAAACATCTTATTGAAGTTTTCCAACCCCTATAATCCATGACGGACTTCCAAGAAGAAGACAGCATGCGCACATTTCTGGAGACGCCATATCAAATGTATCTTCCACTAAGAAAAATAACAAAAGGAGAAATAGAAACTGTCATCTTCCAAGAAATTAATCCAAAAAAGGCTCCAGGGTACGATTTGATAACGGGAAAAGTACTAAGAGAATGTACGCAAAAGTGTTTTACAGCCATAACCCAAATATTCAATGACATCTTAAGAATTCACTACTTTCCCAGTCAGTGGAAGATAGCATGAATTATAATGATACTCAAACCAGGCAAAGATACAACAGAAATTAAGTCTTATAGACCCATCAGCCTTTTACCGCTACTCTCTAAAATCCTTGAAAGAATAATCTTAAAACGACTTTTACAAACAGTAGAGGATACAAAACTCATACCTCAACACCAATACGGATTTAGGAAAGGACATGGAACCATCGAACAAATTCACAGACTGGTCAATCAAATAAATAACACCCTAGAACAGAAACAATACTGCTCAGCTCTTTTTATAGACATCAACCAAGCATTCGACAAGGTGTGGCATGTTGGACTATTATTTAAACTTAAAACATCATTATTATATACCATGTATTCACTCCTAAAATCCTATCTTATAAACAAACAATTCTATATACACTATCAAGAGGTGAATACTGATATTTGTCCGATTAATGCTGGGGTACCGCAAGGGACCAATCCTTTATCTAATTTATATGTGCGGATCTTCTAACGACGAAAATAACAACAATGGCAACGTTTGCGGATGACAATGAAATATTGGCAACGCATCATAATAACATTATTGCATCTGCAAATTTACAAAACCATCCTAATAAGCTGCAACCATGGCTAACAAAATGGCGAATACAAGTTAATGAGACAAAATCTAACCACATCACATTTACCATGAAGAGGAACAATTGTCCTCCAGTTACTTTGAATAATTGCCAAATTCCTATAAGAACGGAAGTCAAATACCTCGGAATCAACCTTGACAGAAGACTAACATGGCGAACGCATATATTTAATAAGAGAAAACAATTGGGCATAAAATATAGACAGATGTATTGGTTGCTGGGAAAAACCTCACAGCTATCTCAACACAGTAAACTATTATACAAAGCAATATTAAAACCTATATGGACTTATGGGATTCCCCTTTGGGGATCCGCTAGCACATCAAATATTGAGATACTACAGCGCTTCCAAAACATAGTTAACGCTCCATGGTACATACCAAACACAGTGCTACATAAAGACCTAAAAATGGTTACAGTACGTGATGAAATAACTAAAAACAGTGAAAAATATAAGACAAAAAAAGAATCACATGTTAATGAATTAGCTGTTAATTTGTTAAATGAAGGCAACGAAATCCGACGGCTAAAAAGATTTAAACCGTCAGACTTAACAAACAGATTTAAAAATTAACATATTAAGACATTAAAGTGTGTAAGTAAACCAGCACATTAACTTAATTTATTAAAGGAGATAATCAATGGATTATTTCCTCCAATACATGTAGGAGGTATTGTTAAGTTTAGTGTATAAGTAACGATGTGACATACAGTGTATTTATAGCTTGAAAACTTTAGGCTGATGGTACAATAAAAAAGGAGTTATAAAAAAATGACTCAAAGTAGTGATTACTGATAGTTTTTATTATAAAACTTTATAAATCAGATTTATTAAATTACTACTTCGTTTACGCATTTTAAAATTTGAACATAAATTATCGGTTTAGTCGAACATGTGTGTTTCTAGTTGATCTTGGTGTCCAACGTGGTGTTTTTTTTGCGGGTAAGGGTACCTTTGTCAGTGGGGTAATATCTGGAGTTGTTTTTCTTGTAAATCATCCTGCATCGAAACCGCCACAATTTTTTTATTAAGATGATTTGCTTCATTTTCTTAGATTTATTCCGACAGCGGGAGAATACATCAACGTAATGGAAAGACACCTGCAAACTATAGTGAATTTTTGCTAGTAGATTAACCTGTGATCCCCGTTCCGCTTCAGTGATAAGAATGTTTCTTTTTCGGACACATGTGTTTACTTCTGCTGCGTTTTATAGTTTTTACACTGTTGGACCGTCGCCGCCAAGGTTCACATTGAATTATGTTCTCAGACAATCAGCCAGATGCTATATCACTTTCCTTATGAATAGCGATGTCGTTATCTAGCCGAATCGTTATTTTTGTAAAATCGGTATGCTGTATAACTTATAACGGTTCCACTCATATCGACTCTCCTTATCCACTCTTGTTATCTTGAACCATAACGATTATGATATAACGGCGGCGTTTTGGTAGCCGTTATAAAAATAACGATTGTGATGTATAGGCTTGAGAGATTTTTTTGTATGAAAAAATGAATTTTGGAGATGTTTTGCGCGTTGCATTATACGAGGAACTGGAAAATGCAATCAAAAAAAGAGTCTTTTCAGTTTTACCGTGTATTTAAGAAAGTAAGGTTAGAAACGTAGTCTTTCATACAGGCAAAGGAACATTTTACCCGAAAACAGCGACCCGTTTGATGTAACTACGTAAACAAAATGTATAAAAAAGATCTAAGTTATGTAACGGTGTGTGTTGCAACTCAGTTTTATTTCGAATGAATACAAAATGCTTATACTTTTACGTATTAATTAAAGCCATTATTCAATAGAAAGTTGGGTCTATCGAGGAATGATGTGCGTCACTTAATGGAGGTCGTAGCAAACATTCGAATTTTATTTCATACCGGTTAGTTTTAGTCTGCATTTTTTCTATTTCAAAATCAACCGGCCAGATGTTTTACGACGACACGGCGCGTGCCCTATATCCTATTTACTCTTATATGTTCAGCGGTCGTATAGCACTCTTTGTTTTTTTAAAGGCGATACTTTTTTCCAAAATAAGGATTGCAAGATAGTGGGCGACATATCGATATAATTAAAATACCGATACAGCAAACCTATTTTACCAGTGATTGTTATGTCAATCGTTATCTTCGACCATTAAAATCTGATAGCGATTGGTCGCTAAGTATAACGATAGTGTTACATTATCAGGCTGAATAAAGTAAACCCAATGAGAATAACAAATAAACTATTACCTTAAAATGTTGCAAGATAGAGGAAAGTTGCACATATACATTTTTATAGAGGACAAAATTTACTATAAAAAAGTCCGCGGAAGGGTACAATTACCTTCTATAGTTTAGAAGATACAAATGTGCAAAGTTACACGATAATGTCTTGTATAACATTAAAATTCTGTAAATCTTAAACTATTAGATATAATTATACTCTTGCGCGGACTTTTTTGCAGTAAATTTTGTGCTCTATAAATATGTTTATGTGCAATTTTCATCTATATTGTACTTTTTTGCAGCGTACAAGACGGATCTGATTCTGCAATTACTATAATTATTTTTCAGCTCTGCTGAGTGAAATTACGACTTATTAAATCTTTAAGACATAAAACAAATTATAAGAAATATCTTGTTTAATAATAATAAACATCCGAAAAATACAAAAAATGAAGTGAAATTGAGCACCACCGCAAGTTCCAGATTTGTTTCATCTGAGCTTTTCAACGTTTCGTTACACGAGCCTTCGAATCAAGCTCCCTATAAGTGTTTTTAACACTAATATGTAGACATTCCTTCATCATTCTTTATAGGAAAGTGGTGTAATGACTACACCAGTTTTTTATTTTGTGAATACAATTTTGAGTAAAAAACATACTACACAATATCTCGAATTAAAAAAAAAACATAAAATTCCGGACATCGTTATCTTTTATGCATCTTGTTTTAACTAAGGTTGCAGAACACAGCAGTTTTAGTTTCCGCATCGTAATGTGCTAAAGCATATTCGAGTTTAGTAAAGCCTAAGGGTATAATTCTACAGATTTTTAAAGTTACAATTTTATTTAGCGTAGCAAAATAAAAATAAAAGAAGCTGACAAAACTGTAATTTGCAGAATAAACGTATACAACAGAGAATACCTTTCCGAATGTTAATAAATAACAAAAAAGTATTATTAACAAAACTAGACAGGTTTTTATTTGTAGCAAAAAAACAAACACTTGATCCGCGAGCGAGTTGAATTCTAGAACAAAAACCCTGAAGCGAAGAGCTTTTAAACAGCTTTGTTATAGCATTTACTCGGTTTGTACATGTATACATAGACGGTGGTTTTATAATTCGAATTTAGCGATTTAAGTGCAATAAAACTTTTGCTTTAAGTGTGACGTATATTCTAAGTACATCCTTAAATTCGTTTGATTTGGAATAAACAAAACCTACTCGCACTAATCAAAAAGGATTTTTAGATTACATTCATTTGTGTCATAATTGAAATTCCTCAAATGCTTTGAGACAAGACAAAGGGAAGATAAAAAAGAAAATCCCGCAATGCTACATTGTGGAATTCCTTTAATTTTACCTTTTTGTTTATAAAATATTCCGTTTACTTTGGGTTTTAAGTAAAAATGTTATGGCCCATTCTTTTAAGATTTGTAAAATTAAAAATTTTCTTAGAAATTATTGTTACGAAAACTAACTGAATTGGGCATTTTTAAATTTACTTTTTATGATTTGTAAATTAGACATTATTTAATTGAGTATTAAACTATTTCTGATGCACAATTTTGTGGCTATTTTTGCTAATACATAAAAGCAACTGGCAGTTTCAACAATAAATGTAAGTAGAAGAATGTCAAAGATACACAGGGTTTCACAGCGATAGAACAATATAAATTAAAGGAGTTTTTTGTGTCGCATCTAACTTTGAGACGTTTTGTAACACACTAATTGCAAGTGTCGAGAAAAAAATTTAGATCTTTGATCTATTTGCTTTGGCTATCAGAGATGGTCGTGGGTTCTGCTACCCAGAGTAGAATGGCGAGTCGTTGCTCTGCGCCACCTTTCTTTGCGAGTAGAAAAGTACGCTTGAGGTAAGGTAAAGAACCTACAAACTCGCAACACAACCGTAACGCAAAATTGAAAAGTCTATTCCTTGCGCAGCTAATGTAGTACCAACATTATGATTTTAATAACAAGTTTTTTTGTAACATAAACATGTTTGTCGCAACAAATTTATGATCATGCACATTAGACTGTTTCAAAAAAATCGACAATTTTTTTTTCCTTAGGCACTGTGCAAATATCATTGGAAATGACGAAAAAAAAAATTTACTGTGAAAGTTTCAGCTCTTAATATTCATATTAAGGGGTGCCGCATCGCAAATTTCGAATTTCCATTTAATTAACATGGGAAAAAGTTTTGTTTATACTTTGGAATTTTGTAACTTAGTAACTAAATTGGTTATCAGTAAGACTATAACATATTTTTATAGGAAATTTAATGCTCTACAAATCTTATATCTTATAAATTTTTCGTAAATTTACTCCTTCGAAAGTTATTGAAGGTTAAAGTTGAACCCTCGATAAATTTCATCATTTTTTCAAATTTCCAGTGAAACTATCAACTTTATCGGAAAATGTTATTGAACTTTTTTTGTAGATCATTGAATTTCCTATAAATTATCTATCACGAGTTTTTCAAAATTTTCTACTGTTCGTGAGCGGCATCCATCATTTATAGATAAATTATTAAATTATGATGGAGAAATTATTTTTGGGATTTTTGGGATTTTATATTTCATTATAATTGTAATTCATTCACTTATAAATTTAAATTATTTTAATTATATGACTGCCAATTATTCTTATTTAATTCTCTAATAATTTTTTTTATATTCAATTTATTTTACATTATTTGAAAAAATAATGAAATTTATCGAGGGTTCAACTTTAATCTTTAATAACTTTTGAAGGAGTAAATTTACGAAAAATTTATAAGATATAAGATTTGTAGAGTATTAAATTTCCTATAAGAATATGTTATAGTCTTACTGATAACCAATTCAATTACTAAGTTACAAAATTCCAAAGTCTAAACAAAACTTTTTCCCGTGTTAATTAAATGGGAAAGGTTAGCCAATTTTCAGTTTCGCCTTGCCTTACCGCCATTGGAGGCACATATTGCGCTGGACTTTTGCGCTTTTTTGCCTAGAGATTATAGTTTTCATAGTTGTTTTAGTGCCGAGCGTACATAGCACCATGGCGATTTCAAGGCGAAAATCTCCCGGTGGCAGTTGGTTGTCTTGTATTTTTTCACTTGTATACTCTTCTGTAAAGGAGCCATGTATTGGTTATTGCGAGATCAAGAAAATGGTAAAAAACTCAGACTTGCCACCGTTTACTTTTATACAAGATTTTATACCTCGCTATGATGGTGTCGATTAAATCAACTCAACCTATATGGCGGTTGTATTCACCAACTATGTGGGGTCGTTGAATTGACGCATATTTTGTTACAAGCTTATAGGTCTTACAAACCTTGCACGGCCAACTCACACAGTCGGAGATAGGGGAGGTTCAAGTGAATAATAATTAAGGGCGCCAGATCTTTTATAATTAACACTTCTACCTCGATCAAGACAGACGGTCCAAGCTTGTAACGAATTTTTAGGTTCGTAATCCTTATTACTCTGATGTTTGGGTAACCACAATAAAAGAGAAAGGTATGTTACCATAAAAGAAAGATTAAACAGGTTTAAAATTTTAATTTAATAAAGTAGATTATTAACAAGAGTATATCTAATTCTCAATCCATAAATGCCAGAAGTATCAGCAACACACAATACATAAGTTGAATCAAAGTGAATAGCGAAGAAAATTTCGTAGTAAATATTATTTGTACACAGCATGCGATATACACAAAATAATTAATGAAACTACCTTAATGGTATTGAAACAATGATCGTAATTACGGAAATTAACATAAACAAAAGTTCCGTGAGTGACTTTTCTGACAGCGACAAAATAATTAAATAAACTTACCCACAATCCAATACCTACTTGTTCGAAGAAAACGTTTTTCTCGTTGAGTGAGCCTGGAATAAATTTGAATAGCAAATCGTGTCAACCCAATGACTCACGAAAGCAAGATCTACAAAATTGTTAATTACTGCTAAAAGAAAGTACACATAACATAACCCGATTATCGAATGCTGTTGTACACATTCAATGAAAGTTGGTTTTGCAGGTGTTTGCCGCATGAGTAGAATCTCGAAGAAAACTTCTTGTCTTCAGTTTTTTTTAGTTTTAAACGTAGGCCCGACAGAGTTATACTCGTCCCAGGAAGGTATTAATCAATATTAATCCCTCATTATTCTTTATTGAATAGAAACATGTGGCCAAAGCGTGGCGGAACGACTATCAAATTAAGAAAGAAATTACAAAAGAATCCTAACAAAACGGATGTAAATATTTTACCCTGTGACGAATAAATTACTGTAAATACGTAATAAATTTATAATTTGATTTCTATTACAGAGGATGTCATTAGAAACTTGCAGTCTTTACACGAAACAGGCCATTTTATGCAGTTGTCAGCTTAACGACTTCGTCGTAAAATGACAGTCATAAGAAAAGATCGGCAGAGGGCGTCAAAACCGTAATCTAATTTTAATTCAATATACAGGGTATTACGTTATGAAAATTTTGCACGTAACAATTTCTTATTGGCTTTATCATATCGACTAACGATTTTGGCTGTTCGCCGACGAAACTTGAAGCCAGAATGACGATTTTATTGTCTTTCCATAAGACGGTCGTCACATCTGTGCCTTCAACATTAGTCTCGTACTCCACAGCAGACCCACATTTGCTTCTTGTAACCTCTTTATCAGTTAGCAGTTTATTTCCATACAACCTATTTTTACAAATTGTGCCTAAACTTACTTAGAATACCATCTTGCGCCAAATATTGCAGGACTAATAGTGAAGTAAAATTGTTATCGACAAACAACTGATAGTTTTGGTTCCTGAAAACAATTTGAAACAGTCTTACAAAAACATTAGATGCTGCACCAAAGTCTGGTTTTCCAGTTTTCTTTCTCAGTTTTCAACTCGAAATTGTAAAAAAACTTACTGATACATGTATTTGATATCCCTACTTCTTGGGCTTGTTAAGATTATATCTTTTCAAAAAATTTTTTGCTTTAGTAGAGCATGTTTGCTCATCCACGGATAGAAATCTTTCTGAAGGTATACTAGCGCTTGTTTCCTTTAGCTTACTAATTATATTATCGGTCTAATCTTGTCTAGTCTATCGGCATCGGGATGATCGCGAGGAATATTTTTGGTATAAATTGCCGTATTTTTTCAAATTTATTTACTGATCTTGCTTCTATCATAAGTGGCGTCCAAATTAATACTCCCATGCCAGTGTTTGGTGACTCGTGGCAAATTAACTAGTGACATTGTATAAACTACTCCTCAGAAGTATTTGATATCTGTTTCTGAAACTCGAAAAGTTTTGTTTCGATTTTTTTAGCAACGTACGTATGTTCTGCTATGTAGCTTTCGGAATGATTAAAAAAATTGGTGTTTGTAACTCTAGTAAGTCAGACAAAGACTCGTCATCTGTAAAACAAAGTTGATGCTCATTCAACTCAAGGTTTTTCTTCTTCTATGTAAGGTTTTTTTTATATTTTTGTTGATCTTGAGGGACCTGGTTGCGATGTCGGCGTTTGTATTGTAGTTGCTGTACTGTCGGCTGGTTCTACTTTGATATCACCAGATTTATCTGTTCCTTTCAAGAACACTCCTCATGTCTACATTATTTTTATCTAACCCGATCTGGATCTCTGACACTAGAAAAAGAGTGATTTCTTTCTCATTCTCAGGATCAAAATCAGGATCTAGAATACGATCATCGTCATCTTCAAGACCATCTTCACTGTCATCATAATTGAAGGGTTTTTCAGCGATTTCTTCGTCATTCATACCCCGTAAATCCATACTGTTTAAAAAAAATAACAATATATCAGACATTAACGAATAAGAACAACTCTTGAGATACACTACAATAGAGAAGAACAAAAGATGCTCTATAACTCAATGTGACAGAAATGTCACAAACATTAATTTTTTTCTTACGATAATATTTCAATATAATTTACATAACCAAATAAATAATATTCAAAATAATGAACTTACTTGAATGTTTTCACAAAAAAATAGCACTAAATAAAGGTAGTAATATTTTTTGTCTTTACAAAATTCACGCATACACGTCCTAATTGACGTCACCAAGTTAGTGACAAAATTAAATATTTGCCACCAGCGCCACCTAGTAGTAAAAAATATATACTAAAATTGTATAGAATGATTTGTAACAACTCTGTAAAATTGATTTAAAACGATCTTTAGCGTTTGTTTTAAATACTATGAGCAACGAATCGGTTTGTTACAGAACTGTCACATGATGTTATGAAGGGTAAGCAGATGAAAAGGGCAATTATTGCTAGCTTTATTTTGTTTTTTCTATTTCTACAAATCTAGACGTCAAAATATGAAAGATACAGGTATACAAATATCGTCAATATACCTTCAATATTCTTCAATATATATTCAATATATCTTCGATATATCATATCGTCAATATATCTTCAACAAACCATCAAAATACGGCATAAAAATGTTTGCTTTTACTGACGAGAAATGTTTCTATGCTGTAAATTTAGAAGTTTGCGTGGGTTTTTATTATTTGAGTAAATATTTTCGAAAATCCTTGGCTTAGCTGTATTTTCTATGGTTAAAAATTTTTCTGTTTTTCCATTTCTTTCTGTTGTTACCAACTTTTCTTTCAGCAAGTTCTGCTGGTAACAACTACAACACCATGGCTAGTTGAAATTTCGGAGGCGTGGTTGAGAATGCTACTATAAAAAAGAAAAAACAGGCGCCACTCCAAGCGTACACATAGGATTTTAGGTTCGGAGAGCTTTTTTGCTGTTAATACAAATATTTTTTTAAGACCAACGACATTTAGTATGACATTAAGTAGTTCTTTTTGCAATTTTGACGTTTTTTTGTAATTTTATAACGCCTTATACGTAGATTAAGCCATTGTTTGGAGAATTTTGTTTCTTGAGAGTGAGAAACTTTTACTATTGCAAGTTTCGGCGCTTTTAATGAATTTTGAACGCCTCTCACGTTGCTGAGATTGTTTATAGGTTTTGATGACACTGCATTATTTTTATAAACTTTAACGGAAAACGTTTTTGTGGATGCCATTAATTTTTTGACGTTTAAGTCAAATCAGTCATTTGTCACGTTGACGTTTTGTCTATTATCTATTAAAACATTAAGTATTTCTTTTGTTTCCTATCTTTGTCAAATGTGTACTATTCTTATATCTGGGCATCGTCCTTATTTTGGCGTTTTGCATTTTGACATTTGTATTAAAAAACTTCTTATAGTTTGAATCAAATGTGATCTAGCTTAAGAAATCATATGTGTTTACATCAATAATAATTGTTTTTTACAGTTAGATGCATTTTAGAATTTAGGAAAGTAAGTTTGACGTTTGATTATCTTAATTTAAATGTGTGTTATTTTTAACGTCTGGTGTAGAAAACGTTTTTTATGTTTTCTTGTAACACAATAATTGCGAAGATTGAGAAACAAAACAAAATTCTTTGACTCATCTGCTTTGGCTCTCTTATTATTGTAGATTGAGACGGTAGTACTCAAAGTAGAGTGGTGAATCGGTTCCTTTTTATACCTTTTCTTGCGAATAGAGAAGAATACGTTTGGAGTAAGGAAAAAAGTTTTCAAACTCTCAACACAATCGTGCGTTGAGAATAAAACAACAGTACGTTGTGACAAAAAGTTACTACAATTTATTCTTAATACTAGTGAGCCACAGCAAAAGACGGCGAATCACAAAGAATTCTAATTCACAAAATATTCATATGTACATCTTTACAAAAGAAAGCTTTGCATCTACCGAACGATTTTTAACCAACATCCAAACAAACAACAATCCAATAAAAATACATTTACCAGTTTTCCCTCTTGCGGCAAAACATTTATCAGAAAAGTTGGAAATTGATCGTTAACACTATTGTAAGTAGAAAGTTGCATAGCCGTTAGCAAGAAATATACCCAAAATGAAGTTTAAATCGTTATCACTCAGTCATTTGTACATGATTTCGCTGTGATCGTTTGATTTATCAAAATTTGTTTCGCTAAATTGTAAGTAATTTAGAAAACTATAAATTAGTACGGAGGGTAGAAAAGTTGTCATTGCCATTAATTTATAGTTTTCTATATTATCTTATGTGGTATTTTTACCACAAGATGGCATTCTAAAAACATTGAAATATGTTGGTAATGTCTACACGACATAAAAGAGTACAGTTTTCTGTCAGTATGGTTGTGGAAATACATCGGTGTATCCTAGCGCTGACGAGTTCTTAAAGAACGAAACAGCTGTCCGCTAGTTCTGATGTTTTTTTTCACAATTGTACTGACATTGTTCCTAACCTATTTTATAGTTGGGATTTTGACAGCGTCACTTGTCAATAGATCTTTGACTTTCGCTGTCATTAAATCCAATGACAACTTTTCTACCCTCCGTACTAATTTATAGTTTTCTATATTATCCTATGTGGTATTTTTACCACAAGATGGCATTCTAAAAACATTTTAAATTAAATTGTAAGTAATTCTTCTTTATATTTAGTTTTCATTGTTAGTTATTTTCTTTGCGCTTTTAGCAACTGTGCTGTGGAAAAAGTTTGTAGTTTTTTGACAGGATTAGGCAGTTTAATAAATTAAATTAGCGTTTGTGGGTGAATTTCCAAAATGTCGTCAGCCATGTTGCTTCAATACGATTAAAATTCTTTTAACGAGGCTGCTAGAACTTTGAAGCGGTTCTCTCAATAATTATTAATGTGTGAGATAATCTTAATTCTTCCCATACATAGGGATAATGATCCAATAACCTCCAGAAGTGGTTCACACTTGTGAATCTCATATTATCTTGTGGAATTCTGTATGGCGATTACGAACTCAAGCCTTATTCAAACGTATTTTAAAGTATTGTTTTGTATAAATTTTTTATTTGTATCTTATAATCCTATATTGAGCCTTCAGCATTTCAATTTGAATTTACTGTATTTATTTTTCTAATTTATAACTATCCAAAATTTAAACGTAGATCATATTATATCTTTTTATTTTCAATAGTAAATTTAAAACATCGTTATCGTCAAGTTTCTCTGATCGTTTTGAGTTAATCAATGCCAAATTTAGGCACATAACGTCGTACATAAGCTTACCTGCTACGTTTATTTTTGTCTATAAATATATAAGAAGTAGTGAACGTTTACTATTTGCTATCAAGAAGCTTCGGTGGTGTAAGTTTATATACTTTTTTTTAAACGGTGCTATAAATTATATTTGCCGATTCTTAATGTGTCACGACTGCATACACACTTCTTACATTGTTTTTTATTGCCTTTTTTGCTTTATCTTGTTTGCTGCGTAGTTGGTATCTCCAAGTCGAGGATTTTTATTAGTACGAGAAATGGTGCCGATTTTTTCTATTTTTATTATAGCTTTTCAACCACGTTCACTCACCGACATCGTAACTAGCCGTGGTGACGTGGTTGTTACTAACGGTGCTTACTACAGAAAAGGTTTGTAGAAAAAGGTGGTGGTTTTCTTACTGATGCCAATAGTGGTATGGTTAGACGTATTTCTGAATTGAGTAGATTGAGTAGCGTTTTTATTTTTAATTTCTGATTTAAAAACGTTGGATTTTGATGTATTGGTACATGCAAAAGATACTAATAGCAACGTTTAAATAAAACTAACATAAGCGGGTTTTTTTCTCGGTGCTCAGTAGAAAGGCGTTAATTAGCTCAGAATAGAAATTTTTGATTATTTGGGAAATCTCATAAACGGAAGTAAGACACTCATAATCGGCGTGGACGCGAATCAAGGACAGATGAAATTAGCTCCTAGGTCCCTGATCACTCAGAAGCCCATTACGTTGGTTATAATTCTTAATGAACTTACCTATGAGGTTGTAACGTCACAAATCTGAAATTATAATACAAAATTAACACGCACGTAGTGTGATTAAAATTCTTTGATACATTTAAAGTTTACACATTTATTATAAAATAAATTTAAAAAATGCAATGTAAGTAAAACAGTTAATTAAAATTGAGCAACAAAAAATTACATAATTGAAATAAAATTAACATAATCTTAACACAAAATTGTAAGATACAAACGTTGAAGTCTAATTTAAAAAAAAAATGAATAAAACTGCATTATTAACACAGAACACTGTTTACAAAGTAATTGCAATTTAACACAAGCTCAATAAACGAATGTATTAACAACGCAAAACCATAAATTAACTAAAAACAAAAAAAAATCGAAATGACAAAGATGGTTTAAAATACTTCCAGTCACTTAACTAAAAGCACTCAAAACTGAAGACGTAAATTTAAAACGAACGTAATACGAGGGTCGACAAGAAACTACGTATGAAAATCTAACGACGTCGTATTAAATTGAATTTTTGATTCAGAACAAAATTAATAATGTTTTTTTTAATGACTTTTTTGTTATTACTTTTAAAAGATACAGCGCTGGGATAATTAAAAAATGATCAAAGTAGTCTTAATTTACGGTATTTAAGTGTTTTTCTAAATCAGTTTTTGTTGTGCTTTATACGTTAAATAAATTTCTTGTGCCGCCAACATCGCAATTAAAATTGAAAAAATAAAAATGTTAATGTTAAATTTGACAGATTTAGTTATAAATGTAGTACCAACATTATATTTCTAGTGATTAAAAATTTTTTTTTATGAATGTAATTTTACATAGGGTAACTAAAAATAATGTACGTTACTCTCGTCGAAAGCATCATAGCATAACTCACTCACCTAACGTTTGTTATGCTATGCCTTACTTTTGAACTTTGTTACGTAAATTACTATTTACGTTATTAGTATAGTCGTTCTCAGGAAACAAACTCTCTTCGTCATACTTATGCATCTGAATTACACAAATAAGTTTAAAAAACAGTTGTTTTTTTTATATTTGTTAAAATTTTACAAAAAATACAATTTAATTGGATGAATAATCTGGTTGATTGCACATACCGTGGTTTAAATTCAACTTTAACATGCCTTGTTTGTTTATTCGTAAGAACTGAAACTTTGAAACGTTAATAAGTGGGCTTATGACAAATGTCAACTAATGTCAATCAACGATGACGTCAATTGAGGGATTCATTCATAACACAAACATAAAATAGTGTTATCTCTGTTGCATTTTCTCTTAACTTTTGAATAATAGAACGCGTTTTTTAAATTCGCACGGCGATGACGCAGGGATCATCTTTTGTGGCAACGAATATATTATTGTTGTATAGAAACAACTAAAAATAATTACAGTTACATATGTGTTAAAACTTCTTACTTAGCGTATTAAATGAAGTGTAAAACATATAGAAACTATTAATGTTAGGTACACATACATAAAAGAAAAAAAGTATTAGTGTATATTACAGCATTCATATTCATAACGTACAAAAAAGAACAAAAGAAAAAATAGTTACATTATCATTTTTAGAGTTAATACTACATTTGTGTGCATATAAAAAACGTTATTAATACTACAAGTTTCGTATTGATTAAATTTATACATGTATTCTGAGTAGATTTGTAGATAAATGGTCCTTCTTGAGCTCTTCGGAAATCTTGTTGATGGAATATGCTTAAATTCAATGGCCATTGCTCACGATCCATGAAATCTGTCTATTAAAACTATGTGTGCTATTCTAACTTAGCAAAAAAAAATAATAATGTAATAAATAATCTAAATTAATCCGAAATTGTAATAAACGCGTTATTTAACTTTTAGTGTTAATTACGTTATTTGTGTTTGAATTCTATCGTTCTACCTACGACGCCATGTTTTCTCTATTAACCCGACAACATAATTTGAATTTATATGTTCTAGGACCCAATTCACTTTATTCCTTACTCCAATACTATGTCAGCGAGTCTTAGTAACTTAATTTTACAACATTTTTAAACAAGTGTCTATTTTTTTAATTAAAAAAAATGTATCTTTAAGAATTAACTAAAAAAAAACTAAAATAAATTGACAGTAAAATTTAAAAACAATAAGACATAAACTTACATTGAGATAAAAATACGTTTGTTATTGCATACATACGAGTCATAAATTTTATAAAACGTAACGGAGATACGACACGTTTTTTCTAATTTGATAACAAAAAGTCACGAAAACCGGAAATGCGTTTTGGGCGTATAGCTAGCTACAGCTGGCATTATTGGTTTTTGGGCATTGGAGGAATTTTCTATACAGACTATTACAATAAATTTTCTATTTATCATTTAATTATTAAACGTCTTTTAAGTGTTATAAAAAAACTAATTTTGACGCCAATAAGTAATTAAAAATAAATAAATAAGCGTTTCGTTATTGGATCTAAATTTTTTTGTAGTTTAAAGTTATTATTAGGCTAATTTTGTATTTTTTAAATTTGAAATTGCCTTCAAATACTTAATTTGATTAATAAATGTTGGTAAGTTTATTTTTATAATTTTGTGATCTTATTTTAATTTATATTATTTTTCAGATCTCTAATTATTTTTAAAGTTTAATATTCAATATTTGAAATTTGATTTTTTAATTCTAATGATAATAAGATAAGATTCGATTTTATAATATTAATTTTATAGTATACGCCTGACGATGACCATAAGTCGAAACATGTAGCGTTTATTAAAATAAACAAAATTAAAAATAAACTTAATGGAAAGGTTTTGAGATTTTTAAAAAATAAAATAAAATTATGTTGTTTAAATGTATTGTAACTAATTTATTTAAAATTATTTACACGTAATTTCGATAGGCTTATTATAAACTAATTTTTAATAAACCAACTAACACTACTAGAATGCAACAATATTTAAGACCCGACATTTATAAACACTGTCCACAGATAATTCGCACTTTGATTTATCTAACGCGCGTTATCTTATTTATTTAGAACTACAATTCTTACGATTCCGACTTAATTAACTTCCTTCGGACATTTTTTTATATTTCTGCTTTATCAAGATCAAGAACATTCCATCTTTTTTGGCCATTCTTTTTCCAAAACGCTTCATTATACTTTTATTAAAAATTATGTCCCAGAAAAGGAAACTGGATGCGGCACCGGTGAAAAGGGTCATGGCGATAGCAAAAGTTTTCTCTATTTTAGCAACTTTCTTGAGCATAAAAGTAGCAGTCAATGGACAGTTTCTGATCCGATGTTCTATTTGGATGGTAACTGCAGATTTTGGAAAACGACCTTCTACATATTTCGAACTGTCTTTTAATCCAGTTAATCTTAGCCACAACCAAGCTTGGGTATTGCTAATTTTGGATGTCTGTGTGTGTGTAACGTTGTACCCACGATAACTCTCGAACCAAAAGTCCTAGTAACTTGAAATTTGGTATGGAGCTGGCTTTTCATATTCTCTCGGTTTTATTAAATTGGTCTGATAAAGAAACCGGAAGTGGGTGTATACAGTTTTTCTTATATAATTTTGTACGTATGTAAATTATTCGAATTATTTTTAGAGTTTCTTATAGAAATAATTCTTTCTAACAATTTAGTCAAATAAAAAAAAATTCAGACATAAACAGTTTATTAGATACTTAATTTATAATTTAAAATGAGTTCTAAATATAATCTAGGTTTGAATCCTGCACGCAACGATTTTTTTTTAGAAAAAAATTCCATATCTTGACGGGAAATCAAAATACGTTAAAAATAACAATTTTTACTGATTTACTAAAGGGGAAAACAATATCGAGCGCACAAATATAGGAGTTAGTTGATATGACAACATAACCTCAATTTACCATATTTCGGTTTGCCACGTTCCAATGGGAGAGGTGGAGAAAAAGAAAAAAAATAAATTAATTACCAAGATGTCACGCTTACCTTTCGGTTAGCCTCACCGCAGATGGTCGTCGGGTAAAAGAAAATCAAAGGGAAAAGAATATCCTTTGGTAAGCGAAATGCCTGAGTGCGCCACCTCGAACGTCGAACGTAATAAGTCTAGGCAGGAGAAAAGGAGATCCTAGACCCGAGGTCCCCCAAAAGAAAGATACCAAGAATTAACAATAATCATTTATTATGTATATATATATATTAAGAGAAATTCCTTGAAGGAAAGAGCCAACTCGACGGTTACGCCACTGGTATAAATCACATATAAATAAATTACACAACAAATAGAATATAATGTTAAAGCAGGTCTAAAATAGACTCTGGAAGCAAAAGAAAATTGTGCTAAAGTTTAAATTACGTTTCCGCGGCTACAATAAACAGTAGCAGATGCACCCGTGACCGCGCGTGAGAATTAGAAAAAGTAACACCGCCCGTGGTCCTTAACGTCAAGTTCACGACCGCTATAAAATTTGTCAATCATTCAGGTTACGATAAACAATACGTTTCGAGCTCCCAAATCTCTACTAGTTACAAATTCCCGCACATTATAGATTGAAATTTCTTTTACGTTATGAATAGCAATTAAACAAAATTAATTAGATTAACTAGGCGTACTGTATGCACAAAAGACAATTGTTTAATAAAGAAATACATAAAGTTACGAAGTCCGTTCTTATTCCATTCCACTTAATCTGTAGCGTGAGTTGTACCATTCCTTACACGTTGTTAGGCGCGAGCAGAAGTCAAGACCCCGAAGCGCGTGGACGAAAGTGGGTCGAGGTTGCGCGGTCTCCCGATTTTAGACGTTACACTTAGAGATGCGTATAAATACCTTTACGGTCAGAATTCTTTTTATTGAATTACTCATTTACCAGGTCACTTCGTTTTTAACCCTCGGCACACTCTCCAAGCTACAGGAAAGCGCCATCAGTCAACTTGGATTCTTTACACCGATGCGCTGCTTATTTCATCGATACAGTTAACAACTCCGGCAGTTCGTAAGAAGCCACACAGAACACCAGCTTAGAAAGAAAGCTCAGAAAGAAAGCTCGGAAAGAAAGCTACTTTATGATTTTGCTTAGAAATACGTAGCTATTTGGTTCTACGAATGCGACATTCGAGCGGATTTATTAAGGATTTCAATCCGTCTTTGCCACATCCATTACAACGCGTACCACCAAAAAAAAAAATTCCGTAGATGGCCAACTACTCTCGCACGCCCTCTACATACATAAATTGAAGAATATAGCTCGAGGTCAGATATCTCACATGGTTAAATGCAAGGTTGCCTAACCATCACGCAAATTTATGCCCATTTACGAATTTACACGTTACAGGTTATATCTTAATAAGACCGAGGAGAAAAATTTCCAAAAAATTATAGCAAGCTAGGAAGTCAATACAAACGTGTACATATCAGTTCAAAAGGAGTAGGATGAACATTTCTTTTATAAAAATTGTCTAATGTGTAATACTTAATACTTTTGCTATTATTTCTTTTAACCAAATAAAATTATAAACCTAATTTCCCCACCACACTACACTTGATTTTTTTTTTTGAGATTCCATAATGCGCGTCAGCGATTTTTGTATAACAGCTTAGCACGTGAGTATTTCTAAGTAACCAGATACAAAATAAAGCGTCCACCATCACGTAGCTTTAGGATTTTTCCGACAACCGGTTGCCGTCTTCGTAGGTCCTCTAGTTGTTCAAATTTTTTTTTAAATACAACTGCAAATATTTTGGATATTAAAATTTTTGCTCGCGCAATGTGTAATGGCGTAATTTTGTTTGTGTTTGGAACAGGTCTTGTTGCTGCTCGGTTGTAACTCCAAATCTAGCGTTAATAAACTTATGGAAGACTATTCTATCGACTTGATTTCTGGTTCTGCTTGTTATTACCGTGGTTTAGACTTGATCTTCGGTAACGTTGTTATCGCCAGCAAACGGGGCTAGACGATCGATGTGGATCATTTTTGGCTTGTTTTTGGGTAGTTTTTGGATACGGTATAAGACGTCATTAATGCGCTGCAGAGCTTTATAAAAACCTTTTCATTGCCGTTGTAGCATCGGCAGCAAACCACGTTTTCTTTGGCAATTATATAACCACGCCATGTTGCTCTGTTGAAACGTACGGTTATATGTGCCTTGACGTCATATCTGGTCTTTATTTAGTCGCTGCTCTAGCTTCTGGATTATTTTTTTGGAGTAGTTTTTTCCAGCAGTTTCTTTTTCTGGTCTTTGTCAGAATTGGAGTTTGCATGGTCATAGTCATATTCTCTCAATTAATTTTGCCACCTGTCTTTCCGGACGGCGTTCTTAATCAAAATTTTTGTTTATACAATTGTTTGTAGAAGTGTTCTTTAGACTTGACTGTTAATAGCTCTCTCTTATCACCGAGTAATTTTTTTTTTGATTTGGATAAAATCTTGCTAAAATCCGGGATGACTTATTTTGTCTATCTAGCACCTAAAAAATTCATTCTAAATCTAAATTGTACTTTTTCTTTAGCCAGTTTTGTCAAAGGTTTGGCAATGTTCACACACAGAAGCCAAGGAAGCTGCGAACTTGATGCTTGTTGATTGGTATTGGCTATGCTTGTACTGCACGTAGTCGTTGGAACACTTCTTTTAAGTTGTTTAAATGTTCTTCAAACGTGCTTCCAACCACAATCACGTTTAGATAAACCAGACACGTCTTCCAAGACATTTTTTACAGATGGTATTTATCAAAAGCTCAAACGTTGCAGAAGCGTTACACAAGCCGAAAACAATGAACTGGTGCAAACTAGCTCTAATTGTAATCGGTTCTTGGGTTTTAAATCCACCTGCCATTATTTAAATCCAACGTAAAAAACTGGCAACTGTCCTTTTTGGTCACACCGTTAAGATGTCTGTAGTCTACGCAGAAGTTTGCTTTCTTTACTCTTTGGGACGCCCATGAACTATTTCAAGGTTCAATCATACCTTTACTTACCATTATTTGATTTGTTTCTTCAAGTTTAGCCAAAGAAAGTCAGAAGTCGGCGCAAACACATTTTGGTATTGCTGGATCGACGTTTTAATTTTAGTCTGATTATTTTGGCTTAGGTTTTGGCACTTAGATGTAAGAATGTCTAATAAATGTCGTGGGCACGTAACTTCACTAGAATTGTTTTGTCAACCAGTAGTTCTTTTTCAACCCAGTCAGTCTTCATTGATTTGATAACGCGAATATTGCCGGAGATTCATTCATTCATCTCGGCGTGCCATTGCCACATTTTTAGTTTTTCTAGGCAGATTCGCGTCTTGCTCAATAAGACTTGTACAGCTGCTTTTTCTGACAAACAAAAAGGAATTTCTTTACCATCAATCCTAAGAACATCGTTCTTCATATCTAAATGGAACCCATACTTTTTTATAACGTCTATTTTCAGGATAACTTTTTCCGTGATGTCGACTATCAGTACTTAATGGTCGAGTACTCCATTCTCCAAACCAATAGTCACTTTTATTTGTCCGTAAGTCCGGTATTTTTTTGTCCGTCGCCGTTCGCAGTCGTACTGCTACTATTGTCTTCTCATTTTGTAATAACATGTCAAGACGAATGATATTTTTTGTCGTTCTTGTGTCAACCAGTAACTGCATACTTCGTCTATTGATCTTGCCATTGAAAAAAAATGTTGTGCAATTGCTCTAAAGACGAAGCCATTTTAATGATAATCTCCATAACATGGCTCGTTGAGGTCGCCTTATTTGGTGGACTTGTTCTCGTTTTTGAAAGGTTTTTTTGGTTTTGCTTTAGGTTTAGTACAACATTGTCATATGTGTCTGACCGCAGTTTAAGCACAATTCTTTGCTCCGAACTTTTTGTTCTCGAAATGCACGTTTTTTGATGCTTTCTTGTGTCTGCTCGGGTGCTTCTGCAACATAGCTGCCTTGGTGTTTTTTTTTGCTTATTAAAACTCTAATGCTTGGGTTTTGACTGCGGCGTTTTACTATCGTTATGTTTATAGTCATTTGTATGCTAATACTGATTGAAATAATCTTTTTTATTGTTTATTTTTCTTTTAGTTACATGTACATCGTATTAAAAAAAATAGAATAGGAGAACAAAATTCATAATTTCCAAAATAATTATTTTTGAAAAATCTCTCGATTTTTATTTTTTGTTGAGCACATTTTTGCATAAAAAATGTTTACCAAAAACTCGAAATGGCGACCACGCGCCATTTTGTAAAACAAATTTATTAAAGTATAACAAAATCACGACCTTTTCAATGCGTCACTTTTTTCCTTTCTGGAACACAAGAAATGTTTCAAAAACACTCCTGAATTTCAAAAAAGGAAATTTGATTTCTGTAACAAAGTGATCAGACGTATAAGTGAGCTAATGATCACCGGAGATGTTCAAACTGGTTGTCGTTGGCAATTCGGCACTGGCCAAGACGGACGTAGACGCTTTTTACTGTACGTTGAGTGGTCTCCTGGTTTATGTGTCGCATTTCTACACAAATCCGGTTTTTAAGCTCATCTAACTTATTGGGCTTACTTAAATAAACTTTTGACTTTACATGACCTCGTAGGAAAAAATTGAGTGGTGTAAAATTGGGCGAGCGGGCAGGCCATTAATTGTTCCCCTTCTTCCTCTGTTCGGAAAAACGTCGTTGAGATACCTGTTAACATCCCAATAAAAATGTGGGGGAGCGCAATTTTGTTGAAAGCAGATTTCGGGGTGAGGTGCATCTGGACTGTTTTTATCCGAAAACAACTCTGTCAATGTCGGTACTACCTCGAATCTTAAGAAATCTAAATATCTTTCACCATTTAAATTTTTTTACAAAAAGATAGGTTCTGCTTACACATTAACTTTTTGGTGGTGTTGAGTATGATTGTCTGGAATCCATTAAGGATTTTTGCTTCACCAGTATCTACAATTACGACAATTCACTTCACTACTGATCGTAAAAGGTGCTTCGTCACTAAACAGCACGCTGTTGAGAAAACCTGCATTCTCATCGGATCGCAGCATCAATACTTTACAGAAATCGAGTCCACGGTCAAAGTCCTTTTTATTTAGTTCCTGAACAAGTTAGACTTTGTAAGGATGAAGGCGGTCCTTTTTAAGTAACGTTTTGACTGTGGTACTGCCGACTGAGTTATTCCGGGAATGTTTCTTGTTAAAATATGAAAGTTGTCTTGAACTTACAAGATAATGTTTAACTTAGTATCTTCCTCAATTGTTGCACGAGGGCTGTCACCCACACTGCCAGTTTTGGAAAATTTGGCTACAATTTTACTTACTTTTGAGCGTGAAATTGGTGTATGGTTACGATTTTCCATGTTGATCAACCACAATAAGAATTTGCATTCTTTTTTTTACTTTTATTCCAGACTTTTAAACCATCCTATATATGTAATTATATTTTGTTTTTAATTACAATTTCGTATATTTATAAAACATGATACAAATGCAATTATTTCAAATGTTAAACACCTTACAGTAAAACAATAACATTTCAGTAATCAAAGCGTGCTTGTAAAATATTTTTTAAAAATATTTATTCCAAATTAAAATTAACGGTTGCACTGTTTATATACCGCTACTGATTTTTTTATGAGTAAGGATAACCGGTACATCGCTGTCAAACGTTCATTTTTTACTCCTTCTTTACCGTTTGAAAATTGTTGTTAAACGTCATTACAGGGCTGGTCTGCTAATTTAAGTAGTTTTTCTTGCTGTTAAGTTTTTCTTATTAGTTATTTTGATTACGCTTTTAGTGTAAGTGCTAGGAAAAACTTATTTACGTATTAAGCGAATAAGCGATTTGGTTGATTACTTGACATTGTAGGTATAAAGATAATCAAAATGACATCGTTACGTTATCGCTTAGTTTTTTAGCGATTTACGATTTCCTGAAACACGGCTGTCGCAACGAGGTAACCTGTGCGGGCAACCTTCTTTAATAATTCCGAAGTGACGAGATATGACTCACACCTTCATTTGACGTCTCAGGATCGTATAATTTTAATTACTTATATAATTAGTCAGTCCGTTTCATGCACTTTTTTAGCATATTGCATGATTGTGATGCATTCGTTAATTAATCACATCAGCTTTATGCGCACTACATAATATTATCGTGTGTTCTTTTTTTTTTAATTGTATCAATCTTATCAGTTAACCGTCAATCTTAAACAAACTAGTTATTGTATGTAAACCTAACGTAGATCACATTGTTTTAATTTTACTTTCAGTCGCAAACTTTCACTCATGTTTAACGTTATGTATTGTTGTATAAGTACATTAACGTGATATCCGTCTAAGTTCTTCAAATTATTTGAACGCATTCAAAGGCAAATTGGGCATAAAATACTGAAACGTTCTAGAAATTACTTGCAAATGCAAAAGCCTTCTAGAAGCTGTTATATATTTTTCTAGAAGTTATAGCGAAAAGTAGGGAACGATCGAGAAAGATTTCCGTATGTCTATATATAGCGACGAGACAGATCGTAGGTCAGTTATTGTCGTAACGCGAATGCAGCTGTATTAAGAAGATTATGCAAGTGAAGATAAATAAGTGATTAGCACGTGCGAAGTTTTAAATAAATAACAGTGTACACCGAATCGAGTGAACGTGACTTATAGTGTAAACAAGTTAGTGGCTTTATCTTATCATCGCGTAAGTGATAGCATATTATTGTTTTGTATAAATTTCTGTAAGTTTTTATCCTTAGATATTTAAATTTAATTAGTTCGGTTAATTTAAACGTATACATATTTCTAGAATAAGTAAACATAATTTTTAATCGTTTAAATAAATTAGTTTTTAATAAATAAATACGCAACAATACATAAATTTATATACCACGCATATTTTGTTCGTAATTCAATAATTCAAATAAAAAAAAAGTAACGAACGTTACTACTGGTGTCGAAGAATTGTTTGGTTGGGTAAGTTATTGTGCTTTTATCTTATTTTGCAACTCAGTTTCATAATTGCCGATTATCGACTTGTTTTGCAACTGCAAAGTAGAAGAAGTCATTGTTTGAATCCGAGTTAACCTTGATTAAAATCAATCACTTAGAATTTTTGTTAGTTATTGCATATAATGGTACGGTGTCTTGCGTGATCGATAAGGTTTCCATCGATATTATAACTGTGATATTAATTGACGAACTAAATCTTGTTATTTAGTTTGTTATTGGTCTACTTTTTTTTTTATTTTAACGCCTATTCTCTCTTGTTAGAAATAATTATATTGTTGTTAGAAGTTGTGTCTTGCCAATTTGTTCTTTTCAGTGTACGACAGATTTAAACGGGTTCTCCATTGAGTGATATTTACTTGTTTTGGCGCTTTTTTATTTTGGGTATTATTAGCACACTGAGATTTGCAACCCGCTTGCCGAAACAAACTGAGTTAGTTGCTTGCCTTTAAGTTACGAGAAAATTCTTTTAACAACGTTGTAAAACAGGAAGTCATCAATTTTGAACAATAAAAGTATTATCCGTTATAATAATTTAATAATGGGTGTATCTATCATCAATTCTAATCGGTTTTTGCAAACGATTAGATATCGAATATGTTAGTTTTAGAATTAGTCATGTTGTTTTTGCCATTGTAGCCCAGATGTGTTTAATAACGTTTAAGTCAGGACATTGTTTCATTATTAAATGTCAGTTAAATACCTGTTGAAAAACATAATTCTTTATAGTAGGATGCATTATATTATTGAGTATGTAGAGATAATGTTAATAATTTAAGCGGTTTTCTATTTTTTAACAAGTCCTCAGACATTGGAAGTTTATCCATCCCCAAATGTTAATTCCAAATCTTCTACTTTTTGTAGTAGTTTGCAAGTATTGCTTTTGTACCTACAATTTTGAGGTCGGTATACTTTTTTTCCATTCTTCTTTTTTTTTCTTCACGTTAAAATATAGGCCTTAGTCTGTTCCGTTTTCATTAGAGCTTTTCCTAGGTCTATTTATATCTCGGTTTTCTAGTGGTTTATATTTTATTATTTATTTACGTATTCTGGAACTTTCCATCTTTTGGATATGTGGTCTCTATTTTCTTTGTTCTTTTATTCTGTTGTTTATATATGTTGAAATTGGTTTTATGTCCTCATTTCTTATTTGGTCTCTTAGGTTACAACTTTTAGTTCTTACAAATTTCATTTCAACAGTTTGCCATTACTTTATACAATTTGATTTTAGTTTCTTTCCTTGTTGTGTTTTCTAGTACTCTGCGTATAGTACCAAAAGTCTTTTGAAATCTATTTAGTTTTCTCTTGATGTCGGGTTCATAATCGTAGGTTATATCGCACCCTATAAAATTAAAATAAGATAATTATCTTGGAACGTATTGGATTCTTTCTTTCAAACGCCTTAAATTTTATTTTCTGGATTGATATTATCAGGTTGTACTGACATATTTGACTGAATCGAGAAATCGTTTGGTTTTTATAGAATGATTTGGTCATCTGCTAATAACATTGAGTTAATAGATTGATCTACTTATGTAGCCAAAAATTCATCTTATGTACTATTTATGCACCAAGCGCGTAACTACCGAGATTACGCTCGGAGAGCATCGTGATACAGCCCGAGGCCTACTAGTCCAAAGGATGTATGTTGTTCGATCCGTGTAATTATCTAGTAACTCCAGCGGTACATACATTATTTTACTTTCTACTTTATATCGTAATATAAAAAGTTTTAATTTACAATCATATCTAGTGGCTATAACAATATATAATTTGACGTTTAATCTTTTTTTTGTTAGAAACAATCATCATGAATGCGTAAAAAATATACTTAAATATTTTGAAAAAAATGCACAAAAAGAAATACAAAATTTGTCGTCATCTAAATCTAAACAAAAATATCATCGTTTTTGAGGGCGTAATGAATTGATAACACCTTTTTATTATGCCCCGGTTGTTATGTATTTGTTTACCCATCCCTTTACCTAAGTCATGATGAGTAAATTATAACTAGGTGAAAAATAAAAGTATGAAAAGCCTTCACAAAAAAAACACGCAAGTTTTTCATTCCAAAGTTGCAAATTGTTAGTTAGCACTTTCAAATAAGTTTTTGCATTTCTAGCTCAACTGGAAGTGCGTACTACTTTAGTTTTAGTTTTTTCTTAATATCACAATTCCTGGTATTATTTGAACATTGTATTTTTATATCAATGCTGAATGTTTGTGGTGTTGATTGGTGTAAAGAAATCTAAATCTCTGTATAAAAACTCGCGTACATAAATAATAAGCTTGTATGTGCTAGAAAAACCGAAAATAATTTTTAAAAGATGTAACAGTAAATTTATTTATTTTTTATTACATGTTTCAACGTATGTCCTTTGATTTGATGGTTTAGTACATTTTTTCTGTATTCATATTCATCATATTTTATCAAATATGTTACAATAAAATCTACAAAATCGTATGTTACTCGCTTACACAAATGTTGTTTATTTTTGTACTGAATTTTTCGTCGTCCATATTTATGCCTTAATGAACTGTATTGAAATCAATGATATCGTTGTGTAAATTAACAATTAAATCAAAACAATAATTTTTGAAAATTTTAATTAAAAGTAAACAATTGCTTCTGAATATTAATGTGCTTTTATTCAAGAAAAATCACAGTTCAATGTTAAACGAAGATGTGTTGTACGGTCGATAAATTTTCATTTCAATTATTGTGTTGAATTTATACGTGACTGTAACGAGTACGAAATGAATTATAAGATTTATGGATGGGATTTGAGAAAACAAATTTCCTACAACACACAATACAGGTTGCATATTTGCTTTTCTTTGTGTGAAATCAAAGTTGAGGTTATTTTAATAGACTAAAGATTGTTCGAAACTGTATCGTATTTGACCTGATAATTCAACATTCTGAAAAAGAAACGTTGAATTACCCTATACAATACAAGAAGTATCTAAATTCTTTAGATAAAAATTTTATGTTTATACAGGATGATCAATATTTTTAAAAAACAACACAAAACAAAACTTAAAGGCCTATTCCCACTATCGTGGAAGCGGCCTGCAATGCAAGGGCTCGGAACGGGCTTTGTATGTGCTCTGCAAGTGCAAGAATTTTGTCAAGCATTCACACTGCTACGGGTATGAAACGGGATTCAGTCGTTCTGTTCAATTTGTAGTGATTACTTGAATAATAAATTAAAATAATCTTAAAATGTTCTGGACGTCAGCACTTATAAAAATTGCTGTATTATTAGATGAAAAGGGAGAAGAACAAATGAAGCAAGGTCAGAAGCGAAAAAGACGTTTTTGGGCTCACGATATGCTCAAAAAGCGCAATAAAGAAGGAGAATTTGCAACTCTACATATTGAACTTATGGAAAACGAAACCAAATTTTTTACGTATTATAGAATGTCTAGACATGAATTTAATATTTTGTTACAAGAAATTGAAGGGGTATTACAAAAAGAAAATACCACCTTCCGCGAGTCCATCCAACCAGTTCAAAAACTTGCAGTATGCCTAAGGTAAGGATAATAATAATACTCTGTCTATTGTAAAAAACCAAATATTTACTTTTAATAATGTTCAAATAAAGTATACATTAATAATAATCATGGAGCAAAGTTGTTCGGTGGCGAAAAATTTTCAAAATAAGAGGCGATGGGTGAAGAATGGTATGACTGAGACGCTGACAAATTTGAGTATGGACGAGATGAGATAAAAGTTGACGAGGAATGATTTGATGAATAAACTTGTGAATTGCTAGCCTGATATACTGGAAAGTTTTGAATATGTTGCTGCTGATCTATGTATTTAGCTTCAATATCTGAAACAATTCCAAAAATTTTTGACTTTACTAGATGCTTGTCAGTGGGCGAAAACGTTTTTACAGTAGCTTTAATGCTTTCAAAAAAGAAATGAAGCTCATCTTTAACTTCAGTTTTCTTTGTTTTCTCCTCTTCTAACAGGTACTTGATCAGAGTACCACAAGCAGTATGAGCCTGGGTAGAGACTTTAACATTGGACTTTGCTTTTTTTGGTGTTTTCTTTTTTTTGTTCTGCGGAACAGTAACTTGCAAGTTACTTTGGCTATCCCGAAGTAAAGTTTCATCTTGGGAAGTAATGAGAATTGTTACAAGCTTTTTGCTAGTTTACGAAACTGCACGGCCAACTCACAATAGTCGGTGAGAGGGGAAGGTTCCTAGATAATAACGAACAGATATTTAAGGGCGCCAGAACTTATCCAAAGTCACTTCTGTCCAGCTCGAGACAGGTGGTAATAAACTTGTAACAACATGTTAGTTTCGTAAATGCTGAAAGAAACGAATAAAAAAAGAAACTCAATCGTTAATAACAATTTCACTTTAATTCCTCTATAATGATAAATAGATTAACGTTCGAATTGATAACAGTTGGATAACATGACCAAGAATACTTTTAGTTCGAGTATAACTAAATATCCGAAGTATCGGCAACACACAACACATACGTAGATTACATTGACATGACTAGCGAAGAGTAGATGGTAGTAAATTTCGTCTGCATACAATATGCGAAGTACACAAAATAGTTTAGTAATATGGCATTACTGACAAACAAACACAGTAATAATAAATTACTACGTTAATGTTAACTTATCGTAACAAAGCGTGTGGAATTAATATAGCACTAACGTTAATCAATCGTTGGTAGTACACAGCATGCGCAACTCAACATAAGTAAAATTTACTACCTAGCTGGTAAACAACAATATCGATAATTACAGAACTAATACCAAAAGTTTCGTGAGTGACCCGGTTGACTACGAAATAAAACATATATAAATCACTTACCATAAATACAGGAATTTTCACAGGTGTGAAGAAAGTACTTTCCCCGACACGTAACCCTGTAAGCAATTTGAATCGCAAATCGTGTCAAACTAATGTCTCACGAAATCAACATCTACAACAATCATTACTTAAGGTACAAGAAAGTATAAATAATATAAACCGGTTGTCGTATGCTGTGGTACCCCTTATCTTTGGTTTAATTTGTTATAGCCATAAGCCTTATAAAGAAAAAGTTAGCATCGTCCCATGCAAATATTTGTCGAGGTTCATTCCTTAGTAAATTGGTATCGAATACTGAATATCGTTAGAACACAAATAGGTGGTTAATACAGGTCACGGCGTGTCATCCACGTGTAGCACTCTTTGCCCTGGAAGGCTCCGCAAGACCCCCAGTTTCGTGGCGTGGAAATCGCCTTACGCTGGTGCCCGTGTACGGCAACGTGCTGACGTATTTAGCAGTCGTTTACGATAGCCATTTATCGATAAGGTACCAGATGTTAAAGAAAGGAACGTAAAATGGTTGTTAAAAGGAAGACAAAATTACGAACGAAATTGTTACTAAAAGACGACAATAGCTTACCCTGTAACGTTTTGAAGCAATTAGATAATTCACCAATTATAATTGGATTTCCAAATGTTAATAGACAACATAACCATTCACCGCGTCCAGACCATTTTAGATCATTCACGTGTGACGAATTTCCGCCAAATGAAATCGCGACGAGAAACGAATATTAGAGGGCGTCAACCCGAATCTAATTTCACGTTGAAAATACATAGGCGTACGTAAAGAAAATTTCGTCCGTAACAACATAGGCGTACGTAAAGAAAATTCGACCGTAACAGAATTTGTGATGCATTAGAAGTGTATGATGCCTCAGAGTCTTGTGATACCTGAGGATCTTCAGATGCGTCAAGATCTTCACTTAGCTAAGTATCATACTCAGTGTCTTCATTATTTATGTTATGTTATGAAAGACTGGGGTTCTCAGTCGTAACTGAAATCAATCTCTCTTTATCTTTCATGAAAGGATGAAGAAATTCTAGTATGTCTACGTACTTCCATCTGGCTTTGGGGTCTGCAGCTTCTCTAGTTCTTGTTTTTTTAGAAGATAAGAACCTCCTGTATTGCCCACGAATTGCCTCCTACCGATGCTTGCATTCTTGGGTATCTGAAAACGATAATAATTATTTTTTCAGATTCCTAGCCACTGAAGATTCATATCAAACTATTGCATTCAGTTTCCGATTGGGACATTCTACTGTGCATGCCATTGTCAATGAAGTGTGTAACGCAATCATTAATAAACTACTGCCAGTTTATATTCCTACACGACATAAAGAAGATTGAGAAAAAATTAGCAAAAAGTTTTGGACCGCTTGGAACTTTCCTAATTGTTTGGGAGCCCTAGACGGCAATCACATTGAAATTATTGCACCAGCTAATAGTGGTTGTAATTATTTTAATTACAAAAAAATATTTTCTGTTGTTCTGCTTGCATTAGTCGATGCTGATTAGAAATTTCTGGCAGTAGATGTAGAGTCTTGCGGCAAAAAGAGTGATGGGGGTATCTTTGCAAACTCCAGACTGGGAAGACAACTGGAAAATGGCTCTTTGAGTATACCTGATATAAGATAACTTCCAGATTCTGATATAAAAACTCCTTACGTTATTTAAGGTGACTCAGCGTTTCCGCTAAAAATTAACCTTCTGAGACTTTTTTCTGCGATTCAAATGCTCCATGATATCGAAAAAAGAGTTTTCAATTATCGACATTGTCGCGCTAGGCGGGTTGTAGAAAATGCCTTCGGAATATTGGCACAGCGTTTCCGCATTTATTTCAGAAAATTTCATTGTAAACCAAGCTACGTAGAAAGAATAATTCTTACAACATGCATTCTGCATAATTACTTGCGTAGCACAACCATTACTAGGCAAGAAGCGAATAGTCTGGAGAGTAGCAACTCGGAAGTTAATAATAACCAATGCACAAGAAGAAGCATTCCTTGGTCGAGAAGATTTTACCAGATTTTTCAATTCAAATGCAGGTTCTGTGCCTTGGCAGTATGACAGAATATAACAATTAGATATGTAGGTACAATGTACACGTTTTATATTCCAATAAAGAGATTATATAATAATTATTTACTTACCTAGTTGTAATTTCTCTCCAATTGACACCCACACATTTGTTTTGTACTGATTGTCCGAATATCTTCTATGGAACAAATCATAGAGTGCGTCATTTTTCCGTACATATTATATTAATTTTTCATCCATTTTGGATGAAAAATTATGACCTCTTTTCTGACGTTTATTACTCATTTTGTGTCACAGAATTCAGACTATATACAATCTAGACTAAATACAATAATAAAATTAGCAAAAAACGTTGAACGGGCTCGGCACCTGCTCTGCAAATATTCTTTCGTAGAAACTCGGCGAGCATGCGCTGCCCGAACAATGTGAATGCATCCTCGAAAAACGCATTTGAATCCATAGTTTACAATATTTGCAGAGCACGTGCAGAGCCCGTTCCGAGCCTTTGCATTGCAGACCGCTTCCACGATATTGGGAATAGGCCCTAAGTCAAAAATATTTACTTTAACCGTAAAATAAAGTAAGCTATGAACTAACTGAAATTAAATAATTGAATTTTAATATAATAGCACAATTTTGGATGTCTTTATTTCTATATTTTTAACTAAAATAAATGAATATGCATACAGTTTCGATTGTTATAGTATCTGCAATTGTTATCTGGTGGATATTAACAAACTAAGAGACTACCAAAACAAAGATTAACCAATGGAAACGCTAGTGAAGTTTAAGTTCTTTCAAACGTCCAATTAGCGGCTTCCACACGTTGCTTATTTCTGCACTTGGTTGGCTGAAAACCTCTTTGTTATTGTTGACGACTGCTGTCATTTTTGATTTTTTGTACCACTGTTCTTCTACGTGTATAATCTTTATTTCAGCCCATTTCATTCTATGTTGATCTTCTCAGGAGTGTTGCGCGATGGCGAATCTTGATATTTTTCCTCCCTGCGTTATGCGTTCTTTCAGTCTTATTTCTAAGAGTCTTTTAGTTTCTTCCATGTATGATCTGCCATATTCACACAACTTGGTAGATGCAGATTTTGGAGTCTCGTGGTCTCTCAGATATACTTCTGACGTATGGGATGCTGAGTAGCGCTTTCAATAGTTTCTCTTCCTTTTTTGGTCGCTGGCTTGTGTTGATTTGGTGTTTATGAAGAAGCTCTTCTATTATATTTTATGGGTCGTTATTTTGTTTTAGGTCCTTTTTTATGTTTTTGATTTTTTTAAAGATTTTCTCTGTGTTACATAATCTGTGAGCTTTATCAAATAGAAACTTTGCTTCTCCTTTCTTTGTTGTTGTTGAGCGATTAGATGCAAGGTTCAGATATTGGGCAGTATGTGTTGGTTTTGTGTAAACTGCTGTTTCGATTCTTCCAACGTTTTTCTTTACGTGAACGTACAAAAATGGTAGTGAGTCTTCCTGTTCTTTATCCATGGTTAATTTGATCGTAGGTTTAATGTTGTTTAGAAGTTTTCTATTTGTCGATTACTGAGGTTCAAAATATAAACGTATCGTCTACCTACCTAAGCTATAGGAGATGTTGAGAATGATGGGTGATAGAGATGAAGCCATTGGAAAGGCGTCTTCCTGAACAAAGAATCTGAGTTTTTCCTGGAAATATGAGTTCCTGAGACAGCATTCTAGTAGCTTTATTATGCCTTTAACTGGTAGCGCGCACAAATTATTTGGAGTTCTAGACAAAAGATGGGCTGTTGTCATGAAATCGTTGCATGATCGATAGTAGAAACCTATCTAGTTAGTATGTACATCCATTATGAGAGCTGGTTATTGGCCGAAGTGGACGTTGCTTTTGTGTAACATGCGTAATCCACACAGATGCGGAGTTTTGCTATGTTGCGGTGTCAGCGTAGTTTTTGTTCTTGGTGATAGAAATCTCAATATATTTTCATAGTCTGGTAGATCTTTCTCTCCGGCCTTGTTGTTGGATTTTTCTTTGGTAGTTTCTGGGTTCCTTTGTCGGCTGGATGGATTAATTTTTCCGTAGGTTTTTAACGAGATTATCATCCTGTTTAGTGATGTTTCTTTGGCGTTTTCTTTTTTCTTTAGTACACCTGAGTTTCGACTTAAATTCCTTCGTTTGTACTGGTTCTAATTACGTTGTGTTAACTGCACTGTCCACTAAAAAAACGTATTTTGGTGTTACGGAAATTTTTTTTTTCTAATAGGGCGGTCAAAAAAAATTAAAAACAACATGGCTACCCAAAAAATATAATAAAAGAACTTTTTCATAAACACCAAGCTATCATAAACCAGGAACCAAAAAAAGAATACGTCAGAGACTTATCTGAAACGATAAAACGCATAGAAAAAATGTACAAAGTTAATCCAGTGTTCAAATCATCAACTACCTTTAAGAATGTGATTTTTGACACAAGACTACAGACCAGTCGAAACTCCAAAATTTGCATCTAGTAAGTCTCGTGTGAATGTGGCAGGTCATACGCGGGACAAACCAGAAGATTCTTAGAAGTCAGACTGAAAGAACACCGAATTTATACGCAGAGAAGAGAGATATCAAGATCCGGTATCGCGCAACACTCTGTTACAAGCTTTAGGTCTTACGAACCTTGCACGGCCAACTCACACAGTCGGAGATAGAGGAGGTTCAAGGGAATTATGCTTAAGGGCGCCAGATCTAATCCAAACTAACACTTCTGCTTCGATCACGGCAGACGGTCCAAACTTGTAACTAATTTTGAGGTTCGTAATCCTTGTTACTCTGATGTTCGGGTAGCCACCATTAGTTAACGGGTAGCGACAATTAAAAGAGAAAGATATGTTACCATAAAAGAAAGATTAACAAGTATAATTAACTTTAATGTATTAACATAGAAGATTAACAGGAGGGTATTTTAATTTCTTAATTCGTAAATACTAGAAAGGTTAACAAGTATAATCAACAGGTATAAAAACTTTGATTTAGCAACGTAACAGATTCACAGTATTATGTTTAATTTCTCAATTTATAAATGCCAGACATATCGGCAACACACAATGCATTGGTAGTCAAGTCGAAACGAACAGCGCAGAAAATCTCGTAGTAAATATTGTTTGTACACAGCATGCGATACAATTTAAATGATGATTGAAATTACCTTATTGGTATATAAACAATAAACGTAATTACGGACATTAACATTAACCAAAGTTCTGTGAGTAACTTTCGTGACAGCGATATAAAAATTAATCAAATAAACTCACCCGAAGTCCAGTGTCCACTTTCGCAAAGAAAACGTTTTCCCCGCTAGCGGCCTGTAATAAATATTTAATAGCAAATCGTGTCACACACTAACTCACGAAGAATAGGAAGCTACAAAATCAGTATTAATAAATCATTAAAGGTTATATAAGAACCCGTTGTATCGAATGCTGTAGGTTGTAATTATGAACAGGCGGGTGATAACACAATCGACTGGTATACACGAAATAACATCTGCCACAGTAAGGCTTGTCGAGATTCCGTTTTCGTGGTGGAGAATATGCCTTCCCAAAATCTTAAGTGTTTGGTAACGGTATTTCTCAATAATAATTAATCTTCATCATTTCTTTATTGAAACGAACATGTGCTCAAAGCGTGGGGAAACGGCTATCAAATTAAGGAGAAGTTACAAACGAATTTTAATAAAACGGGAGTAATTATCTTACCCTGTGACGACTCAAATATTTTACGAACGTAATGAAATTATAATTTGATTCCCATTATTAAGGATGTCCTTCGAAATTATTTCAGGCCATTTTATGCAATTGACAGCTTCACGATTTCGTCGTAAAATGACAGTCACAAGAAACGATCGGCAGAGGGCGTCAAAACCGGAATCTAATTTCAATTCAATATACAGGGTATTCCGTTAGAAAAATTTTGCACGTAACAACTCTTAAGCAGAACAACATAGAATAAAATGGGATGAAGCGGCCATTAATAATAAGAAGGAGGCTTTTAGCCAATTAAGTGTACAAGTAATGACTCCAATGTTGAACTAAAAGACCTCTCTACTCACAGAACGCCAAGAGTTTGGAGTAGTGGTGTAGTCAGCATCGCTATACTTCTAACCTACTGTTTTCGGTAGCTTTGCATCGGATACTTATTGATGCAATAGCTTTCACGTACTTGAGTATTCATTTAACCAATTTGTAATGTTATTCTTTTGGCTTTTCTAAAAATTGTGATATATAGTTGACTGCAAAAGAAATGAAAGGTTACCCACACCCGGATACATTATTGTTATTGTTTCTCTATACGTAGGATGTGTTAATTCAAAGTCCATCTTTTCTTCTGTCAAATCGTTTTGTCTTTTGATTAAAATGAATCAAACCGTCGCCACTCTGTATCATACATTTGTTTAAATAACTTCTTACAGATACAACTCATATTTTACAGCATTGCTAAATTTTCTAAAATTTCAAATGTGAAAATTAAGAGTTTCTAATAATTCTATAATCAAATTCTACTTAGACCTAAAAACTATCTACACTTTTAGAACATGCAACAATTTCTTTTTGGATCTTACTTACCGTGGGCATAGCAACTACTGCCACACGCCCTAAGTTTAATCAAGCGAAAAGTTTTTCTTCTAAACACATCATATGCGATCTTTTCATCAACATTACTAAGCCCAGTTCAATTGAAAACATAAAAGGGAGCATTTACGATTTTGTTCCAAAGAAATTTTGCAATTTCCGTAGCTAAACGTATAGTTTGAGCAAGTGTTACGTGTCAAAGCGGTTTGCGTTATTGCCACATTTTGTTTTCGACCCTAATCAAAAACTTCTTTCAAGAGAAATGCTCAAGAAACAAATGAACTAAAGAAGGGTACAAAGGAAAGTATTACGCAGAATACGTTCCACAAAAAAGTACACTTCTCACTGATGTCAGCAAAAACAAATGATTATTTTAATAGCGCTAACATAAACAGAAATTACTTTAAATTAAAGCAATGTTGAATTACAATCCAAATTTTTACGACTGAAATGAAATATTTATGACAAGAATAACAGACCTAACTCAAAATTAAGACAGTTACACAAGTTTGTTTGGTTTGTTCTGCACAACCATTTTGTTGCGGCGTATACGGGTTTGTAATTATTAATTTTTGCACCAATTGGTTTCAAAAGTTTTTTGACAATATTATTATTGAACTCACGACTACTATCGTACTGCAATGTTTTAAGAATTCTTTTCGCATTGAGTTTTTACAGATATTAACATCTCAACAATTTTATCGAATAAACAAATTGATATACAACTAAAGGATGCAAAATACTTCGCACTACCTAAATATCTACGTTTTATAGAACCACATAAATCCGTATGAACAACTACACGAGGTTTGTTTGCGTTGTTTTGGTGCTGCTCCCCCTAAACGGAAACTCCACAAAACTTTGTATCTACTGCGACTTCAATTCCATGTTGTTTCAAAATTTTGCAAACATTTTGATGACCTAATTGCTCATGCTAGTTTTTTTTTAATAAATATTAGTTTACATTTTATCAACTTACACGCATTTACAACTCCGTTTTTAATAAATCTGAGACGATTAATTTTGTTATTGATAGCAAACGGCGCTAGGCGATCGATGTGGACCACTTTTAGCTTGTCTCTGAGTAAATTTTAGATGCTATGTATGACATCATTAATACGCTGCAAAACTTCACGTTTTCGTTGGGGATTATACAACCACACCATGTCGCCCTGTTGAAACTCATCGTTTTCTGCTTTAACGTCATATCTAGTCTTTATTCTGGCAATTTGTGTGTTTTTACAAACCGCTTCATTTACTTCATCTAGCATCGTTAGCAACTTACTAACGTAGTCTTCTTCAGCAAATTCTTCTTCCGGTTTTCGTCAAATTTGAGGTTACATGGAAGTCGTATTTTGCGACCGAGCATGACACAGGTGTTTGGCTTGTGTTTTTGTAAACAGATGATAGGTATGCCATTAAGAAAAGATGCAAGCATTGATCCCAGTTTTCTGGTGTTCGAACACTACATTGGCTAAATATTTTCTCATTGTTCGATTCATCTATTCGATCAATCCATCAGATTAAAGATTAGGAAACGTCGTTCTAGTTTTCTTAATTTAGCAAATTTGAAACAGCGCCGACTCAAAGTTGGGGCCTTGGTTGGAATGTAATTCTAACGGAACTTTAAACCGGTAGAAAAATTCTATTACCAAAACGTCTGCGACTGTAGCTGTTTTTTGATTGGGTATAGCGTAAGTCTCCGCTCATTTTATGAAATAAATAATTAGTTGCATCTAAATTGTACTCTTTCTTTAGTCATTTTTGTCAAAGGTTTGACAATATTGGTAAACCCGGGTACAAATAGATGCAACCCAAGAAAACTTCGGACCTGATGTTTCTTGATTGATCTTGGCTATGCTTGCACTGCTCAACTCTTGTTTAAATCTGCTTTTACTCTATCTTTAAATACAACGTGGCCAAGGTATTGCACTTCTTTCTTAGGTGGCACTTCTTTAGATTCAGTTTTAGATTTGCATCACGTAGTCCTTCAGGTTGTTCAAATGTTCTTCAAACGATGCGATGTTTCAACTACAATCACAACGCCAGATAAACTAAGCACGTCTTCCAAGACAGTTTTTGCAAAATACTCTTTATGAAACGGTCGAACGTTGTAAGATTGTTACACAGACCAAAGGGCATAACAGTGAACTGCCATGAACCAGTTCCATTTGTAAACGTTATATTTTTACGCTTCTTGGGTTCCAATTCCACCTGCCAGTAACTACACTTCAAATCTAACGTGAAAAAGCACTAGGATCCCGACAGGATGTTTAAAGTATTGTCAATTCTCGATAAAGAGTAGTTATTCTTTTTGGTCACATCTTTCAGCTTTCAGCTGTAATCTACCCAAATGATTGTTGATTGATTTTTCTTTAGTAGTACTACTGGGCACGCCTATGGACTATTTGAAGGTTCTACTTTTTTTTATATTTGTCCAGCTGGTTTTGGCTGAAGTTTTGGCATTTGAATGTAAGAATGTCCAATAAATGTAGTGGGTATTTTTTCAGCGCCGTATTACTTTACTAGAATTCACGCATTTCACAATTTGAGATACTGGCGTACATTGGCTACCACGGTTTAGCGCGAATGCAGCCTTTTTGGAGGTTTCCATCCAGGCGTGCCATCACCACACTTTTAATCCTTCTAAGCAGAATGAAGTCTTCACTTTCAAAATTTCTTTATTGTTGATTTTCAGGAGATCGTTCTTTATCTTCAAATGGAACCCATACTTCTTTATAACGTCTATTCTCAGGATAACTTCTTCCGGCTACCAATACTTGATGGTCGAGTAGTTCATTGTCCAAACCAATGGTCAGTTTTTCTTCATAGGCTGTGCTACCTTAATGGCAATCTCCGGGGAATGGCTCGTTGAGGTTGACTTTCACCCCATGTGATCGACTCGTTTTAGCTTTTCAAAGTTTTTTTGGTCTTTTTTGGCTTTAGTACAGCGTTGTTCAACGTGGCCTAGTTTCCCACAGTTTCAACACTACTTCTATTCCCCAAGCTACTTGTTCGCGAAATATACGTTGCACTATTTTTTCAATGCTTTTCTGTGTTTGTGCAAGTACTTCTGTAGCACAGTGGACGTTATGGCTGCTTTGGTGTGACGTCTGTTTCGCTACTGCAAACACCAAAGCATAAGTTAAAAAGTCATCTAACGTCTTAGGTCGAGCTAACCATAGAGTCTGTTGCGTTTCCCAGTCTCGAAGGCCGTTTGCAAAGGTTTGAATAGCCAACTTCTTTAAGAAGGTATCTGGTGTTGTAAGATACGCCAGCCGTGTCAATCTGGCGATGCCAGCTTCAAATTCTTGAAGACTTTTGGCGGCTTTCTGAATCCGATTTTTTATATGGGCTTGGTGCACCTGTTGAAGATGAGCATCTTATTTCTAAACAGGAAATTAATAATTCGTAAGATTCTTGGAGGTGATCACAAATAGTTTGGAAAATTCCAAGCACTTTTCCACGTAAAGCCAATATTAAAGACGTTGCTTTCTGTTTCTTGCTCCCAGCATTTGTTCTTCTATAGTTTTTATTTGATTTCCAATACTAGTAGGCATTTCTTCCGTTTTTCTAGAATTTTTTTGTATTTTCTGAGAATTTATAATGTGCTACACTTTCGACGCTTATTATCTAAATTGTTACCACACTTTGATAACATTATTTACAATTTGTGATTTGACTTAAGCAAGTGTTTTGTTTTAGTAATAATAAAAATTAGTTTTATTAGTGAACGAATCAGAATCTATCCGTTTCTTAAAGTAAATTTATTAAAAAAATTGTTTTATAAATATAGAATTTAGAAACGTTGCTTAAAATTAAATATTTAATTGATTATTTCCCTAAAGAGTGACTAATTGTCAGATTATGAACATTTTTGTTTTCAGATTACAATTCAATTTCTTTTGGTATTTTATTATTTTTACATTTACATGTATTATAAAAATACCTTATATTGTTACAATTTTTCCGTATAATGAGGTCTTAACCTAAATTATTCTTTCTACCTTCCGTTTTCAAAATTATTTGAATAGATTTTTTCCAATTACTAACGACTACATTTTTTTTTCTAATCTGCTTATAAAGTCCTACCTTTGCTGTTGGTTATGTAAAACCATTTTGATTGTTAAGTTTTTTATTTTTTGACAAATGATAACCGAATGTAACGTTATAAAAACGTAGTTTATAAAAATTGTTTTAAAAGTAAAACGATTAGTTTAAATTTTCTGAAAGATTAATTTTCTCAATGAAATGATAGTCGTTAATTACTACAACTCAAAAAAAAATAGTTAAAAGAACCGCTTACATAATTGTTTAGTTCTCCGGAGAGGATTTTTATTATTTTATTAGACATCTGACTCTTTTTACATTATTTCCACATTAACTTTCTTTAAATTTTCTCTCAGGGAAATTATTATTATTGCTGAACGACTTCAAATTACGTTTTTTATTAAACTAATGTAATTTGATTGTGCAGGAAATAAATGTACGACATGTAGGAAATGCGACACTGCTGGTAGTAAACTTTGAGCTGCAGTCAGCTTATGTTAAAACTTTAATGGTTTACGGTGGCTCCTTTTGGGATTGACATTAATATATTATAACTTTTGTGAATTGCGTTAGTTAATTTTGTATAATTTTGAGTGTAAGCATCGTGTATTTACAATTACGTCGGTATATCTATTTAAGGTAATTTATTTCAAAGAGCGTTTGCATTTAAATAATTTATTAACGCTATCGCTTTTAACGTTTTTTGTTTTTATACAGTGCACGCTGTTTATTGGAACCACGGAGAAAGTTATCAATTTATTAAAAAACGAACCGGATACTACTACATAGAAAAACATCGTTTATAGTAATCATAATTTCAGTTTATGTTATCGATTTTCTGCTTAAGTTTGTTCTATAGATGAGCAATAACCTAATTTGCATGAATTCTTTAGCTTTTGAGTTACTTTGTATTTTAAATGTGCTTGGAACGAATATGCAGTTCTTAGAATAACAACTTAATTTAACTACGTCTTTTGCGATGACATTATTTTGTATTTATTAATTTTTTTTATACAGTTCGTTATCTTTATGTCTCGTATTATTTTCTATTACTTAGTCTTTTGGCCTCTTCCTTGGTCTGTTTTTCATTGGTGCGTTTTGTTTTCTGATTTTATTCTTTTTGTTATTTACAGACTTTATTCGTTGCTTCCTATTACTATTACTTCCAAATATTTAACGTATTCCATTCTTTGAAACCTGTATAGTTCTACCTTCATCTTTCCCAATCCTCTTCTAACGCCTACTATGTATTTTGTTTTTTCTTGTTTATTTACAAACCTCTGAATTTGGATTCTCTAGTGAGTTCTATTAATTTTTGTTCTAGACTTCTTTTGTATTTTGCTATAAGTTCTAGACGTAAGCATATCCAATGATTTGTGTAGAACTATATGTTGTGTTACAAGATTTATGTCTTACGAACCTTGCACGGCCAACTCACACAGTTGGAGATAGGGGAGGTTCAAGGGAATTATGCTTAAGGGCGCAGATCTAGTCTAAATTAACACTTCTGCCTCGATCACGACAGACGGTCCAAACTTGTAACGAAATTGGAGGTTCGTAATCCTTATTACTGTGATGTTCGAGTAGCCAAAATTAGTTAATAGGTAACGATAATTACAGGAGAAAGAAAAAATACAAGAGATATTAACAAATATAACCACTTTAATATATTAGCGTAGCAAATTGACAACTATATATTAAATTTCTCAATCCATAAATAATAGAAAGGCTAACAATTATGATTAACCAGTGTAGAAAACTTGGATTTTACAACACATAAGACTTACAAGATTATACCTAATTTTCAGTGCATGAATGCCCGCAGTATCGGCAACACACAATATGTAAATATGTTTTTCACACAGCATGCGATACAAGTTACATGATGATTGAAATTACCTTATTGGTATATAAGCAGTAAACGTAATTACGGACATTAACATTAACCAAAATTCTGTGAGTAACTTTCGTGACAGCGATATAAAAATTAATCAAATAAACTCACCCACAATCCAGTGTGCACTTTCGCAAAGAAAACGTTTTCCCCGCTAGCGGCCTGTAATAGATATTTAATAGCAAATTGTGTCACACACTAACTAACGAAGAATAGGAAGCTACAAAATTAGTATTAATAAATCATTAAATGTTATATAAAAACCCGTTGTATCGAATGCTGTAGGTAGTAATTTAGAACAGGTGGTTGATAACACAATCGACTTCTATCCCCAATCAGCATCTTCGACGCATTGTTCGACGAGACCTTGTTGTTATTTAAGTAGCAGGCCCTCACAACAGCTTATATGCTCGGTAGCGGTATTTATCAATCGTACTTATGCATCCTTACTACTGCTTGAAGCGAACAGTTGCTTGCAACGTGGTGGAACCGGCTAGCACATTCATACAGAAATTACGAAGGAATCTTAATAGATTGGAGACAAAATATCTTACCCTGTGCCGAAAGAATCGTAATAAATTCGCAATCGCCTTATAAATTTGTGCTCATCACAACTGATGTCCTTAGAAATTTAAGAATCAGTTTAAGATCCTCGGCACCAACCCGTTCCCGTAATTGACAACTTTACAAATGGCTTCGCAACCTCTCAGTAACCAAGAAGGTCGGCAAAGGGCGTCAAAACTAGAACTAATTTTAAATCGATATACAGGGTACTCAGTTATGAAAATTTCGCACGTAACAGTTGTCATTTTGTTTTTCCACCTGTCTATGATTTCTAGTGCTATGTGAAATAGCGTAGTTAAAAAACCATCTTCTTGTCTCAACTTCACTTCTATGTTTATTTTGTTTGTATTACTTTCAGTTGTTGATATTTTTTCAGCAGAGTTCTTTATGCTGTAAATGGATATTGAAACGTTCGAGAAGTTATCCGCAAATTCAAGAGCCTTCTCAAAGTTGTTATCCCTCTTCTAGAAGATATACCGAAAGATAGGGAACACTCGAGAAGGATTTCTAAATATGTATAAATACCGAAGAAATCAAATCGTAGGTCAGTTATTGTTGTAATGCGAAGACAGCAGTGTTAAGAAGATTATTCAAGTCTAAACAAATAAGTCGTTAGCGCGTGTGTGTAGATAAATATACGGAGAATAATCTTGTACGTGACTTTAGTGTAAACAAGTGTGTGAAGCTATCCGCGGACTTTATCTTATATTTCTGTAAGTGATATAAATTATAGTGTAAGTGTTTTTATTAAATATTATGAGATTTAATTAGTTCGGTTAATTTAAAAGTGTACATATTTCTAGTATAAGTAAAACATATTTTTAGTCGTTTAAATAAATTAGTAGTTAATAATAAAATTCACTACAATATTATTATTAATTTATTCATTCATTTTTTGTATGTGTATACTTTTTCTGGTTTTCTTGTAGTATCTGTATTTAAGTGTTTGAAATGTCTCCCAAAGGTTTTTACTTATTTTTATTGTTGTTGCTTTTTTACTTTCTTATAAGGGAAGTATAGCGATCGCAATTTTTTTTCAAACATTTTTTTTGTATAATTTTCAAGGTCTCCTGCATAAAAAAAAAGTATTTTTGACAAAACATTTTTGGGTCTCTGTGTGTGTAACGATGTACTCACGATAACTCTCAAACCAAAAGTCCTAGTAACTTGAAATTTGGTATTGAGCTAATTTTTAATATTCTGTCGGTTCCATCAAAAGATATCACTAATAAAAAAAACCGGAAGTGGGCGTATCCGCTATTTTTAACAGTTTTTTTTTATACAATTTTGTAGGTATGTAAATTATTCAGATTATTTTTACAGTTTATTATAGAGATAATTCTTCCTAACAATTTATTCAAATAAAAAATTTTTCTAACATTAACCGTCTATTACATATTTGATTTATAATTTAAAGTGAATTCCATATATAATTAAGGTTCGAATCCTGCCTGCAACCATTTTTTTTTAGTAAACATAAATAAATAATTTTTTTTAATGACATTTGTTAATTGAATTTTTTAGAATACCGTTGAACATTAGCTATTTTATTGGTTTTTAATTAAAGCGGCAGTGATTGTTACAAATTTTTAGAAGTGGCAGCCGCGGATTTGAACCACGGACTTTTCATTTGTCGGTATAATGCAGCATAATGGGAGACCTTGGGAAGACCTTACCTACAAGTTAGCCAAGTTCTTGTCCAACATTCTTTGCGAGTCTACAGGTAAAACCTCTTCACATGTTCTCATCTCTTAGTATTTTATTCAAAGTTTGGAAACTATAAAGCTTGAACCCCAAAATTTTCTTGTAAGTTTGGATTTCATTTTACTTTGTACCCGAGTTTCTATCAAAGAATGTCGTATTATCATTAAACAGATTATGTCTTACCATGACAGAAAATTTAAGTTTGGTTCTTCTTATTGATAAATGTTTGTCAACAACTTACTTCTAATTTGATGACAAGTTTTACGAACAAGTTTTTGATGCTGCTATCAGGTTTCTTCTATTGCCTGTTGTAGGTAACATGTTTATGGAATTCTTTAAACGGTTACTTTGGAATCATCAGTATTAAAACCTACAGTCTGGTTTAGATATGTTGACCACACGTGTATTGTTTGGTCTTATGGTTATCTCATATGGTCTAAGTTTCTTAATAATCTAAAGAATTAACACATAGACATTAACTTTACTATTGAAATTGATCCACCTATACGGAAAGATACCTTTATGCTTCGTCTCATTATCATCCAGCACAGAAACATTCTGTTATTGAATCTTTGGTTTATCGCACTTTTTGTATTTGCCAACCTGAGAATAAGGAAACTTTTTTGTAAGAATGGTATTAAACCTACATATATTCAACTCTATTCAATTTCTTGTTTATGTGATGTAGTCTACATTGATGAAACCAGTCGTTTCATCATCACTATTCTTCTTCAATAGATAACGTATGACAATAAAATCGACCTAAATGATTCAAGTACACGTTTGTTCTATATCTTTTAATAAAACTCGATTTTTTTTCATTTTCGTCCACCTCTTAGTTGGTACATAGCAATGTATTACATTATTTGTTTTTTGCACATATGGCCAACATCGTTTTTACGTTCACATCCCGATTTTTGTAGTAACTTTCTTTTTATTCTTTGTATTTTTATTCTTAGCTGTTTCTTTATACTTTTTTAGTAACTTTTCTAGTGCTGTGCGTTTCTGTTCCTCTTGGATGTCTTTAGTTTTTATATTTATAAAGTCTTCTTATCTGTATTTTTTGCAGTTAATTATAAATTTATCGTTTTTAAGTACGGTTCTGTGTCCTTTCTGTCTAGCTTCTTTTATAAACGGTTTGAGATATTTCCTATTTTTTTCTACTGGCTTTGTATAGTCTGCATTTATCCAGATTTCCGATTCTTTTAAACTTTGTGTTTTGCGTATTTATAAATTTCCATTTTTCTCTGTTCTATGCATTGGTTTTATCTTCCGTTTTAAACTCTCCTAGTCTTTTAATTTTAGTTATTTGCTGTGTTGTTTGATTTACGTATGTGTTATTCTGTATTTTGGCAAGCCACTGATCGAAATTTTATGTTGTTTTGCCCATCATTTGGTCAACGTAGTGGAGATTAGTACATGTTGCAATTTCTTCTTATCTTTGTTTATCTCTTCTAATACATCCAGTTTTCAGCATTTTTCCCATAACCTCAAATTTAACTTCTTAAATCAAATTACTCGCAGAATGGCCACGGTTCTCTCTGCTGCCTACGGTTTTCCACTTTCTGCAGACTCACAGCTAGCAATTCACCACTTTCCTCTTCTTATAATTCACTCCCTAGGCATCAAATTCATAGCAATTACGTTTCTTAGAAATAATTAAAAACAACAATTATATACTTTTTTATAAAAATTATAATCTTTTTATAACCAGCTCGATTCGATGTAAACAACGTAAGATATTTGTTTTTTTTTCCTGATTTTAAAAACTTTGATAGTGTTTTTTGCATATCTTGTTTTTGTAAGTGTTTGTATAATCTTACCGATTTTTTTTCTTTGAGTGTTATTCTACAATATTTGCTTGGAGTTGTTTTTTTTTTACTTTCTTTTTGAATATTGGAATTTTTATGCTGCTTTTCTAGTTATTTAATATTTTTGTTTTTAATTTTTTTATATGCTTTCTGTGTGTTTGACGGTTTTACTTGTCTATTCAAGTTTTTGAAAATTAACGAGAAATACCAATTAAGTGCTAAAATATGGATTCGTGTTTTGAAGACGGTTGAGTAAGGACGTGTTTAATATTATTGCGGAGTTTTGGATACATTAAAGTGATTAATTGACTCATGAGTGTTGAAGATTGTGAAGTTGAAGTAGCTAATATTTGCGGGCTTTAATTAGATAGAATCATGTCAGAATCCGAATCGACAGGATCGAAAAGAAAAAAGAAAAGACAAGAAATTGTGCAAAAAGTTTTTGCAAAGAGTAAGAGAACAAAAAGAAACCTGAGAAAGAGAGAGACTGATAAGGAGGAGCAGGGGGTAATGGAGATGTGTAGGGAGATGATTATAGAAATAAAGCAGATGAGGGAAAAGAACAATAAATTAGTAGTAAATCTGGAGAAGATCACGGGGGAGTTAAGAAATGAAATAGAACAGCGAAAGGAGACATGCGATATATGGGTGAAAAAAAATAAGATCGTTGAAGAGAAGATAGGAAAATTGATTATAAGAGAAATAGAAGGTCGACAAGAGAGAAGAAAGGAACGTAAAAAGCAAATGGATAACATGTTAAAAAATGAATTGGGACTGGAAAAAGGTATAAAAGACGCAATGGAAATAGCGAGTGGGTTAATACTGTAAAAAAAAAGAAGATAAGCTAGAAATATTAAAGAAAAAAAGAAGGTTAAGGGAAACAAAGATATTTATAGATGAAGATATGACTCCAATGGAAAGAAAGGCACAAAAAAATGTAAGATGAAAAGAAGAAAACTAAAGGAATAAGGAAAAAGAACAAAAATAGGGTTTATGAAATTATGGGTTGAAGAGAGGAGATGCACTGAAACGTAAAAGAAAATAAATTAGAGAGAAGGAAGCCAAAAAACTAGAAAGAAGAGGGAGAATGAATAAAAAAATTGGGACGACCAGGCAAAGATCAAGGAAAACGATAAGAAAAAAACGAAGAAAATATGTTTAGTCTTTTGGAGCGTTGCAGAGATACAAAATAAAGGAGCTGGATTTTGGAAGTATATAGAAGGGTTTGACGTTGTGGGTTAAGTTCAAACGTGGCTGGAGGAAAAAGATTAGAAAATATAGAAAGTAAAAGTAAAGTACCAGAGGGATATAGATCGAATGTACAGTTTGCGACAAGAAATGAAAAAAAGGAAGAGCATAAGGGAGAATAATATCGGCAGTAAGAGAAGAATGGGAGGTAGAAGAAAAGGAAAATAAAAGGCAAGAGCAAGGAATAGTAGTAACTTAAATATTAAGGGAAGAGAGGATAAATATACGGTGATAACAATGTACGGTCAAGAAATGAAACAAACAATAAAAAACTTAAAACAGCTACTGATTGAAAAGGAGAGGAACATTAATAATAGGTGGGAATTTTAACACGAGAATTGGAATAGGTGAGGGTATGATAGTGAATGAGGAGGAAATAAAAAGAGTAACGATGGATGAGACATTAAACAAACAAGGTAGAGCTATTGGAGTTATGTGAGGGGAAGGGATGGACTATAGTTAACAGAAATATGAAGGAAAAGGATAAAGAAAAATATAGATATATAGGTGAGAGAGGAGAATCTATAATAGATTATGTAATGATTGGTGGGGAGATTTTGGAGGAAATAGAAAGCTTTAAAACAAGGGAAGAGATTGATTCAGGCGATTAGCCATTAGAAGTAAAGCTAAAAAGTTGGAAGAGAGAAAGAAAAAGTTCAAACACAGTTTGGAGGGAGAAAAAGCTATGGACAGATGAAAATATTCAGGTTTATAGGAAAAATTTAGCATAGGAACAATGGATGAAGGAAGAAGTTGAAGAAGAAGTAAAAGAACTGATCAATAAAATGGATGAAGCAGTAGAAAAGAAAAGATACAAAAAAAAACATAAAGGAGTGTAGAGAAAAGCGGTGGTGGAATAAGGAATGGAGAAAAGCCAGTAAGGACGTAAAAAGAGGTTAACGAAGGTGAAAAAAGGAAAAATTGATATTCAGGATTAAGATCACAATACAGAAAAGAGCGTTGTAAGAGAAAAAAAGAATATAGAAAAGAGTTAAGAATCAAATAAATATTTTAGAAAAGAAGGAGACATATGGAGCTTTTTGAATAAAGAAAACAAATTGGGAAGAAAAGGGGGTACAAATTTATATGAAAAAATGAAAAAAACATTGTGTAATGGTCTTAGAGGGGGAAGAAAAGAAGAAGGGTGAATTTGATATCGAAAGGACAACCAGAGAAGGTAGCAGAACGGCTATACAAAAACAAGAAATAGAAGAAGCGTTAAGACAAGTAAAAAAAGAAAAGGCAGAAGGGTCGGATGGGACGAGAGAAGAACAATATATACAGGAGAGAGAACGAAAGAAAGAATAGGGGAAATTTTAAATAAGATATGGTCAGGTCAAGGGTTTCTGAATGATTAGAGAGAAGCAATAATATACCCAGTTTACAAAGGAGGAGACAGAAGAAATATAAAAAACTATAGAGGTATTTGTGTGGCATATGTGGGATATAAGATTTATATGACATTTTTGCAAAAAAGACTGAAAAGAGAAATGGAGGCGAAAAGATCTTACCTGACTGGCAGACAGAATTTAAAAAAAGGAGAAGAGCATCAGATAATGTATACATCTTGAAACAAATAGTAAACAAAGAATTAGAAGTGAAGAAAGGGAAAGTTTTTGCATAATACTTGGATATAAGAGCAGCGTTTGATAATGTAAATAGAAGTAAATTATGGAATATATTAACAAAAAAACAGAAAGAGGAAGAACTAGTTAGGAACAAAAAGAAAATATATAATGAGACAAAGTGCAAAGTAAGAATAGATGCAGTGCAGCATTTTGGAAAAATAAAGGATTAAGGCAGGGGTGCCAGTTAGTCCTAGTTTATTTGCAGTATATTTAGAGGATTTAGAGAAAAAGTTGATGGGGCAACAGAGTGGAGGAATAGTAATGGGGGGAGGGAGTAAAAGTGTGGGTTTTAGCGTATACGAATGACAGTGATTATAGCGAAGAAAGAAAGATAAATGAAGATGATAAAAACAATAAAAAAGTATTTGTAAAAAAATGTTTAAGTGTAAATGTAGAAATAAACAAAGATAGTAGTGTTTTAAAAAGAGAGGGGGTGTAAAAAAAGAGTGGAGTGGAAGTGAGGAGACGAGGTAATAGAAAGTACAAATGAAGTGACTTATTTGGGTTATCGAATCAGATACGACAATAAAGATGAGGTTCATATAAAGTGGTTGGCGAAGAAATGTAATAGAATAGTAGGTCGGGTGTGGGGTATAGGAGAGAGAGAGTGTTTGGGAAGCAAAGAGAAGCAAGAAGATGATTGCTTAACAAATTAATATAGAATGTGATGATGTATGGGGCGGAAATATGGGGGTAGAAGGAATGGGAAGAATTGAAAGAAGTGCAAAAAAATACTAGAAGTGGACGTTAGGATTAGAAAGGAAGACGCCAGGGTACGTAGTAGAGGAGGAAATAAAGTTAGAAAAAATAAGAGTACAGGCGGGGAAACAGCAATGTGTTACGAAGAACAAATGAAAGAAAGAGAAGAATGTAAATTGCTTCAAATGTGCTGGAGAGAGGTGAAGAACGAAAAAATTAATTTTGGACAAGAAGGAAGAAGAAGGTATTATGAAAGAGTTGGATATGCGAGAGAAGAGGTAGAGAAAATAAGGGAGACAGGAAGGGAAATAAAAGATGAAATAATAAGAAGAGATAAGGATATACAGAGACAAGAAACAAGAGCAAGAATAAGGGAGATGAAATACAATAAGAGGTATACAAATATAGTGATAGACAATATTCTAGCTTGAGATTAAAAATAATGGTAGGAAGGTTTAGATGCGGGAATGAAGAAGGAAGGAAGATAAAGTTAGAAGATGTAGACTATCTGGAAAAGAGTGGGAAAATATAGAGCACACGTTAAAGGAATGCATAGAACTAAAACAAGAGGACAGGGGAAGGTTGGAGATTTTGGGAGGAGGAGTGGGATGGATGGAAGAGGTATTAAAAAGGAGGAGAAGATTACAAGTAGTGCAAACATGGATATTAGGATGTATTTGTATATAAAGAATTGGTTAGCGGTGCAGGGTTTAGGATTATATTTGTTATGTAGTAAGAAAATTTTAGTTTAGTTTAAAATACGAATTCTTTGTTAAAAAAATATTTTTATCTTTTAAAATAAAAATTTTTAATTATATTTGCCTGATGTTTTTATATTCTTTGTTTTAAGGCATTATATAAAAGTTTTTTTTAAAATTTTGTTTTAAACTTTATTTTTTATAACGATGTTATGTATAAGTAAAAAACACAACACTGAAACTTATAATTTTCCTAATAAATTACTAAAGTTCAGATGTAGTAATTACATCGTTGACAAGTAACTGAAGGCATTACAATAAAGACGTTGAGTGTGAATCAACGATAAGATGTATTAAGTTTAACTAACGTAATCTAATTAGTAGGAAGAATGCCACAAACTATTGTAAAATTTAATTACAACGTTATTTCGACAAGTGCTAAAAACGCAAGTTTGAAAAACACTTATATTAATTAAAATTTAATTTTAAAACACTTAAAGCATATAAAATTACGCAAAATATAACCACCGCGTTTGTATAATCAACGACGTTCATTAAGTTTAATTAAATGAATTATAGGTATACGTATCGCGAACGGATTTAAGGACCTTTTAGCTTTGAGTTGTTTGAAACGTTTCTATTTATTTTAAACATATAATTAATTTTTTACAGTACAAAATAAATATTAAACGGTTTAATTTTTTTAAATTCCGTGTTTGTTTAATTCGAAAGCTTACGATAGCATTTTTCAAACCCTTCGTTTTTAGTACCCCTGGAGTACAACTTATTTATGCTACTTTATAGAGAATGCACGTTTTACTTTGTCTTATTTGGTTTGTTGGCCACCGCAGTTGTTTCAAATTGTTTTGATACATACCATATCCGGCATACTGGACTCTACTACATCCCGAGAGTGGGAATCTCTTTCCGAATTCAAGAGCTTTTTTTACAAGCACAGCTAATGTTTTGGACAGTATGTCAACTAAACTCTAATCTAAGATTGCTCAAGTCAAAATCAAAACATTTTAGTCAACGCAGCTATATATGTGTTTTGCAAAAATTCTTTGAATTCTTGAGACACCATTTTAAAATTATCTCCTCAAAAAATTTAGCCAAAACCAAAGAACTAAAACGATGTATCAACTACTTTTTTTGAGAGACTATTTTCTGCCACAGTCTTCGTCAAGGTACGCTTGTCGTCTTTGCAAAAAAGGCATTGCTTTTTTTTACATATTGCATCTTTTTTTGTTGTCGATTTTAAAATTAAGCTGAATGGTTCTGCAATTATTTAATTGCTTGGTTGATCTCAAACTATTTCAGTACTCTGCGCAAACGCATCTCAAATTTTGTTGCTAACAGCGTTTGCCCAAATTTTTGATTCTAGTAGACCACACTGTTCAAATTTTGATTGATTCACATTACTCCAGGTTTTAAACTTCACTATCTTGTTTGATGAGCTTGGCAATATAGATCTTTTAATTAGTTCTTTACAGTTCTTTAATTTGATATGTGCTGGTCAAATTCTACTACACGTTAATCAGCTAATTCTGCAAAAACATATATGTTGATGGGTTCCTTCTGTTTCTACAAAAAATGCGTAAAAAACGCAGTTTGTCAAAACGTTTCGTAGAAACGCCGTTAACAACCAAGCGATGTTTTTGAGTTTCGTTTCATGTTGCTCAGAAAAGTCTTTTGTCTCTCGAGCGTCGATTTTACCATAATCTAGTCAAAACTACGTCTTTTTGCCATGTTTTTGAGTCAATCACTAAATGATATTGAAATAGTTGATTCAACTATTTAACAGGACATATTCTTTATTCTGATCCGTTTTTGTAAACATATCTATGTGTCTTCGCCGACAAAAAGATGTATCAGCAAGTACTGATTGATCCTACACAAAAGCATCTTTAAAAAAATTACTAAACCATTAATTTTGCAAATAAATAAATCTGATTTTTGTGTAGATGATTTTCTTACCGGTGGTGACAATTTGAACCACGTTCGGAATATTTGCTTGGACTACTTTATATAACGGAAGTGGATTATGACGGACCAATTTAAAATATGGATCATAAGTGCTTCTGTGTTTATTCGTTTGTTGTGCAACAAAAACCGTGTACTTAGAGCTAGTCACAAATTCGTTTCTGAAGTTTTTATTATGACTTTCTGAAGTTTTGTGTTTTGAAGGAGTAAGTGTCTGCGTGTCTATTCCAATAATTAATTTAACTTTTCTAGCGTTAATTCTTAAGTTTAGGAATTAACCACCATTTTTAATAAAAATGCCTGGAATTGAATCTGGTCTTTCAAACAATATCAGTACTTTGCGCAAATGCCTACAGCGTCTGCTCAAATTTTTGATTTTGACGGAACACTTACTTTGGCCCTGCGTTGGGCGCCAAAATAAGTGTAACGTGTTTGTTGACACTGTGCGACAGCTTTACGTCGTACAGGCTGCCGTGGTTCTTATTAAATAAAAGTATGGACGGTTAATTCAATGACCCTAATTACCGTTAGGCGCCATCCAGTTATGTCCAAACTGAAACGGATGAATTCTATCTGCATTAATTAACTTTGATGGATATTTAAAAAATAGCAATAATAATAATAATAATAATAATAAAACAACTTCTTTACACTTTACAAACGATATAATTATGTTAAAATTAAAAAAAGAAGATATGAAACTTAAATATTTATCTTCTTGTCATTGGTTAAATTACACATGTTATCTTAAATTAATGTACCTATTCTTATTACTTATGTATATATAAACTCTTGTTTAACAGTGTGCTGAAGTAGCAACTTGTAATTGACTATTCCCGTGGGTGGCGTCCACTGGCAGCGGCGTAGCTTCCACTACGGTTTACACTTCAGCCAAAGGTCAAACGGTATCTGATAATGTCAATATTTCTACTTTGATAATAGGCTTGTATGATAGAAACGGGGTGAAGCCTGTAAGAGATATTTACGAGTCGTGCGTTTGTAAGACAAAAAGTGAGTTGCTTACCAGTAATCAACTAGCGTCAAATAAAATAATAAAGGGCAAATCCCAATAATCAAATCCGCCAAAGGCGACAATTTACTTCAATTGGTACTCGACAATTCTGTCGCACCGTTTCTATCGCACGAGTGCCCGGAATAGAATTGAATTTTTATCAAATCTTTATGTAAAAGAAATATGATTTTTGAATTTGCGCACGACTCGTAAATACTCTGTATATTAGAGAATACAAAGTTGCCTAAATCGAAGGCATGTAAACCGCAATAGATTGCAACGAAAAACTTTATAATGTTTCAGGATTGCACTGAACAAAAACATTATAACCACCCAGTCTGGTCGGGATTCAATATTTGCAAAAGTTTGGGATCTCGTTCGGGCTTGGTAAAGATCGTCGTTCGTCGAATCGTCGTCTGGGAAAAAGGAACTAACAATTGACTTAATTGTGTTTTGCTCTGTGAGAGTGTATCCGTCACCGTCACGGACGTTGGAGCATGGAAATTTTATAACCTAATCCCCACGGACTCTCTGCCAAACTTTTCTCAACAAACCTTTGCCATGAGTTAAATTTTGCATTCTTCACTGCCAGTTTGTACCGGTGAAGCGCGGCCTTATACGAATTTAGCCATTGAGTTTTTAGCTTTGCTGGGGCTTTTTGTGTTTGCTTTTTTAAGCAACATCCGACTCGTTTTACCCTATTTAGCTTTGGACTCCACCACGGTACACCAGTTCTAGAATTCGAGCGAACTCGGTTTTAGCTATTTCAGCTAGACTCGAGGATCTGTTTATCAATGGAGACGTCTATAGAATTAGGATTATGGCACTTAGCTCCACGTGGAAGATAAGTAGAAAGAAGGGCACTTACCTCTTTATTCAGCTTGACAAGATCTATGTGTTTTACCGTATAGAAGTGAATGTGTTGATCTTGTTGAAGGACAAAGCCGTCGCAGCAAGCCTATACCCTGAACCAGAACGATACACATAGGGCTCTTGGGTCAGTAAAATGTCAATGTCGTTGTCGGAAGAGAAGCCCATGACTTCCAAGGTTGCAGCACTAGAATGCTGAAGATTCACTTGCATAATCCTAAGAGTTAGAGGAGCGTCTTTACTGTTCATAATCGGTGTTAGCAATCTTGGCGACAAGCCACTTTCAGTTTGCACATGCAGGGGTTGGTGCGATGTTTGGGCAATGTTTAGTTTCATGCTTTTCAGCATAAATACCGCATTGAATTTTGCTTTTACATTCACCTAATTGGTGACCGAACTTTTAGCATTTATAGCACCTTATGATGCGTCGATGGTCATTGACCCTGCATGAGTTTCATGCAACGTAAGTACGACGACTGGCCATGAGGTACTTTCTTACCTCCGGAGTTAGTTCAATTATCCAATTGCAATTGAATCTATCTTTAGGTCCGAATTTGAATAGCACCTTCAGGTGTTCTCTCGCCTGTTGCGTTATTTCATAGCGGCGACATCGAAGTTTTGTTGAAGGAACGTCTCCTTTACCTGCTTGAAGGAGAGGTTGGTAGGAACGTCCGTGATAGAGATCTTAGGAAGGATTTTGCCTTGCGGTCTGATGACAAGGCCGGCTTTGTCGAGGATATCCGCTGGGATCTTGGAAAGGTTGGTCTTTTAGGACTCCAAGCAAACGGAGTTTCATCCCATTTTCGCCACTCGGTCTCGTCTTAGACCGAACGTGGTAGAATTAAGGACTGTCATGAGCATTGTTTGGGTCTCGTCAAATGTCTTCATGTTAGACTCGGGCTTGGGAACTATCACAACTGTAGATTTTGGGACTGGCGCAATGGATTTACGGGAAGGTACCTTTACTCTGTTTGCTACTCTGCTGGACCGAGCTACTTGAGCGTAAGAGACAGGACCAGTTGTGACTTGTTGGATGGCTGGTGATTACAACTTGTCAGTCATCGTTTTTAAGGCAGTTTGCACGCCCTTAAAAGCGTCAGAAATATCTGAATGTTGCTGCAACATTCTTTTGGCAAGAGTGGATCTATGGAAGATAGCTTGGATGCGGGACAGTACATCTATTTATTCAGTTTGTTTGGCAACGGATTTTTTGGAGGTAGAAATCAGCTTAGACGTAGTTAGAACCTTTGCTTCGAAAGATTCTTCGAGTGTGGACAGTTGGGAGTCATCGGATTCGTCGTCGGACTTGGTTTCGCGAGGACGCTTGACACTGCCAGACTCAACCTTCATGACCGAGGCCGAGGGGATGGGAAAAGGTGCGCGACAGCGCGACTTCTTAAGATTTCGGCGAATAACTAGTGTCAACGTAACCTTTTGACCGTGCAACAGGATATTATCGCCATATAGGACTTATAACTTGAGCTTCGTTGCCCACCTTTAACCACGAGGAGTTATGGTTTTAAAGCTTTCCGTGTAGAGGAATTTACACTATAGAAAATCAAAGTAAATATAATAATTAACAAACTTATAAAACCGCTTGGTCTTAATACCAGGAATCGCAGTTGTTCACAATTTCGAAAATCAGTTACCTAAGCTTTAGCTAAAGGTGAAAGATTTATTCGCATATTGAAGAGAAACCAGTGCTGATTCAGCTGGAGCTGCACCGAGCGGAACCTGGTAGTTTCTTACTAGATCTTTGTTCCGTACAGCGCCAAGTTGAGCGCAGCGTGCGCTAGGAGGCGCCGTTTAAAAGGGGAGGGACCGCGTACGTTGGGATCTGTCGCCAGAGGTTATTGGCGACAGCTGTGGATTTCTGAATTACGGATTTGACATGTTGAGTGAACCGAAGGTGTCTATCGAGAAAGACGCCAAGAAGTAGTTGCAAACATGATCTGGGTTTTTCCCGTACTAATTTGAGTTGGAAGGGCGTTAGCCAGTTTTGACTACGATCATAAGAAACTTGAAACGACCATGCCAACTCGGCCGTGGTACGATTGGCAGACACGACGATGATATCATCGGCGTACGCAGTCATCGACGTGTCCTCCGGCATTTTGAGTTGAAGGCGAGTATCGTAAGTGATTCTACAGCAAGGGGCCGAGAACCGACCCCTGCGGTACTCCACCGCTATTGCTATGATTCACCGTCTTACCAGATGCGAGGTTGCACGACACTGTGCGGTTCGACAAGTAGCTGTATAGCAGACGTATATAAAGAATGGAAACATTTTCTTCTGCGAAGGATTTCAATATAGCTGGGCATCGAGAGATACAATGGAGCAATATTTGATTTTAAGTCTTTTATCCTTAAGTAAAGCGACGTCTTTAAAGATTTGCCGTAAGGCAACAAATGTAAAAAAAGACTTTCGAAAACCTGCATAAGTTAGAAATTGGGACCAGCTTTTAAAACAGAATTTTTTCGAATAGTTTTCCGATAGTGATAACTAAGCAAACTGACCAAAAAGTTGTAGAGTTGGGCTTTGGAATTAAGATGAGTTTATCGGTTTTTATTTCGGATGAAAGGATATCGGAAAAGGCGTTTGCAAAAATACCAGGTAAAGCCTTTGCGGCCGGCGCTGTGATTTCGGCCAACACCCCGTTAGACCGGGAGTTTGTCCAAGTGAGGAGGCAGCCGCGACCATCTTGTCGGCACCAATTGGCACCACTTCGCATTCCTGGTGAATTGTTGGGATGGACTGGATAGGACGAGTAGAGAGAAGGGATTTAATCTGGTTTAAGAATTTGTCGTCGTTAGGGTAGTCTTAGTTTGTTTGTAGCAATCTTGTACGCCAAATTTCAGACGTCCCCGTCGGCGCACAGTTGTCGCCATTTGTCCTGTTTCGCTGTTTTAATGGCTTTGGTAAGGCTAGTTTTGAGAGTCTTGTAGGTGTCCTGTAATACTCGGATAGCACCGTTATCGTCGTTCGTGCGTCTCAAAGACTGTTGATGTCGTCGGCAAGCTTTGGAACAGTTCTTCCTTAGTTCGCCAATGTCAGGATTCCACCAATAAACAGATGGACGTGAAAGTTTAGAACGTTGGAGGAGGTAAAAGATACAGTGCTGTAGGAAAAGTTGGAAGTTTCTCGAGGTATTGATTGAATTAGGGTAACTCGCGTAGATGGCCAAAATCTCATCGATTGGCCGATGGGGAAGAAATGACTGGAGTGAGATATTGTATCTTAAAAAACGTACTTATTTGCGATCCTAATCGGAGACCTCCCAACCGTTGATGTCGCCAGCTAAGGCGGCATTAGCAATCGTTATGTCCAGATACGAGGTCTGGACTCCCCTGCCAAAGGTCGGCGAGTCGTTATTGAATATTACGGTGTTGGTGGCCGCCAGAAAGTCTTCAACGAGACGGCTCCCGGCGTTCATGCTCGAAGATTTTTATGCGATGCGATGCCGCATTGAAATCTCCGGTCAATAGCGTCAAGAGTCTCCCTCTAGATTGAATCTTTCTTTTTGCGGTCGCAAAAACCGTCTTCGAATTCTTTTGTGCGTTCGTTCAGAGAAAAATAGGAACTACCTATACGTAGGCCACCTATCTTTATCCAAACGCACTCGTTCGTTCAAAGCACGTTACTTAGGCGCAATTGATCCTTCAGGAAAAGAATCCCGGATTTCCCTGAGACATCTGCCAAAACCCTGTCAGAAATGCGAAAGTAAAATTCAGTTAAAAGGATATCATTGAGATTACGCCTTCGAATCGTCTAGAGGACAAGGTCGGAAGCGGCCTTACAATTGTTCAGGTTAACTTGTAAGCAATTTAATGTATTTATCTGCTCCATTGCAAAAAAGAAAGACAAGTTAATATGATCCATATAAACTTGGCTTATAATTAAAAAACTCAAAAGAATATAGACTTTAATAACTAAGATAATGATCGGTGTTTTGATACCTTGAGAGCGGCCTTGTATACAGGTCACCCTGGAGTGTGGACCGTGTGCCCTGTAGAATTGCAGCTCAGACACCGTTTGTCATTTTCATAGGTCTTCCGATTGTAGCCTTCATTGCCGCATCTGTACAGAGTTTGCTGCGGCCAGGACCCTTGCAAAGGTTGAATCTTGCGCATGTGGGAGCTTTCACTGTCTCTTCTATGGTACTGATTGAGAGACCAACTCGCAACTGTCTCCGATTCGACAAGAGAGCTTGAACTAAGAAAGCTGGGACTCGCGCTGTTGAGGTTTAGGTTCCCCAGTTCCCAGGCCACATGAATGTGATGGAGATGAGATTATTTATGTTTTCATCTGGGTTAACTGTATCGATGATGACGGTTTTCACATCCTTTTCCGTTGCTATTTTTTCAAGACCAAATAAATGAAAGATGCATTAGCGCGAATCGTCGTCTTGCTCGTGACGCTACCAACTCCGTGGACATTTTTTCTCTAAGTTTGACTTGTATGGAGGTAAGATTTTTTTTGACAAGGACTAGTAAGTTTTATTCCTGTGTTTTCCGTGCTTTTTTAATATCGACTGCGGCTGGGTCATTGCCTATCTCGTTGGTTGCGCTTTTTAAAGGTCTGCTAACGTCTTCTTGTTTTACCAGAATAGTTCTATCTTTTTCTTCTGGAAATATTATTTGCGCGTCCTTTGTGATAATGGTTCGATGTGCTGATTAGTTTCTGCACTAAAGTTTATGTGTCTTAGAGCGCTATTAAGTTATCATCCAACGTGGTCTTGTTGACGCAGTTAACTACTCTATAGTATGTTTTTTGGCTTTTCTTGGGGATTTCTAGCTCTAGTTCCTCCGTATCAAAACATTGTGTTGTTTTAATTGTGTACAGTTTTCCCGGTTTTCCTCGGCAAACGACAGCCCCCTTGAAAGTCAAATTGGCTGTTTTAATGTTACTTAATGTTTTCTCAGGCCATTTAGATGAGCTACCTAGCGCCTCGTTGTTCGGATTTTTTAAGAGCTTATTTAATTTCTATAATTTCCCGTTCTTCCTGGTCTAGTAATTTCCTGCATTTAGAACAGGTTACCTGGTTGTTGCTTACTGCATCTTTGGGAATATCTATAGTTGGTTGAGTTAGACTTTCAATTAGATTAATTATTTGGTTTGTGTTTAGCAGAGAAATCGTCGACACTAGTTCAGACGTTAATTGCTTAATCCGTGTGCTGGTGTTTCTTTCAATTGATTTTTCCAATTTACCGATGTCTTGTTGTAGTTTATTTAGTAGTTTAGTGCATTTTTTGAGGAGGAAGCAGTGCAGTTAATCTTATTGTTTTTGCAGATATTTCTACTTTATAAATGCACCTGCGAGTTTTTGCTAGGGCACTTTCATCTTCACTATATCGTGATTTTGGTTAACTTCATGCCATTGCTTTGTCAAGCGAGTAGTCCATGGCTGTTTCAAATGTTTTCGTTTTTGGAAAAGCTTTCTAACGCCCATTATGGGAGATTTATCTCTATTTTGTGTAAACACTTTTTCATATTGTGGGAGTTGATTATGGCGGACCATTGCAAGTTACGAATCGCACGGATTGTGGATGCAAACTTTATTGGTTCTATCAGTGTTGATTTGTTTGCTTTGCAACAAAAACCGTGCACTTAGAGCAAGTCACAAATTTGTTTTCGAGCGCTTTTATTATGACTTACCGATGTTTGGTGTCTTGAAGGGGTAGACTTTTGCGTGTCTACTCCTATAATAAAACTAACTTTTCTCTATTTTGACATAGGAATTAGCAATTCTCACACTAAAACATGTAGAAGAATTAGCAAATTCTTACACGAATTTTAGTAATGTTAGTTTTTTCAAAGTTCGTATCTTTGCATCGTAAGTTGACGTTATACGAAAAAAAAAATCAAAATTATTGTAACTTAAGAATTGAAATTCAAATGTTGATGCAAAGATAAAAAAAAGTTGTTTTATTAATCTAAAGTTCTTTACCTATAAAGGTATAAAGAGATCATTTTGTATGAGATTTTAGGTTAACACATAAATTTCAATATATGTCAAAGTGTAAATGTTGCCAATTCAATAAAATACAAAAGTTTTCCAATGTTGTTTTAAAATGAAAATTATACAGAAAATATTAAAGTTGATTCAAAATAGAGAAAATAGTGTAAAACACGCGTCATAGAATACGTTTCAATCAGTCTACCGTTTCATAACCTGGCCGCTGCGCGGCTAATCTATGAAACCCGGTCTTGTGATTCAAGCGCGTTCATTCTGTAACTCAATTTTAAGAATTTTTTATAAAAATTTTTTGTGCTTGTTTGAAAAAGTTGTTTGTGAAGAAACTGAATGGAATTTTATCCATGCGCATAATCCTTATTTTGGGGGTTTGTAGGAGGCTAGAATTAAATCAGTCAAACATCTTATCAAGGGAACCATAGGCAATAAAATTTTAACTTACAAGTTTACTATTTTACTTATGGAAACAGCTTTTAACTGTTGTCTACTATCTCTTTTCTCTTCAGAACTCAGGAATCTCTATCTCTCAACTCGGTTTTATTTTCTCATCAAAAAACCTCTTACGTTTCTACCGTATTCGGGCGTCAACAAACTAAACGAATCAACACTTACTTGCTATCAATCTAATATGGATTCAAATTTAAAAATGTTTTGTTACGAATATTTTATCTAATAATTATTGAGTTTTTGCTCAATGCGGCAAACAGTGTTTTATAACAGGTTGATAAGCACAAAATTTATGTGTAATTAGATAGGAAGCGTTAAATGGTATCGTAAAATTTATGTACGTAAATTCCCCATACTATACGATTTGATGTATAATAAACATTTAAAAAAATTGAATCCTAAATTGCCTTCTATATTAGAGTTATGTAGATGCAATTTTAGATTGACGTACAGTATACATTGGATCAATACAAATTTAATAAATAATCTAAAGGAGAATTCATTAATTTTAAAAAATTATTTTTAACTTAGATTGTAGGTAATCTTAATTTATAAATTGTTTTTATTAATTTACTTTTTATCGTTTGAAAATCAAACTAACTTAGTTTATTGAAAAGAAGAAATACGAGCGAAAGTGTTTAACTTTGACGCTAAGGGACTTTCATTTCTTTGACCCTTCTAACAAAATATAAAAGTTAATTTTGTGAATAAAAATCTCTTGTGTACAACTGTATAATATTTTATTTATGATTTTTTTATATTTAACGCGTTTTAAAAGTACGTACTGTAACTATGTAGTCGGTTTACTAAAGATAAATCAAAATTCTTAGAGGAGATCTGTAACAAAACGTAGAATAAATCAATGCTTGTAGCACTGCAGTTTTGAGAAGGGTATAGTAAACGACTGGAATATAAAGTTGTTAAATAACGGTATTGCTTTAAGCTCGGTTTGGTTTATTTACGTTTGAGTTTGCACTGCAACTTTATTGTAAAATATAAATACTCGAATGTATTGTAAATCAAATAAGGTCACGTGCGGAAAAAATCCTGTTAGGGTAAAATGACAACCACTAACATCTATTTGCATACTATAATGTGTAAGCTGTCTACAGCAAAAACCAAAAGGGCGCACAAATCAGACTTTCTCTAATTTACGTATTTCATATTTAACGCCCACTCGACAAAAAAAGTTTATTAACTGATTTAACGCACTTTTTTTAAATGCAAATTTTGATATCTTTGCTGAAAATATAATAAACTCGAAATGGCGATGTCAATATTTATAAAAGTTTGGAAGTAGTATAATTGATTAAGAAAAAGGTTTGTAATAATTAAGACTGCGTTACCTAACCGTTTTTATTCAATAGAAATTTTAAATATTAAATTTTTGTTTTAAACATAATTAAGAATTATTGTTTTGTTAGATTTACTGAATTTTTAAATTAAGTTTGCTAGTCTATAGAACTCTAATTATTTATTTAAGTGTATACACTTATAGTACACTACTTTGTTTTTTTACATAAAACTGTATACCAACTCGCGTTTATCTCTACCCGTAAAACGAAATCACAATCAGTAGCGTCCTTAGACAGTGCAAGCGTTAATTTTAATTTAGAATAAATATTTTTGATGAATACAAATAAACGATATGTAACAAGTTTTTCCCAGCACAATTAAAACCTGGCGACGACAAGAAAAAGATTTTAAAAAACAGAAGTTTAGGCACACGCCAAAGATCAAACCCTAAAATTCAAGTATAGTAGATCAGATGTGTCCTAAAAGTCGCATGAAACGGAATGATACTTCCAAGAACCAAAAAGACTTCAACCAACAGAAAAGGAGGTATCAAAGAAAATGCACTCGTTGACTACGGTCAAGGACATCCCATGAAACCCCAGTGTACAAATATAAATCTTACCCTGAATATAAATCTCAATAAACCTACCAGGAAAGGACAACAGTACTACAAGGAAATGGGAAAGGAACGGAACCAAGGAGACTAGGAAACAGCATACGGTTTCCTCGTTAGAGTGCCGAAAATTGTGTGGCGTTTGATTGTAAAACACACCTCAATCTCTCGCGACAAGATTTAAAAGCGCGTTTCGGCCCCCCAAACGTTAGTCCACACAAGCGCATGTACACGGCAAATAGTTATCGCTTGACCACAATAGTCTATCCCACTCTTGAAGGAATCTGGTCTCCGACCAGAGAAAACAAGAACCATGAAATCCTTCTTCTTTGAAAATCAATAAAAGAGGAAAGAAAAGAAACATCCCAACATTTTGCCTCTAAGCCAAAATAAATACAATTACAGCTTGCAATTGTTCGACTGTAGCCGAAAGCGGTGCCTCCTGTATAACTACAATATTTTATGCGCCGGTTAAGAAGAATTGGGGTGCCCTCAAAAGGTATTATGCTTGGTCCAGAGTTTAAGGCTACCGGGTTGCTACAAGCTTCTAGTAATTTACAAACCCTGCACGGCCAACTTGCTGTAGGATTGAAACAATACCTATCGGAGATAGAAGAGGTTCAAGTGATTTTATTTTAATGGGCGCCAGATCTCTTTGTGCAGATATAGCTCCTGCTAGATCAGCACAAGAGGCGCAAAACTTGTATAAAATTTTAAGGTTCGTAAAGCTAGAGGAAACGAAGAAAGAAACCAAATAGAAAACAACAATTGTACTTTAATTAATGTTAGAAGGATAACTTAGATTAAATTTTGAATCAATGACACGTAGAAATAATTTGATAGCATCACAATAAGTAAAATTAGTTCGAGTACAAAAATACGTAGGTACTAAAAAACCAGAAGTATTGGCAACTTACAGTACGCTTAAATCAAGAGTGTAATAACCAGGACATACAAAAATCTTTGTAAGTAGATTATTATTAATAATAATAATTGATAGTTGACGTAATCAGCAATCGATAACAATTTAACTTAAACTAATTAGTTAATAGTAATAAGAAGCAAATCATTTTCAGCGTTTCGACACGATTAATAAATAAGATTTATGAGCAGCACCGTAGCGACAACGAATAGTTAAAATCTTACTTACCAAAATTTAGGTGTACTTTTAGAAAACGTTTTCCTACTGGCTTCCTGTAATCAAACTACCTGAAAGCAATCATGACTGGTGACTCACAAACTCTACAACAGGTAAAAAGAAACATTTATAAAAGGTAAGAGAACCGACACGTATCGTGTGCTGTTACACATGCCTTTTCGTCCAAGGTGGTATTGGTTATCAATTGCTTCCGAATGGAAATATCAATCGTATCTGGTACATATGCACTTTTCTACAAGGTGGTATTATTTATCAATTGCCTCCGAATAGAAATTCAATTGTATCTACCCTTGTATCGCAGAGTTCATAGGTCCAATAATAGAACTTTTCTAACGTAGATTTTAAATTTGTACCAACAAGGAAACCCAGATTTGGGAGGTAGCACATGGCGCTAATGAAAAGACATGGAAATTACCTTTAATCCAAAAACGAATAAAAAACACTTACTCCGCGTTAACTAAATTAGTTAATTATAGATATTTTTATTATCGATCGTGTCGCAACACGTGGATGTTTTAAGAAAACAGTTTTAATTTACGCAGGCATCAGATTATGTAGCAAACGATGTCACAGTAAAAATGACTGCTTTCGTTTTCTCGACCGGAAAGGACTAACGATTCCTGATAGATAGCGTCGAGAAATGAAAAAGTAACTTTAATTCAACCAATATACAAGGTAGCGCATTTTTAAATTTATGCACGTAACAGAATCTCCCCCCCTTTAGTAAAATAAAAGCGTGGAGCGTGGATAGCAAAACGAAAGCTAAAATGAAGACAGTAATTTAGGCATACGCTAAGGACAGAACCCTAAAATCCAAAACCAACCCAATTCTAAGAAACCCAATCCCGTGTATTCTTATCAGATTAACACAAATACAGAAGAGACAGAGGTTTTCCAGAATCCTAATAATACCGACAATCAAAACTGTAACAGAAGGGCACAAAGCGAATGGTATCTACAAAAAAACAAGAGTAATTTGTTTCAAAAGAAAGAATAATACCAACACAGTTTACTAATTTCCGAAGTGCATAAAGCGACACCAAAAAGTAAGGTACAAACAGTCAGTATCTGAATACAGTAAGGACTTAAGCATCAAAAGAATTCCAGAGAAAAAAAAAGAATATAGGAAAGGTAGAAGTTTAGACCAGGGTTCAGGACTAAGTAGCCCTAAAATCCCCTTAAACCCCAATCTTTAAATACAAAAGCACTTAAAATACAAAGCTCAGGAAATTCTTCAAGGAAAGGACAGGGTACTATAGGAACACGGAAAAGAAACGGTACCCAAACCTACGAGACTAGGAAATTGCCACAGAAACCCTATCACAGCTTAAGGTTTCCTCGTTGAAGTGCCGGACGATTGTGTGGCGTCGAAGTCTTAACCACACCTCAAGCCTTCACGAGAAGATGTAAAGGCGCGTCGTTGGACCCCCCAACGTTAGTCTACACAAGCGTTCGTCACCGCAACCAGTACTCGCTTGACTAGAATGAACTTACTCCCGCCCAGGAAAGAATCTCATCTACGACCAGAGGGAACAAGACCCAAGAAAAATCCCTCCCACTCTGAAAGAAGAAAAAAGAAAAAGAAAAGAAGCATCCCAAAATTTTGCTCTCAAATCCAAAATAAAAAGGACTACCGCCTGCAATTGCTCGATTGTAGCCGGAAGCGGTGCCTAGTGTACAACCACAACATCCTATGCGCCGGTTAAGAAGAACTGGTCACCCCCGCCAAACTCCATCAAGACTGCTTTTACGGCCCCCGAAAGGTATTATGTCTGGTCCAGAACTTGAGGCTATCGGGTCGAAGACAACCAACTTTCCCAAACGCATAGCCGCCAGGTTTCCACAAGAGGCGTCTTCCACTCATGGTGACAGATCGAAAGAAGAAAAAGAAAAACAAAAAAACAGAAAGAAAAAATAGAGTACAGATGTTGTACGGCTCGACTACCTCTCCCTAGATAGCCGACCCCGAGTAACCTACCCTACTCAACCAACCGCCCAAAGTAGGTAAAATCTGTGAATTCCAAAATTTATAACTGTAGAACAAAACGAAAAGAAAACGTGTTTTAAACATTCCAAAAGCCGACAAGCGGGATAGAATTATCCGAGAGTAACCTTACATACTAAGTAAAATAAATAAAAGGAATTCAGAAAGATACGTCTTCCAAAAGAACCAAATAAAGGGATAAACTTATTCTATCAATGACAGACAATACCGAGAAGCCGACACCGCGGAACCACTAACTCTACTAACAAAGTAAACCCAAGAAAGAAAAAATATAATTAAAGATACCAATGCGGAGTTTTGACTCCTAAAGAATGAGAATATTATACTAATTACTAAACTTATATTAGGTGTTACTACAGTTAAAGTATAAGGATATCAGATTCACAACTAGTCAAAATCAGAGAGCAGAAAAAAAATTGTCAATTCGAGAATACGTTAGGACCAATAAAAGAATGCTAATAGTCAAAATACCGAAAAGATACTATGCTACAACCGATTTCGAGGTTTGTGGTAGTAAAAAGATAAGGTATCAGTAGGAAAAGAAGTTGAGTTTACAGAAGAATCTGGTTCGTTGTCCGAAACAGCAGGTTTAAGCTCTTTAACATGCCAAATCCTAAGAGAAAAATTCCATCGTAATCTGCTAAGTCGTATGTCTAACGAGAAGAAACGCGTTTGACCTGGAAAGGTTCGATAATATCAATACACAGTACACTGTACATTTCTGAATATATTTAGTAACAGAGCGAGACAAGAGATCAGGTACTACATGTTCTTTACCTTTTCGGTGTACGATAGAAAAGTCATATTGCTGTAATCGAATAGACAAGCGCGCTAAGCGTTCAGAAGGAGATTGTAGCCGATGTAACCAAAGCAAAGAATGATGATCAGTCAGTACCGTAAAATGAGTGCCTTTAATATAAGGACATAACTTTTCTATATCCCAGAGTACGGATAAGCATTCCTTTTCGGTTGTAGAATAATTACGCTAATGTTTGGTTAATGAGTGACTAATATTGCTAACGACAGTTTTACCTTTATCGGTCATTTGACTTAAGACTGCCTCTAACCCAAAGTCTGAAGCATCCGTTTACACAGTAAAAGGAATTGAAACATTTGGAAAAGAAAAAATAAGTGCCGAAACTAAGCAATTTTGTAAAGTAATAAAGGCGTTTTGACACTCTCGAGTCCAGAGAGTCCACGTAACAGGATCGAAGACAACCAACCTTTCTAGACACTTAGTCGTTAGGTTTCCACAACAAGCGCCCATACATTTATAGTGACAGGTCGAAAGAAATGGAAGAAAGACAGAAAGAAAAAAACGAGTACGATTATGTTCTTCGGCTCGACTACCTTTTATTAGATAGCCGGCGCCAAGTGACCTAGCCTACTACGCAACCAACCGCCCAAAAGGCAAACGTTAAAAAAAATCAATGAGAAAGACAAATGGTTGGCACATCGAAAAACCGTAGACCCACGAAGAAATAAATGAAAAGTAAAAAATATAGCTCAATATATATAAAGTAAAAAAAGAAAGAGAAAAAAAGAGATATCAGTTAATCCTAGAACGAGTACGTGCCATTTGCTGATCCAAATTGGTAAGTTTAAAACAAAACTTTAATGCCGACAAGCGGAATAGGAAAAAGAAAAAAAACTAAACTAAAACCAAAGTGAGAGTCCTACTAGTGACTTACCAATCTCAATATGGCCGAGTAAGCAGATTTAACTATATACGAATAAAAAGGTAGTCTGTTCCAAACAAGATTGTTAAAGAAAAAAATTAAAGAAACTTACTAGGAACTTAAGCAAAAAAAAATTAGTACAGCATAATGAAAGAAACAATTGGGTACAAGCTACAACTATCAAGATACCAATGACGTGTCAAAGACTCAAACCACCAAAACCAGAAGAATAGCAAAGGTCAAAAGTTGAAAGCCCCAAAAAGTGAACTAGCACTTACGACGTCGATAGAAAAGAAGAGAACGATTAGACGAAGGAGGCAGCAAATGATAATTAGAAGCGATTGAAGAAGTAGATGCAAAAGCAACAGCAACGGTTTTTACTTTTGAAGAGACAGCATAATTCTTATGTAGACGCGACCTAATAGGATGGATTCGTTGTAAGTTGGAACAGGAAGAAAAGTAGCGTATGAACTTATCAACTTTAAGTCTCATAAGAGGCCAATAGAATTCACAACGAAGAGCTTTTAAGATGCGTTTACCACTGTGGTGATCACATCCAGATGTAATGTAGTGATCCTGAATAAGTCCGATGGTACAACTAACTTCCAAAAGCAAGGATCAGAAGAAAAAACACGTACACCGTTTACACAAAGGACCTTTTACAACACACTAACGAGAGAAACGACGAGATGAAGCAGTAACTCTAGATACTAGACCTAAATGCAACGGATCTCTAATAGGCCTAATAATCCTAGAAACTGAAAAAAAAAATAGAAACAGAGAAGGAAAAGAAAGAGCAGACCGTATAGGCTTATCACCTTAAAAACGACAACAAACACATGTATTTGAAGTAGATACAGAGTAGAAGCATTAAGAGAGCAAGTAGCAGAAATAGCAGAAGAGACGGAAGTAGCAATCTAGCAAAAGCTACAAATGGTTCTTGAACAATGTAACTAGTCTCTGATGTTGAAGAGAATTACGAGAGCTGATGTTCGACTCCAAACGCTTGCCTAACGATGCTAACTGCGAGATAGATGTAATCTCAATCAACGCTAACGGAAGTTGATAGAACGGCGTTGCGTTAGATTCCGGAAAATTATTTTGAGCTGCATTTGCACTGAGACCGGTTCCGATAGCTGAAGAAAGAGTTATCGCATGGTGGTAAAGTACGTACCAATGAATTTGTCAGCTCCCATCGTAGGACTGGGAATAGTATCTGTTAAGAAATCATCGTAATCCAAAGACAAAAACTTTAATAGAGCAGCAACATCGTTCCACAAACATAAAGAACTTTGGTTCGTCCTAAAAACAAGAAAATCTTTGCCAAATAAAACCTCAAAAGCCGAGAGAAAAATTTGAGACAAATAACTCGTCAGTACAAATAAAAAACTCCAGAAGTAAAGAAGGATCTTCACCAGAAAAAATAAAATTGCAATCTTCTAAGTTCATTTTGGAATCAGATTTTGAGGAAGTGAAAGTGGTGATGCTTTGTCTGAACAATACATACCTAAAACAATTAAATCTAAAACTCCAAACTAATCAAAGTAGTAACCCAAAGCAGAAGTCCAACACAGGTTTGATTAGAAATCCAATTAAAATAGAAATAAGTCGATAACGAAAGCAAAGTCAGTCAATGTACTACTAAAAGGCAGCCGAAGATAATAAAAAAACCTACGAAGCCAAGTTCTACAACAACACAAAAGCATTGAAGAAAAAATGTGAGTAAGTCGAACCAACTAAAGACAATTAATAAAAGAATGAAAAAAATAAAAGGAATTAGAACCGCACACACGAAATCGAGCCCTACAGAGTTAGGTGTCAAAATGCTGGCGACTAACTCAGTTGTATCGGCAAGCGGATCGCAAGTCTCAGTGTGCTAATCCTACACTAAATTAAAATGGCGCCAAAACAAGTAAATATCATCCAAGATAGATTTTGTTTAAATATGTTGATCACTAAAAGGAATAAGTTGGCAAAGCACAACTTTTAAGAACAATATATTTATATTACACAAGATAGAAAAGTCGTTAAACGCAACAGAGAAAGAGGAAGACCAATAACAGTTATAGATTTGTCGACTAATATAATAATATTACAGCTTTAATTTTAATGTAGGCCGTTTCGTTCAAGCAATCAATTATACAACTAATTATATTCAATTGCTAACAAATGTTCTAATTTAAATATAAATATTACTTGCTCAAACTATTTAGTCTATTATGGAGTCGCGAAATAAATCAACAATCGACAATAAATCAAAAAAAAGTAAAATATGAGTACAAAACTTACCAAACCGATAATTCTTTGGCATCAGTAGTGACTTTTACTACTCCTTTTTATCTGATTTAAAACGAAAACTATGCGTGATATGTAAGTTTATGTATGATGGTTAATTTTATTTGGCTTTGGCTATGAGTGCGTTCAAACGATCGAAGAAACTTGACGGATGTCACATCAACGTACTCAACGACAATACATAAGGTTACAGAGGATATAATGTTTGAGGCTGAAAGTAAATTTAAGTCAATATGATTTAACGTTATTGTATAAAATAATTTAATAGGTTGACGGTTAATGAATACAATTAAAACAAATTACATAAAGCAAAATTCTACGTTATTAAGCAGCAGTTCGTACATGGTGGGCATAAGTAAAGTAATAAATATAAATGTAAGTAATGTGCATAAAGTAATTTAACGAAGTAATACGATACTGATACAAGTGTGAGTCTTCTCTCGTCTCTTCTAATTACATTAAACGATAATACGTGCAAAAATTTTATAACGTAACACCCTGTATATTGATTGAATTAAAATTAGATTTTGATTTTGATGCCCTCTGCCGATTTTTCTTTTTACTGTCATTTCCTGTCAAGACATTAAACTGACATCTACGTAAAATGGTCGGTGGTGCGAAATAATTTAAGTATGGCTTGTTTCTAAGGACATCCACGTTAATGGAAATGAAATTATAATTTTATTGCGCCTTTAAAGTAATTTATCCATCACCGGATAAGCTATTTACATCCGTTTTGTTAGGATTCTGTGGTAATTTGTTTCTTAATTTGATAGCCGTTCCGCCACGCTTTGGCTACATGTTTCAATTTAATAACGAACAATGAAGGATTAATATCGATAAATACCTCCACTAAACGATTAGTATTCTGGAAGGCCTATTATCCACACAGAAAACGAAATCTTGACCAGAATTTGCCTCCGAGATGTTACTTCTTATACGTCAGTCGATTCCGATACCCACCTTTTAATAATTGCGAAGAACAGCATTCGATACATTGGGTTCTTATATCTAATTTCTTGTAGTAATAAGCATTTTTTAGATTTCTAATTTAGTGAGTCATTGTGTTGACACGATTTGCTATTCATAATTATTTTAGGCCTACTCAACGAGGAAAACGTTTTCTTCGGGCAAGTGGATTGCGACTAAGTTCCTTTTAATTATTATGTCGCTGTCAAAGAAGGTCACTTACGAAATTTAACTTGTTTAACTTACGCAATTGTAATAGTAGTTTTAATACCAATAAGATATTGTCAGTAACTAATTCTGTGATATCGCATACCCTAGTTATTTAACGTGTAATTTCTTCGCTATCGATATCGTGTAAATTTATGTATTGTGTGTCGCCGATCTTTCCCATACATAATGTTATATACAGAATCGAGTGCATGGGATGTAACAAATGTTACATAGGGCAAGCAAAACAAAAAACTATCAATCGGATTAAAAATCATCAATATGATTGCAAAATAAAAAAGCAGAATCGGCTCTTGCTTTGCATCATATTGATACTGGCCACAATTTCGATTTTTGTAACCCCATCATCTTAGATGTGGAACCCAAATATAATAAGAGATTGATATCTGAGATTATTTTTATCACAAAACATAACAACGTAAATTTTAATACAGATACTAACAATCTTAATACTCTTTATAATAACTTAATCAATAAAATGTCATGACCTCGATTTTTATCTATTACCTTTCAGTGCCAACATTTTTGGTTAGTTTTGTTTTTGGTCTTTGCGATGTTTGTGAGTTTGTTCCAACTATTGTTTGTTTTTTAAATCAATTATAATTTTTGTTTAGTGTTATTTATTATTTTGTAACATTGACTGTGTTTGGCGAATTTATCGCTACTTGTTTTGAAAGTTTTTTGTAAGTAGTTTTTTATGTTTTTCTTACATCATAGTTTTTTATTCATCCTAAATGATAATAACAATTGTATAGTATTAGCTTTAAGTATTGTTTAAATTTACCTTTGTTGTATATGTTGTATTAATTTGTTGTTTTATCAAATTCTGTGGCCTGAGGAAGTGGACACTTGTTCCACGAAACGTCGCCTTGAAAAATTACATAAAGTAGTGTAATCGATCGCCCTCTCCTACTTTGAAGGATTTAATCACCATTAATCAATATTCTTAGGAGGTTCAATTTTTATCTTTAAGCACGTATAACCTTCCCATTAAATTTGATATAACAAAACAGTAAAAATTAGAAATTTTGTAAATTGCAACGTATGCTGCATAATACGTAAGCTATGTTATGCTCAAATTTTAAATAACAAATTTGACATGTATTTCCATAGAATTGATATCAATTCAGAGCACACAAACCGTTTAAATATTTATTGTATCGGCAAGTAATAAAAAGCATGTGTTTGTGTGCATGTTCTTTCGTGTTTAATAAAGTATCGAGATAAAAAATTTAACTTGGCGAAAGAAAACAAAGAAATTTAGTGCCGTTCCTAACAAAAGAGAAATAAAAAAAGTCACGTACTTTGCCGTTTTAATTTTTAACAACGCTCAAAGTATTCTACACACGCAAAAATGGAAAAGAATTATTAATTTGTCATCTTTTGTCTTAAATTCCAAACAACAGCATGTATAATTGTTTATTAATTAACATTACGCTTGTATGTGTGATTTGCATGTTGTCCTGTAACTAATTATTATACAACGGAATAATTAACACGTCAATCGAATTTATGTGTAGACGTTATGTTGTTCTACATATAATTACGAAGCATAGCAATGATAATTTAATGTTTATTTTAAATTAAAAATCGATTTTGGTACCTAAACCTGAAGCGTTAATATTTGGTTTAGGGTGGAAAAGTCGTCTAATTACAGAGCATTTGGGTAAAAGTACGTATAAAACAACTAAAAAATTAAACATCGTATAGTATAGCTGTTAATTTTTTATTTGAAATAAATTCTAAATATAATTTAATTCAAAAGAGGAAAAAACATACATCATTTATAATAAACTCTATTTAAAAATAATTTGAGCAATGAGATTATTGTAGTTTCTTTCCATATTACGTATGAGATGAAAATACTAATTGCACATATGGTTTTTTTATTAGAGAATACATAAAAACAAAGTTTGTAAACATCTTATAGTGTTTGCTCAGAAGAATTAAAAAAAATCTATTAAAATATCTAATGCAAGTGGATTGTTTGATACTGAAATATTTTATACATTGAGTCTTCACTCGTTATTAATTGAATTAAAGTATGTAAATGCTTAGTAGTTTCCTTTTCGTTTTAAATGAAAATTTTTTCTTTGCAGATTTAGTCTAAAGTGGCTTAGTTTTGAGATATTTGCAATGAAAGTTTTCAGTCCAGTCCTGACTATTTAAACAAATGAAAATTGCCTGTTCATTGTAACTATGCGGTAAATGGTGGGTAAATGGTCTAAAATCCGTGTAAGGTCTAAATGCATTGTGTTGATTATTATTGTTTTCTTCAATTCTATTTTATTTCTTAGAATCACTGACCTAGCTTGACAAAATGTACAGATTCTAGTGTACTTAAAAGAATATAGAATAACAACTTTAACCACAAATTTAACTACGCTTTATCCGATACCATTACAGTTTATTTTTATTTGTAGTGTCAACAACCTTAGCAGACCTAATTTAATGTAACAGGTCCGTAATTAACGATTATTTTGCTAAAAATTTTGATTTTTTTACATTTTATTTTGACACTTCTGCTTGTATTTATGCTCTAAATGCTAAAATAATGAAACGTTCGAGAAATTATTCTCAAGTTCAACAGCCTTCTCAAAGTTGCTATCCATTTTTCAGAACGTTCACCGAAGAATGTGGAACATTCGCGAACGTTTCGCCAAAATGTATAAATGCGGTGCAAACAAATCATATTGCAGTAATTCCAGCAATTTAAAGACGGCATTGTTAAGAAGATTATTTAAGTTTAAATAAATAAGTGATTAAGGCGTGTGGTCGAAATAAATCTACGGAGTATAACCATGTACGTGACTTTAATGTAAACAAGCGTTAGTGTTTAAATAAATAGAAGTTATCCGCGGACTTTATCTTTCAGTGAGTGTACTATATAAATTAGCGTGTTTGTATTAATTATCCTTAGATTTAATTAGTTTGGTTAGTTATAAACGTGTACATATTTTTAATGTAAATAAATTAGTTTTAATAATAAACGTTACATTGGTGACAGGTGCGTGGTTCGAATCGAATAAATAAGCAATTGTTTAGCTTCCGATTTTAGTGTAAATATCATTAAGTAATTTAATATTTAATATGGCTCCCGGAATAAAAACATTGATTGCGTAAATAACTGTTTAGTTCGCGATATGCGTTTAATCATAGCTATTTCAGTTCGTTAAAGTAGTGTATTTACAGTTTTTATTCCTGTTATACATAACTTATGCCAGTAACTCGTTATTCAACCAAAATGGATAAAGCTATTTGAATTTCTTGAATCGATAAATAAAAATATGCAAGAAAAACTGTCCGGAAAATCTAAGAAAATAAAAGAAATGTTTTATGATAATTCGCAAAAAATGGAAGAAAAGTTTTACGAAAATTTGCAGAAAATGAAAGACAAATCTAGAAAAATTGAAGAAAAATTCTTAGAAAATTTAACAGATACGAACGAGCATTAAAAATCAAACAAAGACTATTGAGGAGCAAACACAAGTTAGTATAGAAAACCAAATTAAAATGGTTCAAGAAGAAACTCAAGCAGATATACTAAATTTAAGGGAAGAAATTTTCCGTTTAGAAATGAGATATGGAGATGCTCATTTACAACAATTGTATCAAGCTCAAATTAAAAGTCGGATTTAGAAAGCTGCCGAAAGTCTTTAAGAGTTTGAGGCTGACATCGCCAGTTTAACAAGGCTTACGTATTCTATAGCACCAGATACCTTCTTGGAGCAGTTGGCTATTAAAACCTTTGTAGACGGCCTCCGAGACAACGAAACGCAGCAGAGTTTTTGGTTAGCTCGACCAAATGACGCTTTAGTGCATGCTTTAGTGCAGCAAAACAAGCATCACAACAAAACGGTCATAAACTTTGCTGTGCTGCAGAAGTACACGCGCAAACACTGGAAATAATCGAGGAGATTACGCGACGAATACTTTGGGAAAGAGGAGTGACGACTTTGAAGTGCAGTGAAATAGGCCATGGACGACGGCATCGTAGTAAACCCAAGAAGAAGACCAAAAGAACGCTCAAAAATTTGGAACAAGTTGACCAAAACAGACAAAATTTAATCTCATCCAGTCAGGTTTTGGAGATTACAATTCAAATGGCATCGCCGATGGAGCAATTGCATAGCATTTATCTCGATGGCAAGATCAATGAAAGAATTGTTCAGTTACTGGTTGACACGGGAGCAAAGAAGACCATCATTCGTCCTGACATCTTATTGGAAAAGGAGAAGACATCACCAGTAACAGTATGACTTTGAACGGCGACGGGCGACGAAATACCTACTCACGGACAAGTCAAAGTAACCATTGGTTTGGGAAATGGAGTACTCGACCATCAAGTACTGGTAGTCTACATCACGGAAGAAGTTATTCTGGGAATGGACGTTATAAAGATGTATGGGTTTGATTTGGATATGAAGGACAATGTTCTAAAGATCGCCAATGAAAAAAAATTTTTTTATTTGTTAGACAAGGCAGCCGTGCGAGTCTTATCTCCGGAAAGGTTACATTTGCGCGATTAAGCCAATAGAGAGCGACTTAGTTGAAAAGGGACTACTCGTTAGCAGAACTTTTGTACGAGTAAATCTTAAATATCAACTCGGATCCTCTAACGTTGAAAAAGAAGACCCGTGGTAGGCCAATGCACGCCGGTATCTCAAATTGTAAGATGCGTAAAGTCTAATGAAAATACGTTGCCAAAGAAATGCCTACAGCATCTATTGGACATTTTTACCTCCGAATGCCTGCCAAAACCTCAGCCAAGACCAACTGGCTAAAGTTAAAGTGTTGATCTAAGAGTATCAAGATGTGTTCGCGCTGGAGAGTGGTTCCAAAGGAAGAACTAACGTGGTAAAACATAAAATTACTACCAGAGACGCTCGGCCAATACGACAACATCCACACAGACTTCCTTTGGCGAAAAGAGAAGAAGCCGAACAAATAATTACGGATATTGAGTAAGAAAGCGTGATTGAACCTTCAACTAGCCCATATGAATCTCCAGTAGTACTCGTAAAGAAAAAAGATGGATCAACGAGGTTTTATGTAGGCTACAGACAGATAAACGACGTGATCAAAAAGGACAGCTACTTTTTACCCAGAATTGACGATACGTTAGACACCTTCTCAGGATCACAGTGGTTTCCATGTTAGACTTGAAAAGTGGAGCTAATCTCAAACTGAGCAACACTTTGGCCACGTCGTATGTAGAGATGGAGTAAAGGCTGACCCAGACAAAATCCCAGCATTGCAAGCATGGCCAAGATCAATCGACAAACATCAGGTCTAAAGTTTTCTTTGGTTATGCACCTATTATAGACGATTTGTACCCGAATTTGACAGTATTGCCAAATCCTTCACAAAATTGACCGAAGAAAGAGCAGAATTTAGATGGAATGAAGACTGCGAAAATGTTTTTCATTAACTAAAACAGACTTTAGTCACTTCGCCAATTTTGAGTTATCCAAAGGAAGATGGAAAATTTGTTTTGGATAACGACGCAAGCAATCTGGCCATAGGTGCTGTCTTTTTGCAGGTTTAAGATGGACAACAAAAAGATATTGCGTATTTTAGGTTTAGGTTTTGTCCAGGCCAGAAAGGAATTATTGCGTGATTAGGAGGGAACTGTTAGCAGTCGTTAAGTTCACAGAACATTTCTACTAATATTTGTATGGACGAAAATTTTTACTGAAAACGGAGGACGTCGGTTTAAAATCAGTATTGCAGTTCCGTAACCCGGAAGAACAAGTGGCAAGATGGATCGAGAGACTGCAAGAATATGATTATGACACAGAAGCGTGACGGAAGCAGTCTTATAAACGCTGATGCCTTGTTCAGAAGACCATGTCTAGCGGACTGCAGCCATTGTTCGCGACAAAAAAGTCGAATGCCTCCGGAAAACTGCTATGGATAATGATGAGTGGGAACCTAAGCAGTTGCGTCGCGAACAAAAAAACGATCCTGAAATAGAACTACTCTTGGACTGAAAAGAAAACGGCCGACGACCAACCTGGGAAGAAGTGTGTGCTTTAGACAGAAACATCAAAGCATACTGGACGCAGTGGGACTCTTTGATAGTAGAAGACGGTCTGCTTAAGCGATTACTAGAAAGTGTCGAGCGCACGTGAAACAAACTACAGTTAGTAGTGCTAAAGAGCCATGTGAAAGAAGTGTTGAAGCATCTCTACTGGGGAAAGTTTGAGAACGATTCTACTGCATGAACTGCAAAGAGGACGTTATGAAATGCTGCCGTAAGTGCACGGTTTGCGCATCAGAAGATGGTCTAGCGAGAAAGCTCAAAACCCCCATGAAGCAATACAACGTAGGAAGCCTTTTGGAAAAAGTAGCAATTGCCGCAACTTTGAGTTTGGGCTGCTTCAAGAAGTTTGCCGACTGTTGAGAATTAACAAAACTAGGACGACGCCTCTTTATTTTCAATCTGATGGCATGGTTGAGCGGATGAATCGAACATTGGGAAAATACTTAGCCAAAGTAGTGTCTGAACACCAAAGAAACTGGGATTAGTACTTGCACCTTTTCCTAATGGCATGCCGATCATTGGTCTTCGAAATTACAGGCCAAACACCACCTTTGTGATGCTCGGTCGCGAAATATGACTGCCATGTGACCTCCAATTTAGACGAAGACCAGAACAAGAAGTTGCTAGAGAAGACTACGTCAGCAAACTGGCCAAGAGGCTAGACAAAGTACATGAGGACACACAAATTGCTAACGGCATAACGAAGACTAGATATGACGTCAAGGCACAAATTGGTGGGTTTCAACCTAGCGAGATGGTGTGGTTGCATAATCCTCAAAGAAGACTTGGTTTGTCGCCGAAGCTGCAAAGGCAATGGGGGGCCCCTATGAAGTCGTGCAGCGTATTGATGACGTCATATATCGCATTCGAAAACCACTCAGAGTCAAGCCAAAAGTAGTCCACGTCGATCGTCTAGCCCCGTTTGCTAGCAATAACCACAATACACAAGTTCATGTCCGAACCAGAGTAATAAGCAGCAGAACCAGGAATCAAATCGAAAAAATGGAGTTCGAAAAGTTTATGAGCTTATACGGAGGTTCTGGAAAAACTAGTTTCTTGACATGTCCAGAGGGGTTGCAGTCATGTTTAAGAAGAAGTTTGGGCGGCTAGATGAACTACGAAAACATTAACCGTCAGTTGAAAAAGTTTTAAGACTACGTGGTGAGAGACGCTTCATTTTCTATCTGGTCACCAAGAAATACTCACGTACCAAGCCGTTATACAAAAATCTCTATCCAACATTATGGAATTTTAAGAGAGAAATGGAGTTCCACCATGTTAAGAAATTGGCAGTACCTAAGCTTGGTGTTGGCTTAGATCAATTGAGTTGGAGAACAGTTCGAAACATGTTGGAAGTCGTCTTCCGAGGAATAGGCGTTCAAGTGTTGGTCTGTAGTTACCAAACAAGAAGAATATTGGGTCAGGAAAAATCTATTGACTGTTACTTTTGTGGCCAAAAAAGTTGCAGAAATGGAGGAAGCTACTGCTATCACCACAATCTTTTCTACCGGTGTCGCATCCAGTCTCCTGTTCTGGGACAGAACAGTCCTAAGAAGGGAGCAGTGAAACGTTCGAGAAATTGTTTACAAGTTCAAGAACGTTCACCGAAGGATTGAGTTTTATAATTTAGTTTTATTGCATTTACTCGAAAGCCATTTTTATTTCTATTTATTACTGATAACTGGTGTGTGATGGGTAATAAAAGGTCTCCATCTTGCAAAATGTAGAATATTAGTTTTCAAAAAACACTTAAGATCATGTATTCCAATAAAGGCATTCAGAGAAACAAATTTACTAGAAATTTAAAGGTCCTTCGAAAAACAACAAAACGAACAAAAGTAGTAAAAACACCGGATAGTTGATTTTTTTTCTATCACATTACGATGTCAAACCTTTTCGACTTCACAGCCATACCCCCACCTACGCCTCCTAGATCTCTTGATTTAATTTTCTCGATTACATCTTATGAGAGTATTAAAAAGCAGTCTATCTCAATAGACCAAATACCATAGACACTATAGAGGACAGAATTTGTAACGAAATGCCGGCAACTTCAGGCGATACTCTTGGTAAGGTTCTTTTGGAGTTTTAGTGGCGAATGGGATATTGTCAAGAAATGCTTGGAAGTCACTTTGAACATTTATTTTGATTTTTTGTTGTATAGTATGGTTTTATTAATTATTATTTCCATTTCTTGTAGGTAAGTCGAAATGAACTTTGTTTGGATTGCACCTATTTATTGGTATGTGACTCAAGAGTTTATTTAAGCTCAGGGGAACTATGCCACATTTCCGAATCCCTGACTATAAATTATCTGCCACACTTGGTTGAAGAATATCCAGCATTTTTTTAAGAGCGGTCTCGTTTTTGGATATTGGTATTCCGGATACCTTCCTGACGTTGTACCTAGTCAGAGAGTAAATTTCTCCACGCATTTTAAAGGTACTAAACATAGCCACATCAAGTGGCTGGGTCAAATGCGTGCCATTGGGAGGTAAAAAAATTAAACTTACTTGGTTGACGGCAAAGGTTCAATGAGTCAAGGGTTAAGATGAAAAATTGTCACAATAATATTTTTTCTTCTTCCAACCTTTATAATTTTGGCATCATTTAATTTTCAAGCCAGTCAGTAAAGATTGCTGCATCAAACGATCCAGATTTGCTTGCATTATATCAGCAACCTATGGGTCGTTTTTTTTGCCAAGTTCCCCAGCCGCGTTTCCCGCAAACAACAAGTTTTTGATGCGTTTCTAATAGTTTCTGGGTATTTGCATCTTTTTCTAAATAGAACTTTCTTCTTGCCGGGGTCATCCGTCAAATTTGTTCAGTCAAAACTTCAGATGTTAGTTGCAGGAACGTATTTTATCTTTTTGTCCAAGTTTTCTATATACGATCTCAATATATGTTTGTTTACTGTCGCCCTGTTTTGCTTAACGTTTTTAGTCAATCTGTTGTCTAGGATGTCTAGATAAAAAGGATCTACACCCACTCGTAACCAGGATAATTACTTTTAAATATTTATCTTCTCTTCCACGTTGGTTTAAATAATTTGTAGCTTTTTTACATTCACAGGAAACCAAACTCCCCCATTCAGATTATGCACTTTACAAATTGCCGTTTTTCATCATCATTAAATACAGGTTGTTTTCCTGGTCTCTTAGTATGTCGACTTTTTAATTTATTCAGGATTGTCGTTTGGGGAATTTTGTATTTTATTTGGGCTTTCCTGTGAAAAATTTGGCCATTTCTGATTTTATTTAGACACGCATTTAGGGTTCTTCTAGAACTCACTTTTTGTGTGTATTTTCTGGTCATTTTTGAAAACAAAAATAAACATAGTAGGTGTCCGATTTATCATAATTTAACCCATTCTTGCCCAACGTTGCGTTTTCGCAACAAGTGTAAATGGTAAACTTTATGTCACCTATTGAGTATTAACTTTACCAGGACCAACTGTAATTAGAACATTTATCCTCCTTATAGTTACCTTTAATAACAACTGTTGATATATGAGGTAATAGATGGCATGCGTGTTCATAATTTAGGAATGAAGTTGGTAGTTTGATTTGGCGCCAAGTCAGAACACACCCCTTTTAACATAAACGCGAATATTTTCAAAGTTTTAAACTAATTACTGTTTTTGTTTGTGCTGTCGCCCTTTAGAGATACTACGTGTTACCAGTATAGCAAGTAAGTGCTAAATTTTTTTTATTTATAGCTTTGGTGTTTGTTTATTTACTACTGTTGCGTTTTCGCAACACCGGGTATAAAGGTTTCATATACTTTTAAATTTTATTTTACCTTTTAGGATTAGAGATGTTCGCATTTCCTTCATCTTCGAAATCCACACGGGGCACTAATCCACTACAAGTGACTTATAAAGCTAGAACATATAAAATAATGGCACTTCTTGAAGAATCAACCATCATGCAGTCAGCTAGCAGTGCTAAAGTATATTTAGCACCTCCTGATCCACACGAATTGACTGATGAAGACAGTGGTGATGAAGATTTTGGCGGAACATTTGACAATTTAAGTAAAGGGCAATTACAGTCTGAGGCGGAAGCAGTGGTTGATTTATTTCAAGAAGAAGACGCTATCAGGATTGACGAAAACAACATAAATATTGTTGAAGAAAATATTGAGGACATATTTGAAGATGCAACAACTGAAGAGCAAAGAAATATTATGAACGACACTCAGTCAACTATTGAAGTAGAAACGGAAAAGGGTCCTCAGAGGTTAACTGCAGCAAATAAAGTTAAAATTGTACGAAAATGGGTACGAAATGATCTACCTGTCGATAACATGTTAAGATCTCGTCTGGAGGAAAAAAAATCAGAGTGGAAAAGTTTTCTGCCTTCATTTTATTCACGTCCTCTTACCGCGCTTCAAATATTCGAATTCTTTTTTACCGATGAACTGTTGACCCACGTTGTAAAAGAAACGGTTTGTTATGCTTTCCAAAAAGGACATAAACTTGAACTTGGCGTTGATGAGTTGAAAGCTTTTTTAGGCATTTTATTGGTTAGCGGATATAATGTAAACCCTAGAAGGCGTATGTACTGGGAGGAATCAGATGATGTAAAAAACATTATGATTTCCAATAGTATGCGACGTAACCGGTTTGAAACCATAATGAGGTTTCTACATTTCAATGACAATCAAAACATAGATCAAAAGGACAAAACGTACAAAATTCTTCCCTATATCGATATGCTAAAAAAATATTTTTTTGAATACACTATTTGGGAAACAGAATCCAGTATAGACGAGGCCATGATCCCATACTAAGGACGGCACGGAATGAAGCAGCACATAAAAGGAAAGCCGATACGTTTCGGCTATAAAAGCTGGTGCTGGAATCTAAAGTCTGGATATCTAATCAACTTCGAAATTTATCAAGGTGCCAAGGGTAAGGAAAATAAATATAAAGCGCTGTTTGGTTTGGGTGGAAGTATAATCTTACAGTTTGCTGATCTAATTCCTAAACTTTCGAAGCATGAATATATGCCTCATACCTTATACGCAGATAATTATTTCACGGGTTTGAAACTAATTGATAAATTGACAACCAATGGCATAGGATATGTAGGAACTATACGTTCAAATAGGGTAGAAAAGTGTCCGCTATCCGAAGTAACAAAAAAATCTGTAAGGGGTCAGTAGGAAATATACTATGATAAAAAAAATGAAGTGTTATTGTGTAAATGGAATGACAATAGTTTGGTTACTCTTGCTTCTAATTGCCAAGGTGCAAATCCAACGTATCAAGCTACCAGATATTCTTTTGCTCAAAATAAAAAAATAAATGTTGTCCAACCTAATATGGTAAAAAACTATAATGAAAGTATGGGTGGAACGGATAGAATGGACCAAAATGTTGCATACTATCGAACAAGTCTAAGGTCAAAGAAGTGGTACTAGCCACTTTTTATATGGGGTCTCGATGTTGCAGTTCAGAATGCTTGGTTTATTTACCGTAAAATGAGAGCACAAGTTCAAGATCAGCCGGATATGGATTTATTGCAGTTCCGACGAAATATTGCAAAGGGATTGCTTACGCGTTATGGCACGCCACCAAGTAGACCAGGACCGGTGTAGGCAATTCGCAGAAGAACAACACTAGATGCACGTTATGACAATGTTGGCCATCTAATTAGCTCCCAAGAAACAAGAACACGATGTGCTCTGTGCCGTTCTACGACTATTAAAAAATGCATCAAATGTAACGTTGCCCTTCATGACAAATGTTTTGTTAAATATCATACCGAATAAGTTGCAAGAAAGTTTTTTTAATAAATAATTTTCATTTATTCTATTATTGCTTTTCTATATCTCCTATTTGCTCGGTGTTGCGTTTTTGCAAACATCGTTTTTGCATAAAGTTTACATCAAATATTAAAAATACGCATATTTCTATTTATTTTACATTATTAGCTCTTGTAATTTTCATAAGATTGGAAAAAATTTAAAAAAAAAGTTTTGGGCATTAATGGGTTAATAAAATAAAAACAGTGGAGATACTTTGGTTCACTAAAAACCCGTGGAGCAAAGTAACCCCACAGAGGACACAACACATATTTCACAAAATATGTTTTTTTCTGAAATTTGTAATGACAGCCGTTAAATATTTTTATAGTAAAGCAAAGACGGTACACTAAACATCTAATACACAAATTCTTACTCGTTTGTATTTAATAATTACTCTGATACACATAGATATTTAATCACGAAAATATCGGAAGATTTTGATGCATAAATATAATTAGAGGTTATGTAGTTGTTTTTACGCCTCAAGGATAATTTTACACTATTCGTCACAGCTCCATAGACCGCCGTTAATACATCGCTGTTAATTGGGTTGAGTATATTACTATTCAGCGAGCCTGAATAAATTAAACGATTGTGGGACAAAGTGTCCCCTTAAGGAGCAAAGTAACCCCACTTTATCGTACTCAGAAAAATGAGCTCGATTGAAACCCGTTGCAAAAATATGAATTTACGTTTTACAAAAATGTCGATGACGTGATAACTCGGAAACAAAACACGAGTAAAAAAAGTCAATAGCGGAAAAAGTGACATTTAAACAAACAAAATCGACCTGTCCAAAGAAATTTCTTTAAACTTTTTTGTGAATAAGAATTAAGTTAGCTTTGATTATTTTAAATTACTTTTAAATAAGAAAGTTTAAATTAAATCAAATTATTAATATTTTATTTTGTTTATATTAAAAAATAATGTAAATATTGCTTTTTTTATTAAATTTTTTAAATTAAAATGATACCGTCTAATTTTGTTTGTGTATGGCAAATAACGTAAATCAATAAACTCTGAAAAGTTTATGGTAGCTGATATTGCTGTTTAGAAATGTAATGATATTTACATCGAGTAACAGGGTTGTGTATTTATATTAAGTTTTTGTACTTTACGATGTAAACATACGCATTTTTGTAAAAACTATAAATTGCAAAATTTTTATCTACAGATAACGAAGTAAGCAAAAACAAAACATACCAAAACGCCAAAATTCGACATAATTTTGTTTTCTATAAATAAGACGTAGAAACATTTAATGTTAGTATTAGTGTCAAAAAAATTACCATAAACAATATAACGAAACGTTTCAGCGTTTATATTTTAATTGAATTAACATCGTAGACGTTTGAATACATCTTCATGAGGCTTGTTTTATACGACGTTTGGTATTGAAAAAAATTCCAGAGCTTCAGTTTCAAATTATCGAACCTACGCAAAACGTTCAATTAAATTACTAGCTATTAACCTGTTAAGATGGCAATTTGGCGACATGACGTACGATCTAAGACTCGTGCATTTTATGAACACATTTAAATAATGATTCCATATTATAATAATATTTTAATTTGTATAACCCCTAAGGGGATAAAAGTCTAAAAACAGGGGCCTTAGCACGTTTAAGGAATATCAAGTTGGCGCGAGTGGTCGTAATAACAAATATACTAATTATTTACACAGTTTGCGCGAATATTGTAAAATATTGACGTTAATTTTGTGAAATTAGTCTAATTGTTAAGAAATGAATGAGATTGTAGGTTACTCAAATGCTAATATTCTGAATATGTTTTTTATTCATGGTGAATCTTAAAAAATATTGGATAGAACTTGTAAAACATTTAATTCAAGATATCTTTATCTTAAAAATGGAAGAGAATGAGAAATAGCAAATTTTTTAAAACAAAATTAATAATTCTTACAGATAGGTATAGGAATACCGGATACCAGTGTTACAGGTCGTTATTTCGTAATATATTATTTTAACGTTTGTTTGAATGTATTAAACAATGTTGCTTGATGCGAAATAATAACATTCTGCTAAACTTTCATTGTTTATTATTTTGCAATGAATATACACAACGTTTCGATTGCTGTGGTATCTGCAATCGTCATCAGGTGAATACTAACAAACTTAGAAACTACTGGAGCTTATATACTAAAGACATGTTCGATTAAGCGTTCAAGCGTACAAAATCAATTTGGCGTAACAGATTAATTAACAAACTTACTTAGTGAAGAGTAAGTTGTTTTAGAGGTTCGATTAGTGTTTTCCATATGTTGCTTATCTCGACACTTGGCTGGCTGAAAATTTCTTTGTTGTTGTTGATGAATGCCGCTTCTTTAAATTTCGGGTTGTACCAATGTTCCTCTCTGTGTATGATTTTTGCTTCCGACCATTTCATTCGATGTTGGTTATCCTACGAATGTTGCGCGATGCCGGACTTAGAAGTCTCTCCTCTCTGTGTGTGCGTCTGATGTTCTTTCAGTCTGATGTCAAGTGGTCTTTTGGTTTCCCCCACGTATGACTTGCCACATTCACATGGAACTTGGTAAATACAGTTTTGGGAATCTCGACTTGTTTGTGGCTTTGTGTTGGAAATTATACTCCTAATGGTGGTCGATGATTTGAACACTGTATTTAAGTTGTAGCTTTTCCTATACGTTTTATTGATTCTGATAAACCTTTGACATATGGGATGCTCAGCAGTGAATTGGGCAGTTCTTCTGTTTTAGGTTGTTCCTTGGTGTTCAATTGCGTTCTTTTGGTTGTCGGCTGCTTTCTGTTGGTTTCGTGTGAGTTTAGCCCATTTTCTGTCGTGTGTTTCTTGGTGTAGTTGTCGTACCTTCTCGCAAGTAGCGTCTATTTTGCGGAATATTGGTGTGTAATCTTCTTCCGCCGCATCTATATGGACTACCAAAGATACATAAAAACAACATGCCGCTTCGACCGATAACCAGCTCTCGTAAGGGACCCACATACCAGCTATCTAGATTTCTACTACCAATTGTGCAACCACTACAGAAGAACAGCTCATCTTTTGTCAAAGACTCCAAACATTCCGTTGAGATTCTGAAAACAATAGAGCTACAACCACGGGATCAATTAGTTAGCTTCGACGTAGAAAGTCTTTATACTAATGTGCCAGTTGAAGAAGCATTGAAAATCATCCAAACGAAGCTCCGAGAAGATGAAAAACTCCAGGAAAGAACCGCGCTGCCGGTAGAAGGAATAATGAAGCTCCTAGAATGTTGCCTCAAGAACTCGTACTTTCAGGAGAAAGACAGATTCTTCACTCAAGACGAAGGACTACCAATGGGTTCATCTCTATCACCAGTAGTCGCCAACATATACTTGAACTGGTTTGAATTCCAGGCCATAGAGAAATCAAAATTCAAACCCAAAACATGGCTTAGATATGTTGACGATACCTTTATAATTTGGAACCACAGTAATCGGCAACTAGACCTTTTTCTACAACATCTGAACAACATCAAACCATCCATCAAATTCACTATGGAAAAGGAAAAGGAGAACTCACTTCCTTTTTTAGACGTTCAAGTAATAAAGAACAAGAAAATTATGGAAACGACTGTCTACAGGAAACCGACACACACCGGTCGATATCTCAACTTTGAATTCAACGATTCTACATCTACGAAGAGGGGAGTAGTAAAATCTCTAATCCACAGAGCATACAGGTTGTGCAACACAGAGAAAGGGCTACGAGAAGAAATCAAAAACATTAGAAACGATCTAAGGCAAAATGGTTATCCAGAAAAGATTGTAGAAGAGCTTTTACGGAAAAAGCAATTGAACACCAAGGAATAACCTAAAACAGAAGAACTGCCCAATTTACTACTGAGCATCCCATATGTCAAAGGTTTATCAAAATCAATAAAACGTATAGGGAAAAGCTACAACTTAAATACAGTGTTCAAATCATCGACCACCATTAGGAGTATAATTTCCAACACAAAGCCACAAACAAGTCGAGATTCTCAAAACTGTATTTACCAAGTTCCATGTGAATGTAGCAAATCATACGTGGGGGAAACCAAAAGACCACTTGACATCAGACTGAAAGAACATCAGACGCACACACAGAGAGGAGAGACTTCTAAGTCCGGCATCGCGCAACATTCGTGGGATAACCAACATCGAATGAAATGGTCGGAAACAAAAATCATACACAGAGAGGAACATTGGTACAAACGGAAATTTAAAGAAGCGGCATTCATCAACAACAACAAAGAAATTTTCAGCCAGCCAAGTGTCGAGATAAGCAACATATGGAAACCACTAATCAAACCTCTAAAACAACTTAAACTTCACTAAGTAATTTTGTTAATTAATCTGTTACGCTAAATTGATTTTGTACACTTGAACGCTTCATCGAACATATCTTTAGTATATAAGCTCCAGTAGTTTCTAAGTTTGTTAGTATTCACTTGATGACCATTGCAGATACCACAGCAATCGAAACGTTGTGTATATTTATTTGAAAATAATAAACAATGAAAGTTCAGCAGAATGTTATTACTTCGCATATTATTTTAAATTAAAATTAATAGCTGCACTGTTTACACGCTGCTACTGATTGTCAAATCAACGTACGGACTATTTTACTGACTCTTTACCTTTTCGAAACCGCTGCAAAAGCTCGTGTATCTGAATGTTATTTCACGAGTTGTAAGTAGTTTTTCTTTCCGCTGAATTTTGTGTTAGTGATGTGCTGGGGAAAACGTATTCTCGGTATTCGCCGAATTCGGCGTTTTGGTTAATTACGCGACGTTCCAGGTAAGAAAGAAGAAACATTTCAAAATGGCGTCGTCTTATTGTTTTTTTACTTTTTTTCAGCGAGTTGTATGGTTGCCACGCTGGTTTTGTACCCGGCCGTTTTTGGGATATGTAACCTGTGGAGTTCAACTTGTTTAAGTAATCGGAAAGAACGAGAGGAGGCTCAAACCTGTTTCTGAAAGTATCGTATTACTTCGTTAATTTATTTCTGTAACTAATCCATCAACTTTATGCACATTACTTAGTATAGGGTCGTACTACTTCTTAGTATCGTATAGTTTTGTTTTATGTAATCGTTTTCAATTTGGGCAGTTATGGGTCTGTAATTGTTCGTCGGCACTTATACGCAAATTTCTTGCTATGATAATTCAGTGAGGTGCCAGTGATCTGTCGAGGCCGTAATGGATACGAACGAAACTTTTCGAAAATTAATTTTTACTGCAACCATTAATAATCTTATGAAGACCAACACCGAAAAACTTAAGGGTAAAAACACACTACATTCTTAAGTATCAGCAAAAAAAACAACTTCCTTTATAATAACGTAAAATTTTTTTAAAGACGTACGAGAGAATTAATAAATCAGACAAAGATAGGAGTTAAAGCAAAACGTAATATTATGTTTTGCTTATACGAGGTTGAGACAGCTGCAGAATTGCAACAATAGCAAAAACAAAAATTTTGAAAGCAGAACTACAAACTTAATCTTTGAAATGCAATATTAAAAATGATTGTCGAAAATAATAAATTTATAAAGTGTAGTTGAAACGTACATATGACAATAAAATTGACATAAATTAAATGATTCAAATGCATACGCGCTAAATAAGTACCTAATAAATTACGATTTACAATTAAGGTAAATTTAAAAACGTAAAATAACTTCAATGTCTTAATACAAAAATATATACTTAGTCCTTTACAAAAGAAATACGCACAAAAACGAACGACTGTTAAATCCTCTTTGCAAGAAGAGTGATTTCTCAAATTACTCTCATTAGAGTAAAACTTAAATAGCGATAAAGCGAAAGTATCCTTGTAAATTATGATTTGACACAGCCAAAAAGAAATAACCGATAGTAACCAACATCGAAAATACGATGTATCGTTATCTAGCGGTAAAAGAACTACTGAAAAACTGTAGGACAACGTCGTAAGTCATAGATTTTCTTATTTTTGACAATGGCCGCATTTAAGCTCCTCTTAATGTTGTTAAAAACTTTATTAAAGGTAGAGTTCTGTTGAGCTAATTGGTCACGATCGGTATAAAGGGATTAATTGATGGATTTAGAGTCTGCCTGAGAACCAAGACGAGAACCATCTATATATCTCTTTGTCAAAATTGACGAAGAAGAGTCATACCAGTCACTTCATAGCAGTAAAAATAGTACAAGCAACATTGACTAAGCCAAAAATGTCTTTGTTTATCTTAGATGTATGTATCAAGAAAACATTTTTTATAACTCGATTAACTTTTTCTGATGGATTAGCCTGAGAGTGGTAGTTAGCTTTATAAAGGATTTAGATTTGTAAGCATTAAACTTAATACTGCAAAACTTTGAATTATTGCCTCACAGAACATACTGAGAACGGCCAAAAATTAAATATAATTTTTTCTTAAATTAAATTAAATTAAATTGAACGTAATGAAAAGAACAAAACAATCGGTTAATATGTAAGAATAACCTCATTTGGATCTAAGAAGAGGTCCTAGGATATTAGTAGCAATCGTTTGCCATGAACGATCAACAACTGAATCACAAGTTATCAGTCTAGCTGAACGTTTCTGCTCGGGTTTATGAGCTATGCATGTCTTACAACGGTCTTAAAAATTCCTAATTGTCTTGCTGTAAGTTTGTCATAAAATTTAAATAAACGTTTTTATTGTTTTTGGATATTCGATGGTAACGTGTTTATATAAAACTAATTACCAACAATTTTTTAATAAGGCACCAGGTTTTGCGCCGCCTTGAGTTATCAGACCACTAACCCAGTTATCGGTAGTTTTTCGTTCAGTATCACTAACATCACTGCTGGATTTAGCAGAATCTACAGAAGTCTTTTTATAAACTCGGATTTCCCTACTACAATTGTAAACCATGACGTCAATCAAATAAATCAAACAAAGATACGAATTAAAACAAAACGTAATGTCACGTGTGCTTATACGAGGTTGAGACAGCTGCACAATTGCAACGATAACAAAAACAAAATATCCAAAGCAGAAGATTCAGTTACAATCTCAATCTTTGAAACACAATATTAATAATGACTGTCGGAAATGATCAATTTTAACGTATGACAATAAAATTGACCTAAATGATTCAAGTGCATATTTACTAAATATGTACCTCATAAGTTACAGTTTACGATTACAATAAATTTAAAAACGTAAAATAACCTTAATAACTTAATGAAAATATACTTAAATAGTCTTAAAGAAAACGAAATGAACAAACAAACGCATATACTTGATTTTTTATCAAAACAAATACGCACAAAATCAAACGACGGTTACAAATTAGATATATCACGGAACAAATTGTTAGCAGAACTGTCAGTAATAAGGCAATTTTGCCAAAGTGCACGCAGAAAGATTAACCCATGAAAAAATAAAACACCTAAACTAAGAGGTTTTACTTCATCTCCTATATTTTTCAGACATGATTCTATCCCATTCTTATTTATTCAAATCCATTGAAAGTTCCCTAAGAATTAAACGTTTCGAGAAAAGTAAATTCGTTTTTTGTTGCCATTAAAACAATTAATTACTTATTATCTCATTTTAACTTCCAAGTATCTTACAGAGAACTACAAATTTTTTTTGTTTTTTTATTTTATTTTGTTTTAATATATTATTGTAGTTGTCTTATTGATTTTAATATACAGTGTGAGTTGTGGCTATTCCTTCGGTCTCTTGTAATGAAACACTAAAAAATATCAGCCTAATTTTTTTATTGATATAGGTAACGTGTTAAAAACTATAGTTTTATATTATTTTCACTTATACAGGGTGCTTTAAAAAATTGTAACATATAAAAGTTAAGTTTTTTTATAGGCAACTCTGTATTTTACGACATTTTCAGATTATACGTTAAAAACTAGATCTACTTTATTAAATGTTTTTATACCTATTATTAAAAAACGCTTATAAAAATTTTAAGAAAGTTAATAAAAATTTATTTAGTTGATAAATAATTTGTATCGGTTTTCAGTACATAAAAAAATGGTTGTTTAAAAATTGAACAGATTGTAAAATAAGTTTTACGACTAAACGTGTAATACTCGCTGAAAGTGGTTTCTTCTAGAAAATAGTGTTATTTTTTGTATTTTAAATGAAACTTGCGCGCTTAAGGTGGTGTTAGAAGATTGTTGGTCTGCAATAAAAAGTTACACAGGAATAATGTATCGATTCAATCTTAAAATGTAGTTGTAATTCTACATTCAAAAATAAAAACAAATAAGGTAAAATTCAGTAACATAACTTAAAACTAAGAGAATACCGGTATTTCTTTAGATATAGTAAGAAAAACCGTTTTGTATTAAGTTATTTTAAATATTTGCCTTAGTAAATTTAACTTTTATTTTAATTAACAAGTTCGTTGATAAAGCTAAATTTTAAATTGACGAAAAGAATGTAGGTATATGTAACTCACGCATATCGATTCTATTTCAGGTTGATAATGTCATTCAAAGGAACGCGATGCAAATTTTGGTGGTAGCGATAGTATTAACCTTGGAGAATCTCCATTCAAGAATCAATGATATAGGTATTTTTTTTTAAGAAAATTGATTTGGATCATTGGTATTTATGTCTTATTGATATACCAAATCTATTCAAATTATGAATGTAGCGACAATCTCAGCAAAGATGAATTCGGTATATAAAAAAAGTCTGTTTTATTAACACAGACTTTTTTTTAAAGAAAATAATTTAGATAAAGGCAAGATAAAAGTTACATAATAATAATTTGAGAAATTTTGTCGTTAACATGAGATAATCGGTACTGTAGACGCTTAACTTCAGGACTTCTAGAGGAAAAATCAGAAAGACCATAAATTTTCGGAATTAAATCTTTTAAAAGGTTAGATACTTCAAAGACATTTTGCTCAAAAGCATAAGTAGACACTAGAACCTTATATGCATCACTAGATTTGCGATGGAAGATAGAACGTAATTATCTACGACGTTGATCCTAAGTAGGGAAAGGAGCTTGTCCTCTGATAAAAATTTCATAACTAATTTTTTCAGAAAGTCAGGCATAGATAAGAGTCAATTTAGATAAATACACGAGACAAGTTACGATCAAGGTACGATACGATATAGCGAAAATCAATTTAGATATAGAAACGATATTTCAAATCCAGGCGTGTATTTGCACAAATTTGCAAAATAAATTGTTTTATTGTTCCCACAAGGGATGTCAAAAATTGTAACGTCGATTCTTAGGTAGTTTCTCAGTTAAAGAGCGCGCTAACAAAAGATACAAACAAATTAATTAAACAATTAGATAAATTGCTAAAATTGGTCAATTATCTTCCGAAGTTAGGGAAACCAAATAGTTTGATTTTGAGACTTAACTATTAAAAGTTATAACTGCAATAAAAAGCTACACAGGAATAATGTATAGATTCAATCTCAGAAGATAGTTATATTCCTATATTCAAAAACAAATAATAAGGTAAAATTCAGTAACATTACTTAAAACTAAAGATAGAAATTTTATCAGTTTATGATTTAGTTTTGAATTAAATTATTTTAAATATTTGCGGTAAGTAAATTTAATTCTTATTTTAATTAACTGAAAACTAAACTTGATTGTTATTACATGACTAAATACATTTAAATCGCAATTAGAGAATATTAATATTTAATATCTAATAAGGTAGGTTCAAATGTAAAGTTATTTAATAAAAAGAAAAACTAAGTTAGTTGATAAATCCACATTTTTAATTGACTAAAAGAATGTAGGTATATGTAACTCACGCATATGGATCAAATTTCAGGTTGATATGATGTCATTCTATGGAATGCAACGCAAATGTTGGTGGTAACGATAGTATTAACCTTGAATAGTTTCCAGTCAAGAATCAATGACAGGTATTTGCTTCAAAGAAATCAATTTGGATTATTGGTATTTATGTCTTATTGATATACTAAATCTATTCAAATTATGAATGTAGCGACAATCTCGCTAAAGATAAATTCGGTATATATATTTTTTTTATTTAAGAGTGCGGTCTCCTTGGTTCTTTTGTGCACGTCTGATTTATTACTCCCTCATCAGTTCTGTTTCGTCAATGAAATCCAGAAGTTTATTTCAAGGGGCTTTTTTCAACTCATCGGTCAGCTTTGGTTTTCCGAGAATCGTTGTGCGTTGCATTTGATACGCTTCGCATTTGCACAGCAGATGCTGCGGAGTCTCGTCGTCTTCCAAGTATCCGCGGCATAAGGGGCTACTTTGCAGTCCCATTTTTTGCATATGTTTGTTAAGGCTACAGTGCCCTGTAATTAGTGTGTTTCCTTAATTTTTGTCGACTCATGCTTGTTAGTGCAGTTTGAGTGTTTAATTGTGGTTCTGTAAGGAAGAGTTTTGTGTGCCTCATCTCTGAAGAGTTTTTCCATAGTTTTTTATGCTTCGCTGCAAGTTTGATTCAAATTATTTCTTTTCCGGTCTCGTATGCGATTCCGAAAACGGGTTCAGGTCCGATATATGTTTCTGTTGTGCCCTTTTTTTGCTAGTGCGTCCGCCATTAGGTTACTTTTTACATTCTGGTCTTTTGGTATCCAGATGAGCTGCACAGGTTGGCGATTTGCTAATATTTCCAGACTGTTTATGCATGCCATAATCAGTTTGGATTTTATTACTGGTTTTAGCGCCAGTAGTGCTGCTTGCCTTTCAGACTTGATCGATATCGGCCCATTTGTGAATAATTTCGAGTCGATAATGTTCCTGACACACCAGTCAATAGCAGCAACTTTAGCTTGAAAAGCGGATGCATATTTACTCAAAATCAGCGAAAATTGCTTTCCATGGTGCCTGCCTCCATATACTCCCGCTCTGGTACCGTTGCAATTTTTGGCCCCAGATAGTTCCTTTAACCGCGCCCGGGTAAATGTTTTTTGTCCACTCATATCGTGACCGTATTATCACTTTAAATTTCTTCAAAATGTGATGATTTTTTGTGAAGTCGAATCTCATAGTTAAGATTGTTTCTTTACGCAGCACGTTGTATATACCCGGTTTGTTTTTCCTGGTAATTGACGCGTGTCCATTAATCTGCAGCCTGTTTGCTGCTTGTCTTGCTTCCATTATTACAACGAAGTGTAATGGTGGTAGTGAATGTAGTTTTTTCATGGCTGCTGTGGGCGTGATTTTTATCGTTTTTTTTATCAGTAGACATGCCATTCTCTGTACTTTGTTTACCTTTGCAGCTGTGCTTTTCAGGTTGGTTCTCTCACCTTATACAAGCGCGCCGTATGTGATGATGGGTCCTGTTACCACAGTATATAACCATTTGGTCATTGTGGGTTTCAATTCACATGTGTGCTCGACCATCCGTTTCGTTGTATTGAGAACCCTGATGGCTTTTGTTGTGACTTTTTCTAGATGAGCATTGAAAGTCAGTCTGGTATCAAGAGTAAGTCCTAAATACTTGACTTCTTTTGTCATCGCGAGCGTAACTCCATACATCGTAGGTAATTTTATGTCATCCGTTTTCCGTCGTTTGGTAAAGGGAACAATTGCCGTCTTAGTTGGGTTTACTAATAATCCCTCTTTTTTGCACTATTTTTCGACGGTGTTTAATGCACGTTGCATTATGTTTGATACAGTTGTCCCAAACTTCCCGTTTGTGATAATGGTGAGATCGTCGGCGTAACCTAAAGCAAACACTCCGTCGTCTTCTAGTTCCTGTAGTAGGCCGTTCATGACAAGGCACCACAGTAAGGGTGATAGCACCCGCCTTGTGGGCATCCGCCACCCACTTTGGCTCCTACAATGCTACCGTACAAAGTAGCTGTTACCGTCCGATTCCTGAGCATTGAGTTGACCCAGTTTTAGACTAGAGGTGTAATTCCTTTTTTCTCCATTGTCCTTGCAATTGAGGTGAAAGTAGTATTGTCAAATGCTCCTTCAATATCTAGAAAAGCACCCAATGGAATATATTTGTATTGGATTGCATTTTCGCATCTGCTTACTAGTTGGTGAATTGCTAGCTCGCAAGATTTTCCAGATTGGTTAGCATACTGGCTTCGGTGCAGAGGCGACGCCTTTAGTGCCCTGTCCCGTATATACCTGTCGACTACTTTTTCAAGTAGTTTTAAGATGAAAGAAGTTAAGCTGATCGGTCTATAAGATTTAGCCTGGGCGTACGTCGATCTCTTTGGATTTGGTATAAATACCATCTTGACAATCCGCCAGCTGTTTAGTATGTGCGAAAGTGCTAAGCTGGCTCTAAGAATTTTGCATACAGCGCTTCGAAGCGCAGAAAATTCTTTTTGCAGCAGGATGGGATAAATTCCATCAACTCCTGGAAACTGAGAGGGTTTAAACGTATTGATTCCCCATTCGAAGTTTTCAGGATTGATTATTTTTCTCGCTAAGTCCCAATTCCTTTTGGATGCCCGTTTGTTTGGTACCTCTAGGTCCTGGTGCTTAGGAACTTCAGTTAACGACGAACCCGGGAAGTGTTTTTGCAGTAGTTCTTGCAAAGTACCTTGAAACGCGTTTGTAAACTTTCCGTTTTCGATCAGCAAAGAACCAATGTTTCCAGTGCGGTCTTTGCTCAGAGCTTTTTGAAGTCGAGAACTTGTAGGTTCGTTTTCTACGTCCTTACAGTACCTTCTCCATGAGTCTTTCTTTGCCTTTTTGTATGTTGTGAGGCTGGTCTTGTATTCATCTTTCAACTGTGGGACAGTCCCTGATTTGGCTCGCTAAAGTTTTGGTGAACAAATCCCAGTCGGTTTAGTTTAGTTTAGTGCATTTTTTACAATAATGCATGTGCGAGGGTTGTACACAAGCTAGGCTGCAAGCAGCCACCTACCTAGACAGTTCAACCCTTTTATTGTTCCCTTGTGGATCCATGGCTTCTGGACAAGGGCGATATCAATGTCGTGTGTCACGATATAAGCCCTGAGGGCCGCTGAGGCTGTCCTACAGTGACATTCCTTGTAGCATCTAGTTCTTTGTTGTCTTTTTTGGAGTCGGTCAGTGCCCGGAGAGTGATCCTTGAAAATCCAAGGTGCAATTGGTTGGTTGACGGTTCCACCTTCTCCCAGGACCCCTTGTCTATAAACAGGACGTATTGGGTTCCTTTAGGATCTGGTTTAGAGTTAACCACCCGCCACGTTTTGGTACTGACGTTGATCTGTACCGATATTCTTTTCAATAAGGTGGCCGGTTCCAGTGCTGTTTCCGGGACCCAAGGGATAATCTTCTTGGGTGCAGGAAGGTCTTTAAGATAGATAATCTTTAGTTCCCTATCCTCCCCTAGTGGTTTCTTAATATTTGACGTGCCGACTAGCCACACTCTGGTTGCCTTGTCTGCGTACGTTATTTTCAGAAATCCACTTTTATGGGTACATTCCTGAAAACGCGGAGAAGCTTGTCCCTTTTCCAATTCGTCAATCCATCCAAGTATCGATGTTTTTATGACCTCGGATTCTTTAGGACTGATGGTGTTTTCAGAGAACCCTTTTGGTATAATTGCAAGAGCAATTCCCGTCAGAGTGTCTCTGAATTTCCTTTGTTGGGTTCTTTCGACCCCTTGACTTTACCGGTCGTTTTTGTGACAGCGGTGTGCTACTGCTAGAAAGGTTGCGTTTTTGCGCCCCTGTTCCGGCAGTTAGTATAGTTGCGTGCGCCGTCTGGGGTCGCTGTTGCGTTCCTGACGTGCCCGCCTTTGCTTCTTGCATAGCTAGGTTTCGCTGTTGCGTCCCAGACATTGAAGTGGAATCGGTTGCTTGCGCTCCCGATTCTCTTTGTTTTTTAAGCTTTCGCATTGTCGCTCCCGAAAGTTTTTTGGGCTTTTCGGGTTCGCGCTCAGCGTCAGCCGTTATTTTTGGGTTCTGCTCAGAGTCCCTGTCTTTTTTTAAATTTTGAGTCGATGGTTCTATATATGTTCCCACGATGCGGAGGAAAAGAAGGTTTAGATTTAGGTTTTTGATGAGGTTGTCTTCTCTTGGTCTAGACAATTAGGCCAAGACCTCCCAGCACTGCTTGCTCGTGAGACATGTCCACAGCAGCAAGAGGTTTGGATCTGACTGCCGTCCTTGCTGATTTAAGTCAGGAGAGGAGCGGCAAGCATCGTTATCCTAGTGTTGGCTCTTGCCACGACACTACAGTTTAAGCTGGGAAAGCGTAACAGTAGTATTGGAGTACGTACGGATTTTAGGCCGCGACTCCAACACAATACAAGATTGTCCCGGGTCAGCTGGTGAAGCTGCGCACCGTTACATCCTATTTGCCCTCCTATCCACCACCTGAAGACGCACCCGATAGGTAGCTCAACCCACGGGTAAATTCGGTATAAAAAAAAGTCTAAAATAATTTTTTTAAAGTAATGTAGATAGAAGGCAAGATAAAAGTTACATGACTTAGAAACGAAGTCACACAAGCGTATGGCTCAAACGCTAACTACCGAATGCCTTTCAAGGCTGACCTTGCCGTAGAAAAGTAGCGACTCCACAAATTTAAAAATAAAGAAATGTTTACACACGATTTCTTAAATTAATGCAGATAATTTAAAATGGCATAATAACAGTAACGAAAACAGTACCACACTCCAATTTCGAATATTTTACGGAGTTTTTGTAAGCTTGGTAGGACAGTAGTTACTGTTTTTAACTAATTGCAACCAGGTGAGCTGTGATATAACCGTTCCTTCCGTTAGAAAAAAAATCTGAGTTAGGCCAAGAAGTTTTACTTCAAACATTTTGATATTTGTTTTTGTAGACTACAAGGAATTTTGTAATTTTTTTTGTCTTTCTCCATTTTGAGATTTGTGAATTGTACAATATTTAAAGTAGGTTTCATTATTTTGTTGTACTGTATTTTGTTATGTGCTTTTTCATTATTTTAAAGTATTAATTCTAAAAATTAATTTTAGAGCTGGAAAATTATCTGTGCACTATATAATAATAAATTGCAATATATTACAATTATTAAGACAATTTAAAAAGTGGCAAAATGTCAAATTTTAGAAAAGTAAAACGAAAGTGATTTTAAAAATTATTAATCCAACGGGAACAAATTGAGTTTTTAGCTTAGGCGAGAAGGATCCCCATATTTTCTAGCGATAAATCTTTTTTTAAATGAAAATACCAAAATTGGACTTTAAATATAACTAACTAACCCTAAGAAACTATATAACAAATTCCACTGACTATTTTTTTAAAAATTTTATTTATTAGATTTAGAAAATATTATAGTAAAAAAATCGTTTGTTTATAAGAGAGACTAATTTTTCTAACAATTTTAATAACTTTGTCTAATTACAACATTAAAATTTACTAATTCCTAATTAAAAGTATCTTTACGGATTAGGTTACAAAAAAGTGTCATTAATGTATAATTATTTGCATTACATTTTTCTAACTTTTGCACAATTAGTGATGACTTAGTTTTATTGTAACTCAAGCGTTCACTTAAAACTTTTGCAATTTTAAAGGGATAATTGAGCATTAAACGACATTTTATCTAATTCAAAAACTGCTACCAACTATTTTATCAAATAAATTATGCCAGATAATGGTATAACGTGCAGCAAAATTCTTTTTAACTTATTGCAAACACGTATCGTAAACGGTGTTTTATCTGTAATAATGTTGTAAGGATATGTGCACAACGAAGTACACCTGCAGGGGTCCACGTTTAAATGACATTTCCCACATTTCCTTTCACAATTCTAGTAATCCTACAACATCGGTGTAATAATCTGACATAGGGTATGTTACATAATTTAACAGGGTCAACCTACACAACCGAAAATCAAACATGCAGGTTGTTCTCTGCTGATACTCAAAAAAAAGCTTTGTTTTTGTAGAGAGAAAAATGCATTAACCCCGATCGTCCGCTAAAAATTTTACAACCTGGTGGAATTTTAATTACAACTAAATTAATCACTACGATTTTAAGCATCGGTTGCGTTTTTTGCACTTTACTGCAAAAACTTTCAATTAACAAAATCTCTTCAGTTGCAAAAAATTACAACTGACCGAGTACGATTAAAAAACTTTTATTTGTTAAAATGGATTAAAAAATGAAATTTTATTTTAATATCACGTTACGTTTTCAACGCTCATACTTTTCTAAGTCTCGTAATCGAAACTAAGAATATTAACAGCTCAAAATTATCTTTTTTAAAGTCTTTGATAAATTTTTATGATGGAGCGTGAAATAGTGTTAAAAAGTTTTTCTATCATAAATGTAATATAAAAGTTTCTTAAGCAAATTTCGATCAACGTTCTTTTTGTCTTATCAATTTACTTTTTGTTATAAGACTTTTGCACGCCAAGTACATGAAATCGATTTCTAATTTACGAAATCTGTTTAAACAACTCAAATAAAATACACACAATTGTGTTTTAGTTTGAAATATGTACCTACTAACTTTGATCTATTGTCTAACATTTCTAAAACTTTTTTTTGTAATTTATTGTCTTAAACCAGTAGTTCTCAAACTTTTTTTGGCCCGCGGGCTCCTTTCATAGTCAAAACTTGCCCACACACTCTTGATTGAAAAAAACACATAAATCTATAAAAGAAAAATTACAAATTTAATTTGGGTGTCTTGAATGGTAAATGGAGACGTAAAAATAAAATATAAATAAAACATTTTGTTAAAGAAGTATTGTAACGAATTTTATTGTTAAAACTAATTTACTTAAACTACTAAAAATATTTTTACTTATACTAAAAATATGTTTAAATTAACCAAACTAATTAAATCTAATAATATTTAATAAAAACACTTACAGTATAATTTATGTATAGCGCTATCACTGACACGAAGATAAGATAAAGTCACACATTTGTTTAGCACTTGTTTACGTTAAAGTCACCTACCAGATTATTCACCGTAGGTTTATCTCACACGCGTTATCGCCCTTATTTATTTAGACTTGAATAATCTTCTTAACACTGCAGGCTTCGCATTACGGAAATAACTAACCTACGATTTGTTTGTTCCGTATTTATACACATATTGGAAATCCTTCTCGAGTGTTCAATATCTTTCGGTACAGGTTCTAGAAGATGGATAACAACTTCGAGGAGGCTCTTGAATTTGCGAACGTTTCACTGCCCCCTCTTTAGAACTGTTCTGTCCCAGAACAGAAGACTGGATGCGACACCGGTAGAAAGGATCCTAGCGATAGCGGCAGCTTCCTTCATTTCGGCAATTTCTTTGACCATAAAAGTAACAGTCAATGGACTTTTCTTGACCCATTCTTCTTGGTTGATAACTACAAACCAACACTTGAACGTCTGTTCCTCGGAAGACGACCTCCAACATGTTTCGAGCTGTCCTCCAATTCAGTTAATCTAAGCCACAACCAAGCTTGGGTACTGCCAATTTTTTTACACGGTGGAACTCCATTTCTCTCTTGAGATTCCATAATGTTCGCCACAGATTTTTGTATAACGGCTTGGTACGTGAGTATTTCTTGGTGACCAAATAGAAAACAAAGCGTCTGTTACCACGTAGTCCTAAAACTTTTCCGACTGCCGGTTGCTGTCTTCGTAATTTATCTAGCTGCCCAAACTTCTTTTTAAACACGATTGCAACCCCTCTAGACATGTCAAGATGTGCGATGGCGTAATTTTTTTGTGTCTAGAACAGGTCTTGTTGTTCCTCGGTGGTAACTCCAACGGAACTGCAACCCGGCAGAAAAACTCTTTTACTAATACGTCTGCGACTGTAGCTGCTTCTTAATTGGGTATGGCGTAAGCCTCGGTCCATTTCGTGAAATAATCCATCGCCACCAAGATGTATTTATTTCCCGAATCGGATTCTGGGAACGGCCATGCGATGTCAATCGCTACTCTTTCCAAAGGGCTTCCTACGTTGTATTGCTTCATGGGTGCTTTGCGTTTTCCCGCTGGACCAATTCCTGATGCGCTGACCGTGCCCTTACGGCACCATTTCATGACGTCTTCTTTGCAAGTTCATCCAGTAAAATCGTTCTCGCACTTTACCCAATGTCTTCTTAATGCCAAAGTGTCTTCCTGATGTCCCATCGTGGAGATGTTTCAACACTTCTGCCACCCGGCTCTTTGGCACTACCAACTGTAGTATGTTTCCCGTGCCCTCAACACTTTCTAGGGATCGCTTAAGAAGACCGTCTGCTACTATCAAAGAGTCCCACTGCGCCCAGTACGCTTTTATATTTCTGCCCACTTCTTCCCAGGTTGGTCGTCAGCATTTTTTTTCCTTTTGTCCTTTTTCTTGTCCATCTTGAACCTGCGAAAGGACCGCGCCTATGGCCAGATTGCTTGCGTCTGTATCCAGAACAAATTTTTTATCTTCTCTTGGATAACTCAAAATGGTCGAAGTGACTATAGCCTGTTTTAGTTGATGGAAAGAATTTTCGCAGTCTTCATTCCATCGAAATTCTGCTCTTTTTTCCGTCAATTTCGTCAAAGGTTTGGCAATATTGACAAATCCGGGTACAAATTGTCTATAATAGGTGCACAACCCAAGGAAAATTCGGACCTGATGTTTGTCGATTGGTCTTGGTCATGCTTGCACTATTCGGATTTTGTCTGGGTCAGTCTTTACTCTATCTGTCAGTTTGAGATTAGCCCCAAGTAGTCGCTGAAACACTTCTTCCGAGTTGTTCAAGTGTTCTTCAAACGACCTTCCAACCACGATCACGTCGTCCAGCTAAACCAAGCACGTCTTTCAAGACAATTTGCGCAAAATGGTCTCCATCAAACGCTCTAACGTTGCAGGAGCGTTACACAAGACGAAGGGCATCACGGTAAACTGCCACAAACCAGTTCCAATCGTAAAAGCTGTTTTTTCACGATTCTAGGTAAAGGGTAAATGTCTTTTTTGATCACTTTGTTTAGCTGTCTGTAGTCTACGCAAAACTTCGTTCATCTATCCTTCTTCTTTACGAGTACCACTAGGGATACTCTTGGGCTACTTGAATGTTCAATTACGCCTTCTCTCTCCATATCCGTAATTATTTGTTCGGCTTCTTCTCTTTTTGCCAAAGGAAGTCTGCGTGGATGTTGTCGTATCGACCGAGCGTCTTCGGTATTAATTTTATGTTTTACAACGTTAGTTCTTCTTTTGGAGCCACTTTGCAGCGCGAACACATCTTGATACTCTTGGATCAACACTTTAACTTTAGCCAGCTGATCTTGGCCAAGGTTCTGGCATTTGGTGGTAAAAATGTCCAAAAGATGTTGTGGACACTTCTTCGGCGACGTATGTTTGTTCGACTACACGTAGTCCTGATTTACCTGACATTGCTGTGGGTAACCGATCAAAAATTAATGTAGACTGTGCTAGTGACATTGAAATCATGGCTGTGACAGCGGATATAAAACATCGGGTTTTATTAAGAAAGATACAGTTTGTTCTAGGTTTGAACACGAATTTATCATCTGTTTGTCAACTCATTGAGAATGGCAACAATGTAACTTTTGATGAAAAGGGCTGTAAGATTTACAATGCTAAAAGCATCTTACTGGCAACAGCTAGGTTAACAAATAATATGTACAAGCTAGACGTCCCAGATGGTTGTGCAGGTTTTTTGGCAAGTAGTGAAATATGGCATCGACGATTAGGCCATATAAACAAATACTATCTAAATAAAATGAGTGAATTAGTAGAAGGAATTGTTTTTAAGGGTCAGGCTAACGTAACTAATTGTCAAGTGTTTTGTCAAGGTAAACAAGCTCGCATACCATTTCCAAACAAAGGTAGCCGTGCCGATAATGTGTTGCAGGTGATACATAGCGATAAATGTGTCCCAGTGGAGACAGCTTTGTTAGAAGGCGCAAGATATTTCTTAACCTTTATTGATGATTACAGTCGTATGTGTTTTATATATTTCCTTAAGACGAAGGACGAAACATATGAAAAGTTTAAGGAGTTTAAGTGTTTAATAGAAAATCAACAAAATGAAAGGGTAAAAGTGTTACGAACAGATAATGGTGGTGAATATATCTGTAAAGAATTTCAAAATTACATAAGGAATGCTGGCATCATACATCAAAAGACCAACAGCCACACACCTCAGCAGAATGGTGTGGCTAAGCGCTTTAATCGAACATTGGTTGAAAAGGTGTTTGATGAGAACATTTGTAAATCGTTATGGGCAGAAGCATGTAATGCTGCTTGTTACCTCAAGACTCGTTCTGTTTCAGCAGGCATTTCAAAAACACCGTTTAAGCTGTGAACCGGCAAATGTTGGTCATCTACGTGTTTATGGCAGTGTCATCATGGTTCATGTTTCGAAAGTTGCTAGGAATAAGTGGGACCAGAAGTCAGCCAAACACATACTTGTAGGTTATGATGAAACTACCAAGGGCTATAGGTGCTACAACCCAGCTACAAAGAAGGTGATTACTAGTCGAGATGTGACAGTTATGGAAAACGTCAAGGAGACTACAACGTTATCAATGAGATAGTAGAGATTTCGGATTCAGTGGGGGTAGAAAATGAGCATAATTATTCAATAGATGACTTGACGGATTGTTTGATGACTGAAGACACTATTGAACGTGCCGAAAATAATGACAGTGAATATGTTCCTGATTCAGTTTATGAAGAGGTGCAATCAGATGCTACAGAGCTTCCAAGAAGATCAGAGAGGTCTATCAAAAAGAAATCTTTTGAAGATTATGTTACTTAATTTAGTGCAAAAAATGGTAGCGATGCATCAGATATTTATGTTCTTCCAAGAACCGTTACAGAAGCGCTTTCATGACCAGATGGGCAGAAGTGGAAGCAGGCTATGTTAGATGAGATCAGATCTTTTGAAGAAAACACGTGGGAACTGGTTAATCATTCAAAAAATGGGACAATAGTGGAGTGTAAATGGGTGTTTAAAGAGAAGTGTAATAGTGAAAACAAAACGAGTTATAGAGCTAGATTAGTGGCAAAGGGTTATACTCAAATGGAGGGTATTGATTATAACGAAACTTTTGCTCGTGTAGTGAGACACTTAATTTTAAGGGTCTTGATAACATTATCATTGCAGTTAGATTTAAAAATTGTACATCTAGATGTAAAGACTGCATTTTTAAATGGTGTATTGAAAGAAACCTGAAGGGTTTGTGTTGAAAGATTTTGAAAATAAAGTTTTTAAGTTAATCAGAGCTGTGTATGATTTGAAACAATCCAGCAGAGCTTGGAATGAAAAGGTAGATCAAGTTCTATTAAATATTAAATACAAGAGGTCAGATTATGAACCGCGTCTATAAATTAAAAGAAAAGAAAATGGTTTATTAATAGTCATTGGTTTGTATGTTGACGATTTCTTTGTATTTTCGAATGATTTGAAAGAAATTAAGTTCTTTGAAACACATTTAGGCTCAAAGTTTAAAATTAACTAGCAATTAAGGCATCAAATTCCACTTTATTACTACAGTTATCACAGGTCAAATATAAGTTACGCCCTTTGTCGGGACAACACGTCGCACATCTACGTGTCCTAATCAATCTAACTTTTAAATTTAACGAAGGAATGACTTTACTTTATTTAGTTTGATTTTAAGAATGCGAAAATCAAAGTATCGAGAATCAAAGCGCACCCGATAAGTATGTGACACAAAAAAAAATTTAATATTAATTGTGATTACAACCTAGTATGTACGTGTCGACATTCTAGTAATCGACATGACCAACAAAGTAAAATAGAAAACGCAATACTTACAGTTGTGTATTATTCGGTAGGGGATTAGCTAATTCCGTACCATGACCTAAAACGTAATATGAAATTTGACACAAGTGTACATACTGTGTGAGCACAAGTAATTTGGTTTAATGCATACAATAGTTCACGTAAAGGCATGCGCCGAGCTTCCCTCTATTTAACTTCGCAGTTTATAAGTATTTCTTCCCATCTAGTGGTGTACAACTCCTTAACCATTGTTACAATCTTTTTGGTTTTACGAACCTTGCACGGCCAAACTCGCAATAGTCGGAGATGGGTAGGTTCACAAGAAATATATAAAAGATGTTTCAGGGCGCCAGAGCTTATCCCAAAGTAATACTTCTGTCCGCTCACAACAGAATGGTGTAGAACTTGTAACAATTTGAAGATTCGTAATCCCTCTACTCAGCTGTTCGAGTAGCCCAACCTGGTTCGTAGGGAACAATAAGCACACAAAAATAAGAATTAACAACTTTAATCGCCCTCAGTCTATCATTAACAGTTATCACAGTTGTAGTTGTACTAAGCAAAAGTCATTACACCCCACAGTTGGAGTTACTAAAGACTAGAAAAGTTTACATTAAATATTTACAACGGTATTAACGTTTGAGTTCGGAACAGTCAATTTAGAGAATTATAGAAACAAGAAAAGTTAAGATCTCGATGCCTACAACATCGGCAACCCACCACACACAATTATAAAGAACCGAAGTACATGTCTTTCAATTACATACAATATGCGAGACATTGATTTCACTGATTTTAAATACCCTATTGGTAGCTACGCGTTATACTTATTTACTAACGTTAAATTGTAATCCCACAGTTCGTGAGTAATTGTACGTGACCACGATATCTAAAGTAAATTCAAATCACTCACCCGAATTCCAGCATCCACTATCGTGTCACAACCCCAACTCACAATTGATAGTTCGGCTAAAACAATTTTGTATTAAATAATTCATGAAATCTATCTCAAAAGTAAACAAAACGTGCATCGACTACTGTATGTAGTGAGATCGAAAATAGGTGGTTATTAATATGTTTAACGTCGTGTCATTCACGTGTAGTATTATTTGCCCTGGACGGCTCCGCGAGACCCCAATTTCGTGGCGTGGAAATCGCCTTCCGCCAGCGCCCGTGTACGGCAACGTGATGCCTTATTTAGTAGTAGTTTACGATATCCATTTATCGAGAATGTGACAGGTGCGAAATGAAGGAACGCAAAATGGCTGTTAAAAGGAAGAACGAATTACGAACGAATTTTTACTAAAAAGCGACAGTAGCTTACCCTGTAACGCTTCGAATAAATTAGATAATTAACTAATTATAATTGGTTTTCCATTCTTTTCCAGATGGTAACGGATATATATCAATATTCAATGGTTACAGACCATTTATATCATTTACGTATGACGATTTTCCGCCAAAATGACAACTAACGAGAAAAGGATCGTTAGAGGGCGTCAAAACCCGAATCTAATTTCACGTCGAAACACATAGGCGTACATAATGAAAATTTCGACCGTAACACCATTAGCGACCTGACGTCATGGAAACTTTTCGACAAACAGGTGTTCCAGGTGTTACGAACGTCAATGATAAGGTTACATGTGGAGGGATCGGACCCGCTAAAGAATTCATTTAAGCCCTTAATACAAAAAAAACGTTATAAAATTACATACCCCAAAATAAGCTTTTACTTAACACTAGTTGAAAATCGCCCATATATTTACGTGGAGTATCGTGAACCAACTTAATAATGAAAGCTTTTTATTGGGCCGAAAAGACCGCTAAGAACGATCCGTAATTTAGAAAACGTAAGTAGGAAATGAATTCGTTTTGACAGCCGACTACGAAGAAAAGGATCGCGCATGACGCGGGACAAATTTCATACTTGAAAAATTTTTATACTAGAAAATTGAACTACCAATTTTTTTTACATAACAAACCAATGCGCAGCGTTTCCCTCAAATAAATTTTATAAGTTCGGTAATTGTTTCCTCCAATGCGATAACAAAAATACATATGCTGATATCTCCACAGACAAAGAAAACGTGTGGGTGTTTGGAAACCCGCTACAGACAATTACGGAATAATTAAATTAAACCACAAACACAAGAGATGCTTACCTCAAATAAAGGCTTTCACTCAGATCACAACAATATTGTAATTCATATTCACATAGATGTGCGTAAAACACTTAACGATGAAAGTCTTGTTGGGCGTACACAAAGCTAGATGATGACTGTGTTCTTCAAACTTTGCCGGAAGAAATGAAATCGTGTTTTAAAATTAGACATTGTATCCCTACTCAGCAACGAAAAGTGAGCGTATCGAGAATAAATTTAATACAGGGGACAAACCTTATACTAAAGTGTTTTTAACATAATTGTTTTTTTTATAGGGAAATAATTTAATCCGATCGATTCATAGAAAACTTTTAATTAACAGAGTTAATGAGTGTATGAAAAGTTAGATTTTATTTATTTTTTTAGCCGTTCTCCATTTTTTACTTTGATTTCTATATTTTAGAATTCTGTTTAGTTGGCTGGCTTGTCGTTTTACGATATATTTGTTGAGTTTGGAGCTTTTATTTTATAGAGTTTAAAATATAATCTTTTGGCAATACTTCATATTTAATTTTTGTTTGTAAATACAGTGTGTCCGAAAAGTATGGAATATATTATACAGGTCGATAAATATGCACTTTACACGAAAAAATTGTAAATAAAAGTTGTGTATTACTTAGTTATCTACCACCTGGGAGATATCAATTTAAATTTTTGCTCTAAACAAAATCGCAACGAATAACACTTACAATTTTTTAAATGGCAAGGCACGTCTTTATTATACTCACTTGATAGAGTCTTTTTTTCTCTTTTCAACCATATGAAACTTGAATACCTTTACATCAAAAAATTTTCAAGAAAAACAAGAACATGTCTAACAAATTTATTTTACTGAGCAGTATTAATCAGGTACGTAATATGTAGCATTGAAACAATTGAATGCACTTTAGAACACTGTCACACTTTGCTATTTGTTAGTGCTTGAAATATGGCTCAATTATCTGAGAAACATAGAATTGAAATTTTAATGATTCTGGGATATGGAGATAGAAGAAGAACCCAAGACGAAGTAATTTATTTAATAAGTTGCATCCACAATTAAACATTTCGTAGTCCACGGTAAGCAAAATTTGGCGGAAATTTCAAGAGACAGGTTCGGTGAAAGATGCGAGTAGAACTGGTAGACCTTTGTCATTAAGTAATGTGGAACGAGAAAATGTGTTCTTGTCTGTTGAGGAAAATCCACAAATTTCTGTTCGGCAAATTGCAAGAGACCATAATTTGAATAAATCGGCTGTACATGACGTTTTAAAAAAAGAAAAATTTCATCCTTATAAAGCTTGTGTAGTACAAGAATTATTTGAAGACGATTCGGACAGAAGGCTGGAGTTTTGTGAAACAATAACAAACAAACTTGAACGAGATGCACATTTTCATAAAAATATCCTTTTTACTGATGAGGCCACGTTTTGTTTAAACGGCACAATTAACAAACAAAACACACGTTACTGGTCTTCACAAAATCCTCACCGGTATCTAGAAGGACACACCCAATACCAGCAAAAAGTCAACGTCTGGGTAGGAATGATTGGAAGTCAAATTTTGGGGCCATATTTTTTTTAAGGTAGTTTAACGGCGAATATTTATCTCGATTTCTTAAGATTTGAGTTAGTTCCTGCTTTGGCCGAGTTATTTCCACATGAAGTAGATCCAGATATACCTCATAACAGAATATGGCTTCAACAAGACGGGGCACCTCCACATTTTAGAATTAATGTCCGCCACTTTCTTAATAATACTTTTCAAAATACATGGATAGACAGTAAAGGTACGATAGAATGGCCTGCTCGCTCGCCGGATTTAAGTCCACTAGATTTTTTTCTTTGGGGCTATATTAAAAGCAAAATTTATGTAAATAGACCTGATAATGTTGAAGATTTGAAAAATCGCATTATAGTTGAGATAAGAGCTATAACTCGAGATATGATTTCAAAAGCAATCGATGGTTTTAAAAATCGAATTTACCACTGTCAAATTATGATTGGTTTACATTTTGAACATTTATTGTAAGTTTAGTTTAAATACATTTTTTTGTTATAACAATTTTATGTAAAGATATTTAAAGTTTAATATTTGTTATTGTGACAGTGCATTCAATTGTTTCAATACTACATATTACGTACCCGATTAATACTGCTTAGTAAAATACATTTGTTAGACATGTCCTTGTTTTTCTTGAAAATTTTTTGACGTAAAGGTATTCAAGCTTCATATGGTTGAAAAGAGAAAAAAAGACACTATCAAATGAGTATAATAAAGACGTGCCTTGCCATTTAAAAAAATGTAAGTGTTATTCGTTGCGATTTTGTTTACAGCAAAAATTTAAATTGATATCTCCCAGGTGGTAGATAACTAAGTGATAAACAACTTTTATTTACAACTTTTTCGTGTAAAGTGCATATTTATCGACCTGTATAATATATTCCATACTTTCCTGATAGAATCTTTCCCCCTGTTCTTCACTCAAATCACCTAGGTTTTCTGGAAACCGATCTAAGTGGCTGTAGAGGTAGTGAACTTTTATGCTCATGTTGCAGCCGAGTATATTAAAGTTTGAAATCATATTTTCCACTAATTCTATATAATTTTTTGCTTTATAATTTTCCAGAAGATTTTGTACAACTTGAATAAATGAACACCAAGCGTTAGATTCAATTTCATTCATTGGTGCGGTAAATTGTGGATCTTTAACAAGCTGCCTTTCTGAGAGCCATCGAATATTTCGGCTTTCAGTTTTTCCGTGCTAATTCCAGGAAATTTACGAATCAAGTAGCCAAAACAAAGTCCATTGCAATTTAAAGCCTTCACAAATTGCTTCATAAGCCCCAACTTGATATGCAAGGGTGGAAATACGATTTTGTCTCTCGCAACCAAAGGTTCGTTGATTACATTTTGCTTTCCTTGAATCATAACATTTTTTAAAGGCCAATTTCTGTTAACCCAGTGCTGATCCTTAGCTCTGCTGTCCCAAAGATATAAAAAACAAGGATATTTTGTATATCCAGTTTGTTGTCCAAGGTGGAAGTTCACCATTTTTAGGTCGACACAAATCACCCACTGATGTTATTCATACTTAATTTTTTTTAGGACTAGTGATATTGCCTCGTATTCCTCCTTCATGTTGGTAGAATGACCAATGGGTATTGAGCCATATTTATTACCATTGTGTAAAAGCACACATTTCAAACTTCGTCTGGAAGTGTCTGTAAAAAGGCGCCATTCGTCTGGTGTGTATTCCGACAAACCCATTTTTTGTAAGAGTCCTCTTATATCGTTACAGAATACCAGGTTATTTTCCTCAGAGTAAAAGGGCAGCAAATCCTTATCTCTTTTACGATAAAATGTAATATTGGTATTTGGGTGCAGTAGATTCTTCTCATTTAATCTGGAAGCGAGTAATTCAGAAGATTCCTTTGAAAGCTTTGGGTCTCTAATGAGATCGTTCAGTTCTTGTTGATTGAAACGTTGCGGACTTGATAAATCTGCTTCAAAATCACTGTCGTTTTCTGATTCCATACACTGAATTTCATCAAACGTGGGTAGTTCTGCATCTTCTTCCGGGAGCGAAGGCAGGCTGCTGAATGATGGAATGGGTATTTCTTCACTATGCAGTACAGGCCCCTTTGCTGAATCTAAATCAGGATATGGCCATTTCTGTCTATTGTTCCGATTGATTCCTTTGATATTCACGAGACAAACATAGCAGTCAACGTGATGGTTTCTTGGTTCTCTCCAAACCATTGGTATTCTAAACTTTAGACACTTTCTCTTTCCAACTGTCCACTGACGCAGATGTTCAATACATGTTTTACATACGAAATGTGGAGCCCAAGATTTATCCTGATCACCCAAGTGAACGCCAAAATAGGCCAGATAACTTCTTCTCACACAATCAGAAATAGGCCTTCTACTTTCTTTAAAAGTGTACTCGCCACATATATAGCAAAAAACGTCTAGACGATTCACACAACTACGTTTGCTTCTGAATGCCATGGTTTTAATTAAATGTATGTTTTATCACTGAACAACACCAAATGATACCACAACTTCAGCTACGTAAACTAAATAGGTAAATGTTCGTAAAGCAAAGATACGAGTTAATATAGCTGTGTGTTAATTAGGTTTTAATGGAAGTAATTATAAGAATGTTGGGTTTTACACAAATGAATAAATACCAAATACCTCAAACTGGCTACTAGATTCTAATTTCTTTATATAAACTGTACCTCGTAAAGCAGAGATATTTGCGAGGTAATACGACGAATTAATTAGTTTTTGATAGGGCTATAGAAATGTCGCGTTTTACAGTAATGAATAATACCAAGTAACTCAAACTAGCTCATTAGATTTTAATTATTTAGGTAGGAAATTTCATTTTTGGCCTCTAAAGATATCACTATTTCAATATTTTTGCGTTTTATCAGAACTAAATCTCAAAAACTGGAGTTGCTACGAAAAAAAGCCAGGTATTTTTGGAATCAGCGCACATCACAAATATTCAAAATCAGTTCTTACTTTTCCGGCACCACGACAAAAATTTTGTTTTGTTGGGCTGTGTTATAATTTAATTATTTTAATTTTAACAACTGGGTATTTAGAAATTGTATATTATATTGTACTTTAAATGTTTTGTAATTATGTAACATTTTAATTAATTTACTAATTTAATGTTTATTGTTTCAGAATCTTGGAGCGCAAAGACGTTTTGCTGCAACGAGGACGGCTGCAACTCTTCCATCGTAACACAATCCGGATTATTCCTCACCGTCTGTGCGGCCATTTTTAATTTGGTATATTAAAATCTCACTGCATTGCACGTGGTGAAGCATATTCTAAATAATTTTTCAGTCTTCCCTAACTTCATATTTCGTTTCTCCTTTTAAATTCTAGCAAAAGGCTTTAAACGTAAACCGAAAAAAATCAGCTAAAGATGTTTGAATGTAACCGTTAGCAATTAATTTACGATGGGATGTTTGTATTTAGATTAAATGAAAATATATCAATGTTAGTAAGTAAAAAACTTCTAGTAAGCTTTTTGAGGTCCTACAGTACGACGATTATATTCGTAATGGTAATTAGGAACATTAATTAATACGCACCTATATTCTAAAATTCTGAATTCTAACGATCGAATAATAACCGCTCATATAACATTGACAAAGTATTTGTAATTTCATAAGATAAGGTAATGCAAAACAGCGCTTGATTAATATATAGAAATAACGCATCATTGTTTTGTGTAAATAGTATCGACGCATTTTATCATACACACATTAAATTACAAACCAATTAGGCGAATTGTGCATGCTTGCAGAATTTAATAAAAATTAGACCAAATTTCGAATTAATGGATACCGTTTAAATTTGGAAAAGAGCTTATTCAACAAAGCTCTTAAAGTATCCATTAATTGATTGATGCGTTTAACCGACCCTAATAAATTAGAATAAAAAGATTGTATTACATTTTTGTCGCTTTTGATGCTGTTCCTCTTAAATCTAATAATGACAATTTTGTTGTTGAAAATTAGAACTGTACCAATATGCGGGTTCCATTATATGTTTATTTAATTTATTCACATTGAATAACTTTACCAGAAACATGCACGAATAATTATTGTATTAGAAATTTATAAATAATAAAAATAAACAGCAGTTGCAGATTTCGTAATTATTACCCATCCTTTTAATTTAAAAAAAAAACGTATCAATCATCGTTTATTTAAAACAATTATTAGCGTCGTTGAATAATGGTATAATAGGACATGACTTAAATTGAACGGAAATCCCTATTTCATTTAACAAAAGGAACGGGAACTATTTGTTTTATAAATATAAAACAAAAAAAATCAATAGATTTTGCGAAAATTCTTGTTTAAGCGTATAAATGATTAATCACAGTGCTCAGAGTAATAAAGCAACGAAAAGAATAATAAATAACCGTGGCTGTATCAAAACAACTTTAAAATCAGGCATACGCCAATTCAGTAAAAAGAAAATAAAATACCAAAAAACTCTTCATGATTAACATATAAACTATTTTTTGTACAATTGCTTATTTCGTTTTATTTATTTTTGCAGTTTTAATGTAATGCCAATTTTTTATATATTTTAAAGGTGTGTGCTTCAACTGAAAAAGTTTACAATGTTTATTCCATTTATTTGCTGATTTTTTTTTAAATTTGCACTTTTGTATTGTTTTCTTGTGTTTATTTCTTTTATTTATTTTCAATTTTCTGTGTTGTGTTTTTTAAAAAAATTTAGGTGGTGTACTGAGAAGTTATAATTTTGTAAATGGACGTTTTGATATGTAGTACCTCCTTGAAGTCTTAAGTGAATAGCCGCGGTTATGTTCCTGGGACGTTGTACATGTACGTAAAATTACATTTGTTGAATTTTGATTATATGTGTTTTGTAGTATGGGTCTAATTGACTTTGAAAATACCAAAATTGCCAGCTACAATATTGGCACAGTTTTTGTTTACATTAAAAAAAAATAGACTCAGATAAGTATATCATTTCAATTATTAATACCAGTTTTTTATGGTTATGGTAGTAACAATGTTAATGTTAACAACAACGTAAGTACACTCAACTAAACAAAAAACAGGACGCCTTGGTTAGTTCGATTGAAATAGTTAGCGGTGTAAATTTGCGAATGCGATCGGCAATCATTCGTGGCCGTTCGCGGTGCTATTCAAATATTCAAATTAAACAAATAAAAAAGATTGACAATATCAGGTCAAATTGTTTATTCGCAAAAACTAAAAAAATAATATATTTTTATTTTTGAATAGTTGGAAACAGTAAACTGCATTTAATTTTTATAAAAAATATTTTCGTGTCTAAAAAGTTTCATATTCAAATTATTTTTTAAAAACATTTTATATTATACACATAGAACATCCTATTAGTAACATTGTAAATATACGACTAATTACATTTTAAGTAAATGTTTCTTTTTTTTCTCTAAATCTCAAAAAAAGCAATTATAATAAATGTTTTGAATAATTGGTAACACACTTATAAAGACTTACTAACAATGGAATGATCTTGCGTCAAAAAAGAGATTTGCTGCATTTTAGTTTTACACAAAATATTTTCGTGTATAAACAAACGGGTATATTCTTGGAAAGAATAAATAAATCAAATTTAATGTGTCGTTGAATTTTTACACATTACGTTTCTTTAGGAGCGGTGGAAGCACCATCACTAGTATGATAAACAAAAAATTCGTATTTCTTCTGTCGCCCATATCCTGCTTTACTATAATACGATAAATATTCGTTCGTATTTCATTTTTCAGAAATGTCAATTAAGAACAATGGAGTAGTTTATTTTTATATTTATTCACTATTTTTAATCTTAAGCCGCTGTTACAGTTTAAAAAAATGACAACAGTCACCGTGGAAGAAATAATGTAATTTTAATTTTTTGATTGCTTTCTATATAGTTCAATGCAGAGCAATACAGTAATCAATCATTCAGAGTTTATCGTATTAATAAAACAGATTATTTATTTAAAAAAAAAAATAAAACAAAAGCTGTAACTACACAAAGAAACGCTATTTTTAAATAAGTTTTAATTCTCAATCCATATTTTACAGAAACTGTAAGAAAATATTTTCTACCGTTACGATCTAAAGTGAAATTGAAATTTGATCTTAGCTAGCAAAAACAACTCAATGCATTCTTGCAGTCGTCTAGGCATTGATGCTACAAGAATCATCACTAATCGTCTCCCAAGTAGTTTTAGTGACGGTAACTAATTGTTTGTGGTCTTTAGCTATAAAATTGGCTCTCTGTTGTTTCCGGTTGGTAAGAACAACTTGGCCCCAAACGTTTTTTATTATATTGATGTCAGGGCTTTTTGCTGGTCGCGACAACACGTTCAGGTTATTTTGCTGTACCTAGTTTTTTACCAACCTGGATGTATGTATAGGGGCATTATCCTTAAAGAATAAACAAAATTAATAATAACAGTTAAAAATACTATAACTAGCCTATATTTTAAGTAATTGTTAAATTATTGTTCGTGATGCATATTGTAATAGTGGAGAAATTAAGATAACTTTAACAAAACAAAACATTTCTATCCTCCAAAAACTAAAATTTGTCTCAAACTAATAAGTTAGCAAAACTAAAAAAACTATTTCTACTAAAGGCTCTGATCGCTCATTGCATAAAGTTTATATACATTTACATCAAGTACCAGTCTAAGGATTGCCTGAGGGAATTCAAGACAGGAGTTGATTGTGGCTAACACTTCACTCCGAACGTCGTCGAATTGGCGACAAGCTGTGGTGACTTTTTACAACGGACACCTGTTATCCAAAACGCTAATGAGTTTTAAATGACAACTAAATTTGCCGTGTACAGAAATATTTTGGACTGCTTCTCGTCCGGGGATGTGGGACATTCTGACCCAGGTAAAGATATCCGAGATAAAGGAGTAGCTGTTACGCCATTTCTGGGAAGTGTCTGTTACGAGAAAATCGGGTTCCCCGAGTTGGACCGCCAAGAATAAATTGTTACGCTGATCTTCTTGTAACAAAACAAAGCAAAACTATAACGTAAATCTAAAAAAAAACACCAAGACGATGATTAAATTAGGGAGATACCGTCTAACTCTACCCGTAGCTGAAAATGAATAAATAACACCACCAAAGTCATAACACAGAATATACATATTTCTTTTAACGCAGAAGATGAAGAAAGTATATAAATGTAAGTTTTGGCAAATATTTATATGTGGGTCAAATGAGTTATAAGTTTCGTCGAATAGTGAGCAACACACCGTACAACAAACTGACCTTGTCGGTCTAAACTTTTACACCAACAAAGTTTCTGAATTTATTAATTGTGTTAACTTAACATGCACGTACGGTCATAAACAACATGGCCACCGAATCGAAGAAAATCGAAGTAAAAAATTAAAATAGTAATACTCACAGTTAGGTTTTATCCAGTAGGGGATTAGCTAATTCCATACTTACGGTAACGGTAAACATGTGGTGGGTACCAATATCCGCTACTGAGTCAAATTAAACCCACAATAAAGAAAAATGTACACCACTTACCCCGTTTCAACCTTACAAATGTAATTGCATATTCGCGTGAAACGATCTAACGGTGAAGGTTGCCCCGTGTGTAAAAGTACAGAACTCGTAGATGGTCTTGCAGGAAGTGAGTTAAAAGTGCTGTCTAAAATTTGGTAATTTCGACGAAAGAGTAGAAATTTTCATACTCGCGAATTGAACTACTAATATTTAACATAACATGTCTTACAACTGCTGCCATTCACCCAAGATCAACACTTTTAAGTGACGCTTGGCTCAAAAATACGGAAAGTCGTGCAAAACGTGCTGGTCAAAGAAATTGCACGTGCAAGCTTTGTCACGAACTTAAATACAGTAAATTTTTTTAGGGATGTAGGGAAAGATGCTTGGATGTGACACAGAGAGTATCTACGGGAACGGAGCAATAAACCCCTGAACTAGTTCTAAGGAATAGGGATTGGAAGGAGGCCAGTTTCCTGAGTGGGAATGTCGAAGTCTGTGGTACCAAATATCTAAGCTATAGGTGAGCAGGGATATAACTGCACTATTAAAGATATTCGCAAAAGATTTTTTGTGTACACGAATGCTCTACAAAACTCATTTTGTCGTCAAGCAAAAGTCCAAAGTACTTGAATTCAAAAACCCTACGAACAGGAATGTTGTTGCGGCGCAGTGAAGGATCTCGTTTTATAGTGGAGACAAAAATCATGTACTTAGTCTTGTCCGCTGAAACCGACAGTTTGTTGTGGTCAGTCCAGCTTGTCACTATGTTTAGGCACGTGTTGGATTTTGTCTCTAAATCTCGCCTAGAAACTGCGGACACCATGACAGTGATGTCGTCCGTGTATGTAAAATAATTGCAGTCTGCTGGTAGTTTTGTGCTAAGCAAGTCGTTTACAAACAGATTCCACAAGGTTGGTCCGAAAACCAAGCCTTGTGGACACTCCTTGGTCGGTCGTTTGGCATTTACAGAATGGGGTACGACCGAAAAATAAGTTATCGATATGTTCGATAAATAACTACAAATGACTTGCGTGGCGCCAACAAGTACTCTTTTAACGACGAGAGCTTCTATTATTAAGGGCCGCAATACGTTGTTGAACGCTTCAGATATGTCGATGAAAATTGCAAATCTGTACTTGGAAACGTTTGGTCGTACATTGGTCATTAATCTACGTGCGGCGTCAGTCGTCGTTTTACCTGGAACAAAGTCATATAGACTGAGATTAAAAAAAATTGTGGAGGAATGTTGTTATAATTTTTTTTAAAAAGCGCACGTTTAAAAAGGTTTGACAATTTCTGATAACTGAGTTATCGCACGATACGAGTTGAGATTTACGAGATTTTTTTTTCCAGGTTTGATAATAATGTCAAATTTACCAATTTTCCAGTTGGTAGAAAAATAACCACACTTAAAGCATCAATTAAACAAATCAACGATCGTAGAAGAGAGGAAATCTTGTACAATTACACGTAAGACATTACAATCTATTTTGTCAGGTCCCGGAAAGTAATTCTACTAGCCACCATGGCTATATCTTCGGAATCTTATTTGAGCATGCAAAGGACTATCTGTCGGATAGGATTTTATTAGGTATAGGTTAACTCAAACCGTATCATTCGGTGGTCACTTTTAATAACTTCTGGAACAACACGCCAGCTTAGTATTTTTTTGAAAACAGATGGAAACGCCAAAGTCACGTCAATATTAGTCGAGCTAAAGTGGCTACAGAAGGTTGGTGGGGTTCGTTAACAACACAGAGGTTAAATTAACCCAGGAGGTTCTCCATAACCGGGGGAGTGCCAAAGCGGCGATTTTAAATTGAAGTCACCTTCTATTATGATAGGAACGTCTCTCAGTTCATCAAGTACTTTTTCGAGGTCTTGGAGATGAATGTGTACATCCTCGCTCGGCGGCTAATAAACGCCGACGATTGGCAAGGAGGTGTTTCCAACCATAATGATAGATATTACAGTGGAGTTATTCGTTAAATGGCTGAGTGTAACTACTCCAAGAGGCTTAGAACTATTGAAAACAACAGCCGAATAGAAGGGGATGCGAAAATTTTGTTGAAGGGCGCAGCCGCATTAGCAAGCTTGTACTCTGAACCAGAGCTAAACACGTATGACTCTTGTAAGATGTCAATGTATTGAGTATCCTTACAGTAATAATCGGTGTTGGATATTCTGGCTTCGAGCCTTTCAGTTACGCTGGGCTGAGATCGCTTTGTGTTTGGCAATATCTTTTTTATGGTTAAAGCAAACGGAGTCTGCGCAGGTAGGGTTTCAATCCGAGTTGGATTATGTCTTCGCTTTATGTTTTTTAGCACAATGGTCACACTGTAAGTCGATTTTACAGTCGGAGTATTTCTGACAATTAGCAGCGTGTTACTCGGATATGGTCATTGACTCTGCATGCATTAAAGGCGACGTACACACAACGCAATGCCAAAAGGTATTGTCAAACTTCTGGACAGACCTCAAGGATTCAATAGCAATTTGCTTTATGCTTAGGACTAAAGCGGAACTGAACTTTCTAGTGTTTATTGGCAAGATAAAGCACTTTATCGGAGGCGTCGTGGAAGTTCTGGGAAATAATGTTTTTTTTCACCTGCTCAGGAAGCAACTTACAAGAAAGAAATGTAAGGTAACGACTTGTTTTGAGGCTTAACCACAAACTCGGCTGTATCAAGAATGCCCCCAGGTATTTCTATAAGATCCGTTTCTTTCAGAATTGAGGCGGTGTTTTTGCCTGTCTTGGTTACTCGGTCAAGCCTTAGGCCGTACTTTTGGGAATCTAAAACCTAAATTAGGGCCGTTTTTGTCTCATTAGCGGTCTTTAAAGGAGAGTTGGGTTTAGGGACAATAACGACCATCGACCTAGAAACAGGAGCGACTGATTTACCTGAAGGTACTTTAAGCTTCTCAACAATTTTGGTTCTTGCAGCTTGGGCATAAGACGATTGGGCAGGAAGTGCACTAAAAATGGTTTTGGAAAGCTTTTTAGTAACAGATTCCAAGGCTGTTTGGACGCCAGCGAGGGCGGTGCCAAAGTCAGCAGTTTGCATTACGCGACGGAAAGCCTGTTAATAATATTAATAATTTCTGATTGTTTGGAAACAGTAATCTTGCAAGCAAAGATTACTTTAGTAAAACGCAGAATATCAAAGTCGAAAGATTCTTAAATGCTGTCTGGCATGGTATTGTCATGGAAATCATTGTCAACTTCACGACGAAGTTTGGAAGACGTTGATTTAGTTTGTATAGCGGAGGAAGTTGAGGAAATGGGGGAACTAGAACGCGAGAGCGTGATGGTTATACAATGCCGGATGGAAAATAGACTGGCTACCTAATATCCTTTTAGCCGTACGCAGAAACTTATTTCTAGAAAGCGTTGGGTTTATAGCCTGCGAGTCGTTGTTTACCTTTAACCTCGTAGAGGTAATGATCTAAAGCTTTTTAGAAAGAAACAATTCTCACACAAAATCACAATCAAAATAATTACAAAATTACTGTCAGTCTTAATCATCCGATTTTGCCCGATTGCTTACAATAGCAAATCAATGTTCTTTTGCTTTAGGTGAAGGTGAAAGATTTATTTGCTATCTAAAGAGAAACCAGAGTTCTTCCTTAGAGAGTATGAAGGTATTCGTTGCGCCAGCGATCCCAAAAGTTGCCAACAATTGAGTCTATTTATTGCCAGTTTTGACAAATCAGGTTCAGAAACATTTAAACATGGCGACTCTAGCGTCAAAAAATGGGTTGGCTTTAGAGCATGCAAGTCATTGGGGTCTTGACTTAATGAAGTAATTGACCGAGAATTAAAAACTGCTTCCATCTGCGCTAGCAGAGTGTAAAGTCATACGTTAACGTTTGGTTACCAACTACTTTATATAAGTAAGTTTTTACTAATTGAACTGCTTTGCTCAGACTATTGAAGTGTAGTGTTGCTGGAGGATTAAATCTCCAATCTATCTCAAACTTTTGGGTGGCGTGTTTTGCAAGTTTAAAAAGCTCGCGGTTAGCGCTATTGAAGTTTGTTCCTTGATCGCTAAAGCTGATTTTGCATTTGACTCCACGCAAAAGAAAACGTCGAAGTGAAAGATATACACTGTTGGCATTTCCAAAAAAGCAGACTTGTACAAAGTACAACAAAAACTTAAAGTAAATGTTTGAAGTGACCTCCAAACATTTTTTAATATCCCATCCGCTACTGAAACTCCTGCAAAACCTTACCAAGAGTATTGCCCGCATTTCGTTACGAATTCTGTCCTATACGTCGCTGATTGTATTTGGTCTATTGAGATAGACTTTGCTTTTTAAATACTTTAATAAGAAATAGACGAAATGGAACTAAGTAATTTACAAGCAATCGGCCACGGTGTAGTGATTTCCAATGGTCTTCCCAAGATCTCCTATTATGCTGCATTATACCGACAAATGACAGGTCTGTGGTTCAAATCCCGTGGCTGCCACTTCTAAAAATTTGTAACAATCACCGCCGTTTTAATTAAAAATTAATAAAATAACTAATGTTCAACGGTATTCTAAGAAATTCAATCAACAAATGTCATTCAAGAACAAAAATGTATTTATTTTTTCTAAAAAAAATTATAATTTAATTATATATGGATTTCACTTTAAATTATGAATCAAATATCTAATAAACTGTTAATGTTAGAAAAAAATTTTATTTGATTAAATTGTTAGGAAGAATTATCTCCATAATAAACTGTAAACATAATTCGAATAATTTACATACCTACAAAATTATATAAAAAGCTGTTAAAAATGGCGGATACTCCCACTTCCGGTTTTTTTATTAGACCTATCTTCGAGAGAATATAAAAAGCCAGATCAATACCAAATTTCAAGTTACTAGGACTTTTGGTTTGAGAGTTATCGTGGGTGCATCGTTACACACACAGACAGAGACCCAATTTTTTTTGTCAAAAATATATTTTTCTGATACAGGAGATTAAAAATTATACAAAAAAGATGTTTGAAAAGAAATTGCGATCGCTATACTTCCCTTATAGGAAAGTAAAAAAGCAACAACAATAAAAATAAGTAAAAACGTTTGGGAGACATTTCAAACACTTATATACAGATACTACAAGAAAACCAGAAGAAATATTTGATAAGAAAGAGGACCGTGTAGACACACACACATACAAAGAATGAATGAGAATAAACAAATAATAATATCAATTTACAACATTACACATCTGCTGGAAAAGTATCAACAACTGAAAGCAATACATACAAAATAAACATAGAAGTGAGGTTGAGACAAGAAGATGGTTTTTTAACTACGCTATTTCACATAGCATAAGAAGTCAGAGACAAGTGGAAAAACAAAATGACAACATATAGTTCTACACAAATCATTGGATATGCTTACGACCTAGTATTTATAGCAAAACACAAAAGAAAGTCTAGAATAAAAATTAATGGAATTCACTAGAGAATCCAAATTCAGAGGTTTAAAAATAAATGAGAAAAAACAAAGTACATAGTAAGCGTAAGAAGAGGATTGGGAAAAATGAAGGTAGAACTATACAGCTTTCAAAGAGTGGCATACGTTAAATATTTAGAATAATAGTAATAGGAAGCAACGAATACAGTCTGTAAATAACGGAAAGAATAAAAGAAAACAAAACGTACCAATAGAAAACAAACCAAGCAAGAGACCAAAAACCCGGTAGCAAGACTAAGTAATAGAAAATAATACCAGACGTAAAGATAACGAACTGGATAAAAAAATTAGAAAATACAAATAAATACAAAATAATGTCATCACATAAGACGTAGTTAAATTAAGTTGTTATTTTAACAACTGCGCATTCTTTCCAAGCACATTTAAAATATAATGTAACTCAAAAGCTAAAAAATGCATGCAAATTAGGTTATTGCTCATCTATAGAACAAACTTGAGCAGAAAATCGATAACATAAACCGAAATTATGATTACTATAAAAGATGTTTTTCTCTGTAGTAGTATCCGGGCCCGTTTTTTTTAATAAATTGATAACATCATCCGTGGTTCTAATAAGCGGCGTGCACTGTATAAAAACAAAAAACCTTAAAAGCGTTAATAAATTATTTAAATGCAAACGCTCTGTTTAGTTCTTGGACCAAAGCCACTTTATACGGATGCCATTTTTTCAACTTTTAAGATTTTAAAAATCTAACAATTGTCAAAACCGTTTGTTTTTTCCACTGCTTTCTTGATAATTGGTCTTATCGCATAACTTTTACTTACAACTTTGGAACCGAATATCTTGGAAACTGTTCTTTTTAAAGTCACACTTTTCTTACTCAGAAAAATGAACTTTATCGAAATGTGTTCAATAAATATGGGTTGCTATTTAAAAAAAATGTTGATAGCTCGGAAACAAAATACTACCAAAAAATGTTAATGGCTGAAAAAAGTGACGTTTAAACAAAAAAAATCGACGTGTCCGAGGAAATTTTCTCAAAATTTATCATTTAGAAAAAAATGAGTTTATTCCATACTTTACGACCTCACGGTATTTATTAAACACTTTTCTTTCTGTTTTGAAGTTTTTATTATTCTGGCAATTCTCGGAAACTCACGTATCTAAATTTAGCCGTATATACATTAAATTTTTTTATTGCTAAAGCAGCAATTGTGCCAATACCCAATTTCTTAGTAAAGTAACGTTTAAAAAACAAATAAAATGTAATGTCTTCTTATTTTAAACACTACATTTATATAAACTTTTAGAGTTTATTTATCGGCACTAAAGACACAATAAAGTAGTTAAGCATAAACATTCTTTGTGTTAGTTATTACATACAAAATAATTCCATTGTTTTGTGATTAACTAGGGCGCAACTATTTTATAGAATATCAATACAACGTGGTTTATTAAACACATTTTTCTTTTCGAGCTATTTAAAAGAAACAATTTTTTTAAATAAAAAAATTTTTTTTAATTTAAACTATTAGTTAAAAAAAATTGGTTTTTTACTCTCCTCACTATTTTTTTAAATTTATTTTACTAAAAACAAAAAAAATCTATTTTTGTTTAATAAAAGTAAGACGCTTAATATAATTTCACTTGAAGCTACCAACACAAAAAACTTCAACTACAAATAGAAATAAAACGATAACATAAATTTTGTGAAGCGCTCAAACATAAGTTTACGTAAAACTTGTCAAAATATAAAATATTGAATATTCGTTCTATCAAAATTTGAATAGACTTTATCTAACAATAGGTTTGTTTAGCTTTATTGACTTGTCGCTTATATCAAGAGCTTCCGTTTATTTTAACTTTCGTCAGCTTTTGTAATAACTGTATTTAGATTTATTCAAAACGGTAATAAATTAAATTGTTTTAATAAAGTTTGATATTCAATTTAGTTTTATTAAATAAAACTAACAAATTTAAATGCATAATTTTACATGTCGATTGGTTTTCAATATAAAATGATTGGTATTTTTTGGGTATAATCTACTTGATGTTAATGTTAAAAGGATACAATAATTATTAATTTTCAAAATAATTAACTTTAAACACATATTTTGTTAGCTGAGCTGTCATTTTCAGCGACAGTAATAAATTAGAAAAACATGTTTAAAAATATGAATAGTTTTAAATTGTTATTGGTTATAAAACATTTCGATGTAATTAAAAGTTTTTTGTTTACCCAATACATACTAGGTTACCATTTTTACAATTAATTTTGTACACTTTTTTAAAATAGCTTTAATTTTACGCTATATTATATAAGCTTGTTTGTTAGTTAACAACTAACTAAAACATTGTTATTAATTTGATAATATTTTTTAACGCACACAAAATTCAAATGAATTATATTTAAGACAATCTATTTATATTTTTGTTAGAAAACAGTATGGTAATTTTAGTTTTATTAATTAATTATGAATTTTTGTATTTTTAAATTTCACGGTTTGCCAGAAATTTACAAATAAGTTTTTATGTTTGGTTGGTACTTTTTAAGAAGTAGTGTTTTTAAAATCTTAATATGTTAATATACATTGTATTCAAGACAAGAATGAGGAGCCTGAAGATCTTAAAATTGACCATGGTAATAAAATGTCATTTACCTAATTTAGAGTACATTTTTCTAATTTAAAATTTTACTTAAACAAGTAAAGACATCTTTGTTGTCTCTTTTAAGATGAACAAAATGATTTACTTTTTTATCAGACGTTTCGTCTTCGAGAAATCATGATGAATATACCAATATCGTAAAAAAAAAGGACAATGCCACTAGCTAAAAGATTTAGCAATTTTTGTGCTAGACAAATTAAAAATGTATACAAGGTGAGTTTTTTTAAACTTTTATATACTTTAATGCGAAAATAAAAAATCCAGAAACAGGTCAATTTTAATATTGAGGGGGGAAATTTTTGACGTTTAAACGACATTTGTAAAATCAACCCCCTGACCCCCAACTTTTAATTTTTTTTTAATTGCACGACCTTACTTGTGGTTTGTCATTTTTTTGGAAAATTTAACAAAGAATTGAGCGGTATGTTTGGTTTGTAGTTTGGACAATTTTTTGACAATGAAACAATGTAATGAGAGATACATTAATTTATTAATTAATTTTAAAAAATAAAAACATTTCAAATGTAACACTGTTACGAGATTTTTCTCACAATGTAAATTGCTAGCGACTAACTCAGTTGGATTCGGAGATTTGGGTCATAAGCTTCGGGATGCTAAATTATAAAACAAATTAAAAAGGCGCCAAAATGATTAGAAATTAGAATGATATGACACCGTTGAAATCTATCCAACATTGAAATAGAATAAATGACAAAAGACTGGTTATAGGGTAAAGGGAGGAGAGATGGACCAGGAGGAGAGACGGACCACTACTGATATTTCATTAAGTTTGCCAGCGATGCGCGGTACGTGGAACTAAAATCACGTGTTATCATTAGTTTTCAACCGGATGTAGTCAAGTTAGTTTGTTTACAAGTGTTTGTTGAAGTTTGTTGAAGATTGTTTTTAGTGTTGCAAAAATTTTTCTAGGGTTACAAAATTTTAAATTTTTAAGCCATTCAGGTAAGAATAGTTGATGTTTTTGCAATTATGAACACAGGTTATACGTTTATGTACACCATAACCTAAAAATTGTTAGTCTAATGCACTTTGTTTTGTTACAATATTTATTGTGATCTAATGGGGAAAGGTGGAGAAAGAAACAAAGAATGAAGAATAGTATCACTTCAACGTAATTAACCAGATGTTATCGCTTACCTTTTTGGCTAGCCTCGCCGCAGATGGTCGTCGGGTTAAAGAAAATCGTAAGATACTCAATTAGTTCCGGTAAGCTAAATGCCCAAGTGCGCCACCTTCTCTCGAACTGTCATTCGCAGAAATTATGGTCTAGGGAGGAGAAAAGGAAAGCCTAGACCCGAAGTCCCCCAAAAGAAAACATATGTAGTATTCACAATAACCATTTATTAAAACAATGATTCACCATCTCCTTCCGAACGGAAGAAACACAAACTGCGACGGTTACGCCACTGGTAAACTCCTAACAATTATTTATATAACCCCCCACAGAGAAAAAGATTATTAAGCACAAATATCAATTACATATAAATACATAAATCACAACAATAGAGTTTGGAAGCCACAGAAACTACGACCGATTACGTAGCTAATTTATTACCGCGGCTACGGTAGCGATGATTAATAGATAAACGCGTTCCCGCTAATTAAAGTACCGTCTGGGGGACAGCTTGATCAAGCGTCGTAGGACCGGTAATAATAATAATCAATTTAATATAGAGAGACGGGTAACTCCCAAAATTCTACCTTTGATAAAATTTATAATTACTGTAGGTGAATGAGAAGTTATCATAAATAATGGTAATGACTCGACCATTACACAGTTAAAGTATTGAATGAATTATTATACAAAAAAATTATGATATACAATAAGGTTTGACGTTAGGTGATATTAACATTACTCCGACAAGTTATAAAGACACGTGAACAGTAAGCTGATAAGATAGTTTTATACAATTTTAGTTTTTCTTCACGCCGGTAATTAACTTAAATAATAAAACAAATTCACTCGACGTCGTCTCCCACTTCCGCAATCATTTATATATATATCTCCGAGAATCAATCTTAGTTTAAGTACATTATAAAATGGCGACACGAACACGATCTTGCGTTTCTTTATGCACGCATCGCAGCCGCTGCCAATCGAAGGCTACAGCGTCCGGCCGAAATAAGGTCGACAGCGAGCCTCCCGCGACTCCAATATAAAGGTGTCATAAATACCTCGAGTACCGCAGTAGTTCTCCTTATTTTGTCGAACCTCCGAACTGGTTTAGCGCGTTCACCATTTCCCTCAGATTATAGATATAAGTACACGCAGATATAACTCAGAACGACAGACGAAGACGTCAGAAGCGAAGATCGAGCATCCAGAATCCACATTAACATCAACCGCAACGTAACAAGGACAGAAAAAGACCCAAAGAAGAAGCTAAAAATTGTGAAGATTAGTTGGTTGGCCTCCATTACTAACACGTGTGAGGATACTAACCCGCTTTATGTGTTTGGCCGTCCACAAGACATCGTGCTGATTTTATTTGCACCGGAGGTTCAATCGGATTAATTTTCAAAATGCTAAAATAAACGTCGGTGTAGAAGATGTTACCAGATGAAAAGAAATTCCATTTATCTCACCTCTCCGATGTTCCCCCGTTGTAAACAGATTCACAGACAGCATAGAAATGAATTAATTTGTCGACCACTCACAACCTTCGCGCCCCCGTAAGCGTGATTTCGAACTACGGCTCGAGGCCGAAGATGTTACTGTAAGTTGCCTAACTCTCAGGCGGATTTTGACTCGCAGTTGAAATTTACACGTTACAGTTTGTTAATTGCAGTCTGGTCTATCTCTCCTCCTATTTGAGGATAGACGGACTAGTGCAGAGTAGGAGAGATGGACCTATTGTTTTTGTTGCAGAAAAATGCCAAACACATAAATTCGCAAAAGAAATACCACTCCACGAGGTTGCTCAAGTGCTGAAAGTTTGAATTATGCGTTAAATGCTGTGATTTCAAATGAAATCGGTGTAAATGAGGCAGCTATCCCTAAAACTACGTTAAAACGAAGAATAAAATCAAATAATCTACAGAAAAATAGTAGACTTGGTCCTGATTCCATGCTAGGTCAAGGTGCTGAAAGAAAACTGGCTAATCACATAAAAAAAACTGCAACAGCATGGCTTTGCACCAACTAGGAATGATGTTCGTGTAATGGCATACAAATTAGCTAAAAAAACTTGCGACGAAAAATAAATTTAACCACACTAAAGGTGAGTATTACTGACCAAAGAGTTTAGATATCATTTCTTGTATATTTCTTTTGTTTTTAGGACAAGCAAGTATAAAATGGTTACAGTCTTTTTTAAGAAGAAAGCCCGATATTTCTGTCTGAAAAGCTGAAAATACGTCGATTGCACGCGCCCGAGGTTCGTCACGAGACACTGTTACAAACTACTTCAATGATCTTGAAAAAAACTCTCCAAGACAACGCTGTATTAGATAAGCTTGGTAGTATATATAATACTGATGAAACTGCTCTTCAGTTAAATACCAGAGCTGGACAAGTTCTTGCAGCGAAAGGATCTAAAGCTGTCCCTAGCATTAGTTCTAGTGAGAAAGGGCAAACCATTACAATACTTTCATGCATTAGTGCAGAAGGAATTTATTTGCCCTCTTATTGTGTTTTCAAAGGGAAGAACTAAAAAAATGAGTGGTCTGACAACATGCCTCTTGGGTCACATATACGTGCTCTTATTAGATGGGCATACGTCGCATACTATGGACATTTATCTACTGGAATTTGCAGAACAAAACGACATAATCCTGTACTGTCTACCTCCACATACGTCACATTATCTGCAACCATTAGATTGTGCATTTTTTAAATCGTTAAAATATAATAAATTACACCGGCGGAATAAAGAACGTATAATAAAAAGTAAAAATAATAATTTGATCACGGTAGCAATCGTAAGCACAGACCTCTGGGTATGGGTTGAATGCAAGTAAATACAAAGATGTGAACTCCTTAAATTTATTAATTATAACTTAATATACTATTTACATTAAAGAACAATATTTGAATTAAACATATTAGAAATAAAACAGGATTTAAAATAAAATATTAGGGCGCCAGTCACCTTTTAAATTGGTGATGAATAAAAAGCGTAAAATCTTACACCTAATAAGTAATTAATATTAAATGCAAAAAAAATAGTAAACGGTTAATTTGTTATCGAGTGAACAGTTTTAATGACACAATTTAATTATTTGAAGGTAAAATGGAGTATCTTAATTTCAGTTGACTCACCATATGATATGACGTTATCGTATATCTTCTATTTTTAGCACATACTTTGTTGTAGTGATAAAATTCTTCAACAGGAATAAACCAATGTATAATAAACTTCAATAACTGATAATCCATTAATTAAACGACAAAACCAAAATAAAAGATCCAGAATAAAAATCCAGTAAACGAAAAGATCCAGAATAAAAAGAAATCCAATAAAAAGAAACACCCTAAATGTAAATAATTAGAATGGTTTTTTGAATGAAATTATGTACTCACGCTGCATTTACAACAACGGCCTTCAAAATAAATTCCTTTGTCTAACGATTGCGCAACATTATGAAACCACTAAAAATGTTGAATTCAATAGAAAAATTATATCAGAATAAAGGTAAACTTACCAATAATTAGATGGAATGAATAAAAATTAAATTACATGGGTTTTTACGCCATAATCAAGAAAATTTTGTCTTCCTCGCATCACACACGTGAACTGCGCGAGATTGTTCAAACGGAAGTGGAAGTTTAAGCTACCTCAAGTCGAGTTAGAACAACGCGACGTTGCCAAACTGAATAAATTTACGTGCAATATTAGTTGCAGAAAATAAACGAATGTAAAATTGAATTTTAATGTAATGAACTCTAACGGGACGTTACAAAAAGGAAACTTCTATAAAGCCTGTCGGCGGATGATTTTAAATAATCCAGACAGACAACTTAATAGAATCTAGTTTAGAAAGCTCTTCGGCGAGGCATGGGGAAGATCAGCAATGGTTGATAATGCCGTTTCAGCATTAAAGGCCACTGGAGTACACCCTTTTAATCTCCATAGGATTCCAGACCACACATTTCTACTACAAGAGGAAAATAGTCTGGAAATACGTCAACCAGAACTACAAGTACCGACATACAATATGGTAGAATCCCCACAACCTGGACCATCTGGAGTACAACTTAGTCAAATAACTCCAGAAAAACTAACAGAGTGTGCAGAGATAATTCCTGCCAAAGCACTTAATCTGATCTCCCCTGTTCCAAAAGTAACTCCTGCTTTAAAAAGAGTTTGTAGGAAAGTAGTAAGTGGTGTCATTACTTCGTCCGAATACATAAAAGAAAGAAAAGAAGCTAAAGCGAAGAAAGATGAGAAAGCAAAAGCTAAAGCAGTAAAAGCAGAAAAATAGGTGAAGGCAAAAACAGACTAAAAAGAAATAAAGAGTAAGAAGTATTAAAAAAATGCAGTAAGTTAACGCCAACAGACGCACACAAGATTTCAAAAAGACGTAGAAGTAACTATTCTTCTTCAGATTCAGACGACCTCAATTTAGACGACACTTTCAGTGGGAGGGAACATTTTAGTGACTTAGAAAACGAATACGTAGGATGTGGCGAAGATTACCGTTTCTCGAAGAAGGCAGACGAATAGATACAGTGTGTAATATGCCACCGTTGGCTCCACGAGACCTGTACGTCTTTTGCAAACATCTGCCAAAAGTGTGGCGTTACAGTATCAAAAACAAAATAAGAATTATAAGGAGGTCCATCTCTCTTACCCTAGACGGTCCATCTCTCCTCCCTGGGGTAGGAGAGATGGGCCAATTTTTTCATTTTTTTTTAATTTTTAAATATAGTAGCTTAATAGATGGACTTTGTTTAATAACAAATTAGATGTAAAATTGATTATCCCATTTTACGATGTTTTGTTTAAGTTTTGTAGTTTGAAAATAAAGAAGCTTTGCAACTTTTGTAAAAGGTGGTCCATTTCTCCTCCCTTTACCCTAACTACAAATATATTAATTTTTTTAATGAGAGAACAAGAGGTTAAAAGTTAAAAGAATTGAGTAAACAAGATAAAATTGCATATATAGTAGCAAAGAATAATTCTATAAATATCAGCGGTAAAATACTGTTTCTATTTCACATTTTATTTTTACCCATGTGGCAAAAAGTGGGCGTTCCGAGAATAAATCTTATACAGGGGACAAGCATCAAACTAAAACACTTTTAACATAACAACACAAAAAGCAATTAATGTATAAAAATCTATTTATGGTTTATTAAAATAAATATAATTTACAATAACTATTTAAAATCACTTTAACAAAAAAGAAATGTTTTGCACCAAGTGTTTGAAAGAATTACCGTTATTCTTAAGACAGTGGAAGAATCTGCTCTCAAACCCTTGTCGAACATTCTGCGGTAATTCTCCGGTTGTTTTAAAAACGACCGACTTTAAATGACACCACAAAAAAGTCTATTGGTGTTAAATTTAGTAATCTGGAAGGTCATTCAATTGGCTTTTTTTACCAATTTACTCATATGGATAATGAGTAGTATAAGCTATGGGAATTCTGTGACACCGTGAAAAACCAAAGACGATTCTATGACACCGTGAAAAACCTTTAAGGATTTTAAGACATGGTAAAAGCAATGGCGAGAAAGAGGCAATGGGGATTTTATGACACTCGCGGCGTCATAGAATCTCTATTGCTTTTTCCCGGTGTCATAGAATCCTTATTGCTTTTTCTCGTCATTGCATGTGTCTCAAAATCCTCATAGGTTTTTCACGGTGTCAGAATCCTCATTGTGTTTTCACGGTGTCACAGAATCCCATAGCTTATACTACTATAATGGTTATCTAACCATTGTCTAACTGGTCGTACGTAATAAGAAGAAGCTCCATCTTGGTGGAAATGAAGTAAAGTTTCATTTAAATAAAGATTTCTATCTATGCTCTATCTATTTTCTAATTTTTCAACTATTAACGATTCGATGACATTTTCTAACAATTCAAGATAAAGTGACCGAGTCAAATTTTATCTATGAAAACAGGGCAGATGTTTTTGCACATTTTCTATTTTGTAAAGAAGAAACGTTTAACGTTTTGATGCTCTTATAACAGTTGAAATAATCTTGTTTCTTCTGTTTTCTCATGAGCTGACATCGTTGGATTTATAACCAACTACCTAAGTACTTGAATATTGGCGATTTTATTGAGTATCCTTGGGTTATCTTTTTATCTATTAGCAACAGATCTCGTTGCCTCAAATTTGGCAACCAATTGACAACCGTACGTGTGATTTACATTTCGGCCAGGATGTCTGTTGTTAAAGGTTTTCGGTGAACATCAATTTTCCGCTAGTGTAAGTCTTTGTCAATAGAATGAAAATTTGATAAGTGACAGATTTGGTTGATTAGGAACTTTAGATGTTCTAATGTAGACGATAACTCTTAATGAAAATAACACGCAATAAACCAGTACTGTTAAAATTTTTATCACATTTTTAGTAGATAAATAGTATTAAAACGTACAACAAATCTGATATTTCATTAAATTTATTATACCAATTTTGTTGTGTCAAAAAATTGTCAAAATCATAAACCAAACGTACCGCTGAATTCCTTAATAAATTTCCTAAAAAATTACATCAGAAGTAGGGTCGTGCCATTTAAAAAAAATTAATGGTAGTTGCTGGGGGTCAGGAGGTTGATTTTACAAATGTTGTTTAATAAAACTGAGCTTTCGTCACACATTTTTAATTGATTCGATAAGTCTAAATAGTTATGCATTCATTTAACGAGTTACCGGCATAAGTTATAACACGGATAAGAAGTTTAACAACACTGAATTTTAATTACGCCTGACACTAGTTTAACGAACTGGAACACTACATAAGCAAACACACGCGATCACGTATTAATCACGCTTGAACTCCGTTATATTTATCTCTAACACACGCGTTAATCACATATTTATTTAATCAGTATTCTTAATACTTCCAACTTCGAAAATGACCTATGATTCTTTGAACCGTTTTTATATATTTCTGTTATCTATCTCGAGAATTTTCTACATCCTTCGGTAACGTTCTGGAAGTTGACAATAAGTTCGAGAAAGTTTCATTACATTTCAAATAATTAATTCAAGAGAACGCTACATTGCAGCATTCCATTAAAAAAAATTAAAAGAACAGTAAATAAAGTTTTTCTTTTTCATTAATTTTTTATAAAAATTTTAATTGCGTTTCTATTATATTATTTTTGTTTTCAAAAAAACCTCAAAACTTTTCCATTTACTTGATTTTTTATTTTAATAAACGCTACATGTTTCGACTTTTGGTCATCGCCAGGCGTATACTATAAAATTAATATCTATAAAATCGAATCTTATTTTAAACATAAACTTACTACATTAAAATTCAAAAATCAATTATAGAAATCTGAAAAATAATATAAATTAAAATAAAATCAAAATATTATAAAAATTAACTTACCATAATTTACTAGTCAAATTACATATTTGAATTTTAAATTTGAAAAATGCAAATAAAATAAAAATACAAAATTAGCCTAATAACAGAAATGTCTTAGGCTACAACAAAATAATAAAATAATGGAAACAATCAAACAAAAACTAATTTAGAAAAAGTAAATTATTACTAAAGTTCACCACTTCATTAAGAGATAAATCACGATTTAAATTGTAATTTTTAATTATTTCTTTTATTTCTAAAAAAACTAGTTTCAAACCTTTATTGCAAATATGTAAAATTTCAAAATCTTTTTTAGAATTAAATGAATGATGAGAATTTAATATGATTAGCAAATGATGATTTAAACAAAATATTACTATTTTTAATACAGATGTTTAGCAAATCTAATAGAAAACTTGCGACCTGTTAGTCCTATATAGAATGCGTTGCAATCACCACATTTTAATTTATAAACACGGGATTGATCTCTAATATTAATTTTTGTTTGTAAATTTTTAATAATATGTAAAGGATAACCATTAATATTAGCTAGATAATAAATAATATTTATCATGATCAAAAGGAAAAGTATGTAAACGGTTAAAGAAAAATCTAAAAGCTGCTAATTTGTGTGAGAGTGGAAAGAAAGAAAATAATTTTAGAAAATATTTTTGTTTGTAATTAATTATATTTTTGTTTTTTTTTATCTTTATTTAAGCTAAATTCTGTTTCTTGCTGCCATTATCTACTTGAGCATACAATTTTCGGTGACGGTTAAAATGTAGTTTGAATAGTATTTGAAATTTAAATTTCTACGTAAAACGCGTTGGTTAGTTAAGAATTTAAAACATACGACAAACAATTTGTTTGATTTAGAAGTTAGTCTTGAATATAGTCAAAATTGGTTTTAGAATCTTTACGCTTTGTTGTTATTTTATAATTCACGGAGCATACAGATTCTTTTACAAATTTTGTGCACAACGACGTCGTATGGCTTAATCATTTTAATTTGAATTATTTTTAAACAATAAAATATTTGTTACAATTTTTTTAAGTGAATCAGTTTGGGTTTTGTATGAATGTTATTGTTTTTTTTTTTACTTTTATGTTGATACAGAAAATAAATACATTTATGCACTGTTGTATCACTAATTATCAATTATACACAAATTTGTATGTCATAAATAAAGAGCGGATAATAAGGCAAAAAAAATACCAAAAAAGGTGGCATAAAAGGCATATTAAACATGCCAAAAAGGCAATAAAAAAGGCAGAAATATCTATTAAAATTTACAGTTTATTTTTTTGTTTTACAATGTTTATTAAGTGCTATTATTTTCCCAAGCACAAATCAAATATTTTTCAATATTTTGACCTAGAAGCTGTTGCATTTTATCGTTTAAAATATTTTTATAGAAGGAAAAAGTTCTTTCGACATCACAAGATGTTAGTGGAGCAAATTTTAATGACGATGTTTCTGGTATTGTTAAAGATATTTTCTGTTGATGCTTCATGACCTCCCCTTTTTGAATTTTAGTCAGTTGTTTAAAGAGGTCAAAGGAAGGGATTTTTGATGTGACGGAATCCAATTTAAGATTAATTTTTCTTCCTATAGTCCCTGGACATGCTCTTATAATTGCTAGTTTCGATTTTTTCTAGCTTCTTTAATTCGTCAGGAATGCCGGAAAAGTGTGTTTTTATAAAAACTAGTCCTCTCTTAACAGCTTCGTCATTAAAAGCTTTTTGAGATTTAGCAATTGCTGCAAAGGCCGTCTCGTCAAATAATTCAACCACCTGAAGTAAGACAATTCAATTAATGTATAAGACAATGTCAGATTATAGTATGAACTGTACCTCTTTAATTTTTTCAAAATGTGTGGTATAAAAAATGGAAGCAGATAACCAAGTTCCCCATCTTGTTATGATAGGTTCCGGTGGAAGTTTAACATCTGGAAGTTTTTATTTATAGGCCCTTACCCGTAATGGTGCTTTCACAAAAACCTGAAACAAGATCCAATAATCAAAAAGAGAATCTAATATGTCAGAGATTTTTACCTTTTTGGTGGCAGATATTAACTTGTTTGCTATTGCAAACTGGTCTCTAATGATTTCACACACCCTATGTATTCCATGGCTAGACAAGTTAAATGTTTTAAATTCGGATAAAATATTTCTAAAGTCTGAGCGGATTTGATCATATAAGGTGCTGCATCGGTTACAAATAAGAGAACCTTTTCTTTTTTTACGCCATTGGGATACAGAAATCCTACAAACATAAAATTATATAATTGTGATTAATAGATTGGATTATATTAATCAATCATTAAAAAAAACTTACGTAAACAATCATCGAAAAAATTTGCAACTGTTTTGTGATTGGTCTGTGGAATTTCTTTGGAAAGAGCATTTCCTGGTTTTAGTTCAGACAATTTACCAACTACAAAATTTGCTATATATCGACCTCTGCAATCGGTTGTTTCATCAACCGAAGTCCAAATGTAATGGTCCTCAATGTCATTCCTTATTGTCTGTATTTTCTATAAAAGGTAAACAAGCATTTTGAAAACTATTAATACTTTAATTAAACTGTTTACCGATTGGTAACATATGTTTAAATAATTTTTTCTTTAAGTTAATTCATCGGTGTATTGATATTATCAAGTTTTTTAAGATGAATTTGAGCCGACACCAATGCTTCGCACAAATAAAGAGCAAAAGTTGTTTTTGATGGACCAGGTTTATTCTGTTGATCTTCTATAACGTTTTTTAACAATGGTTGTTTCATAGTTTTTTTAATATTTTTTAAATGTAAACCACTATCCAAGTGTTGTTTTATATGGTACTTTTTAATAGCACCGATCTAAAATAATGGATATACTAGTAATTAAAAGCATTTAAATTAAGATAATACAAACTTACTGATTTTGAACAAACTTGACGAAAAAGGTTTTTCCCGTCGGTTGTTAAATTATTGTTCAATTTATTTCACTTGTAATAATTTTCAAATTTGGATTGTTTATTTGGTGCCTTTTTTTAAAACTTACTCACAGCACAACAGCAATAGACTATAACAGTGTGACAATATCACATGTATTTATAACAAAAACAAAGAATATTTTTATTATGTGCTCTGTTAAGCCTGTCATTATACATAATCCTTACTATAGTTCTTCTCTATAAACGGCTTTTGTATTTAATGTTTTCTGGGAATCATTGTTTAACAAAACATGAAAATCCCTGTTGTTATTTATAGGTTCGTGGTAAGACCTTTTGAGCAAAAAATGTTAATTATATTATTATACGTAATTTAAGTAAAATTCTGTAATGCGTTATTGTCATCTACCTATTAAAACACTGTTTACACAAACTTTTCAAAATTTATATGTAAAAAGGCAATAAAAAATAATACTCTTTAAAAAGGCAAAAATGACAAAAAGTTACACAAAAGGGCAAAATAGGCAGGTTCTAGGCATTTGCCTGATTATCCGCTCTTTACTGATCACCATTCCAGATACTAAAACCAGAAGAAATCGAATGTTTAGTTTAGTAGACAACTTTAGGTTGCTAAGTTTTGTGAAAATTTCTAAAAATTATGCTGCTCTACGTCCGATAAATATATTTACCGTGTCTTCTTGGTTTGCAGGAATAGGAAATGCATCAGGCAAGTTGTCAAGAAGAATGTTTTTGATGAAATCCCGAAAAAAATAGTTGTTTATCTAAAATTGCCGAATCCGTAATTATATACTGGGCACTCATTTTCTCGCTTATCGGCGTCGTTGTTGGCAAACCCTGGGGAAGGAATCATTAGTATAAAACAACGTCAGTTGCAGAACTGTATGTAGAAGATTCTGTATCAATCAAAATTAGTTTAGCTCGAGGGTGTCAGGGTTCGACCACCTTCACACCCTTAGGCGTTAACGGTTTTTAGCCTAACGCATAGAACTGTTAAAGCTATTCCCTAGTTTTTGAAAAACGAGTAGATATCTGCCCAAGGTTTCGTTTGACACCAAACTCAACCTTATCGGATCTAGATTTAAATTGTTATAATTCTTTAATTTTTCACGTGTTAACAAATTTGGAACCGATATACGAGGGTTGCGAAAAAGAAAGAAATATGGCGGAGACGAATAGAATTGAAAGAATGTTCAAGCAAATGTACGCAAATATGCAGCAATTAAATTCAAAACTAGATGCTGTAATGCAGGAAATAAAGCAGGCAAAAGAGGAAAAAACAATACTTCTTGAAAAAATTGCGGTGCAGGAAAAAAGAATAAGTATATTAGAAAAAGAAGTGAGAAAGAAAAACATTCTAATAAAAAGAATAAAAGACAACGAAAACGAAAAAGAAACGCAAGACAAAGTTAATACAGTAATGCAGACAGGAGTAAACTTTAACATAAAAGAAGAATTAGATAAAGCAAGCAGAATTGGGAAATACAATGAAGGAAGAACTAAACTAATGAAAGAATCAACAAAAATGAATATTTTAAAAAATGCAAAAACACTAAAAGGCACAGATATCTAGATCGATGAAGATTATCCTAAAGAAATACAAGAGGAAAGAAGAAAATTGCTACCGTAAATGAAGGAATCAAGAAATAAACGAGATAAAGCGGAATTAAAATATGACAAACAAATAATTAATAACGAAACATTCAGAACGGAAGACGCGGAAAAAACAGAAGAACATGAAATCGGAAAAACAAGTGATAAAAATAGACAAAAAATGACCGTAAACGAAAGATCCCGAAAAAGTGATAAGTATAAAAAAATCAATAAAAAGCATCAGAACTGTCCCAAAAAACTAATAAGCACACATAAAGCACAGAATAACAAAGACAAACATAGCAATGAACAAAGATACAGTTTACAGAAATCGCCCAAATAAAATGGACAGGAAAAGAAAGCAGTAAATTCTAAACGAAAAAAAAGAGAATAAAAAAAGATACATTATTAAAATAAGAACATGAAACATTAGAACATTATTAGAAACAGCTAAAATGGAAGAAATAGGTAGAGAGATGGAACGATACAAAATTAGAATATTAGCACTACAAGAGATGAGATGGGGAGGCCAAGGAAGAGTATACAAAGCAAAATCCTCAATATATTATAAAGTGCCAACAATTTATAAAAATAGACAGAAGAATATTAAATCTCAGAATTAAAAGTACAATAGCTAACATATCCAATAAATGCTATGCACCCACAGAAGGAGCAGCAATAGAAAAGAAAGATGTATTATATCACAAACTACAAAAAAGTTGTGAAAAAATACCCAAACACAATACATTAATAGTATTAGGATACTACAATGCAAAAATAAGAAGAGCAGATTTCATAAAAGACGTGACTGTGAAAGAAACTATCCACAAAATAACAACAGATAACAACATGAGGTTATGTCACCTAGAAACACAAACGAACCTGTATATTATAAGTACGAAATTTAAACACAAAAAAGACCGAAATCACATGAAACATACCTGGAAAGAATAAAGGCAATCAAATAGACCATGTTTTATTTAAAAGGAAAAAAAGCATTATTGAGGATGTAAGATCATATAGAGAAACTAGCGTAGAAACAGATCACAACCTGGTTATAACAAAAATGAAACTAAAAATGCTTAAAGAAAAACACAGATAACAAAGTAAAAAGAAATGCGACATAAAAAAACTAGAGAAAAAAGAAGAAAAAAAGATGTATAAAATGAGATAAACAACCTACTACAAAAAGAGAATAAAAAAGAAAGTATAAAAGAAGAGTAGAATATAATTAAAACAGTTCATAAAATCGGCAGAAAAAATATTTGGGACTAAACGAGTTAAAAATAGAAACGGATTGTTTACGGATATGGAAAGAGAAGGCGCGATTGAACCTTCAAGTAGCCCATGGGCATCCCCAGTGGTACTCGTAAAGAAGAAGGATGGATCAACGAAGTTTTGCGTAGACTACAGATAAACGACGTGGCCAAAAATGACAGTTACCCTTATCCAGAATTGACGATACTAGACACCTTGTCAGGATCCCATTGGTTTTCTACGTTAGATTTAAAGGGTGGTTACTGGCAGGTAGAACTGGAACCCAAGGATCGTGAAAAAACAGCTTTTACGATTGGAACTGGTTTGTGGCAGTTCACTGTGATGCCCTTCGGCCTGTGTAACGATCCTGCAACGTTCGAGCGTTTGATGGAGACCATTTTGTGCGGATTGTTTTGGAAGACGTGCTTGCTTTACCTGGACGATGTGATCGTGGTTGGAAGGTCGTTTGACAAACACTTGAACAACTTGAAAGAAGTTCCAGCGACTACGTGGGGCTAACCTCAAACTGAGCCTAAAGAAGTGCCACGTATTTAAGAAAGAAGTGCAATATCTTGGCCCCGTCGTATCTAAATATGGAGTAAAGGCTGATCCAGACAAAATTCGAGCAGTGCAAGCATGGCCAAGACCAATTGACAAACATCAGGTTTGAAGTTTCCTTGGGCTGTGCACCTATTATAGACGATTGTAACGTACGAAATTTTCATTACGGAAGACCCTGTATATTGAATTGAAATTAGATTCCGGTTTTGACGCCCTCTACCGATCTTTTCTCGCGACTGTCATTTTACGACAAAATTGCGAAGCTGTCAATTGCCTAAAATGGTCTGTACGTCTTAAGTAATTTCTTCAAGTACCATCCGTAATAATGGAAATCAAATTGTAATTACATTACGTTCATAAAATATTTGAGTCGTCACAGGGTAAGATAATTGCTGTCGTTTTATTAAAATTAGTTTGTAATTCCTCCTTCATTCAATAGCCATTTTCTATCCGCTTCGAGCACATGTACGTTTCAACAAAGAAATGGTGAATAGAAATTCTTATTGAGGAATACCGTTACCGAACACGTACGCTTTTAGAACGCGTTTTCTACGCCACGAAAACGGGGTCTCGATAAGCCTTACCGTGGGAGATGTTACTACCTGTATACTAGTTGATTGTGTTATCAGCCACCTGTGTTAAAATTGTTCCTTACAGTACACGATACAACGGGTTTTTATATAACATTTAATGATTTATTAATACTATTTTTTTTAGCTTTTATTCTGTGTGAACTACTATGGTTGATGACGAGTGGGAACCCGAGCAGTTGTGTCGCGAACAAGAAAACGAACCTGGAATAAGACTACTCTTAAACTGGAAAGAAAACGGCCGACGACCAACTTGGGAGGAAGTGAGTGCTTTGGGCAGAAACATCAAAGCGTACTGGGCGCACTGGGATTCTTTGATAGTGGAAAACGGTCTTCTTAAGCGAACCTTAGAAAGTGTCGAGGGCACGGGAAACAGACTACAGTTGGTAGTGCCAAAGAGCCGGTTGTCAGAAGTGTTGAAGCATCTCCACGATGATATCTCAGGACACTTTGGCATTAAGAAGACATTGGGAAAAGTTTGAGAACGATTCTACTGGGTGAACTGCAAAAAAGACGCCATGAAATGGTGCCTAAATGCACGGTTTGCGCATCAGGAAATGGTCCAGCGAGAAAGCGCAAAGAATCCATGAAGCAATACAACGTAGGAAGCCCTTTGGAAAGAGTAGCGATTGACATCACAAAGCCATTCCCAGAATCCGATTCAGAAAATAAATACATCTTGGTGGCGATGGATTATTTCACGAAATGGACGGAGCCATACCCAATCAAGAAGCAGCTACAGTCGCAGACGTATTAGTAAAAGGGTTTTTCTGTCGGTTTGGAGTTCCGTTGGAATTACACTCCGATTAAGGCCAAACTTTTGAGTCTGGGCTGCTTCAAAAAGTTTGCAGACTGTTGGGAATTAAGAAAACTAGGACGACGCGTCTCCATCCTCAATCTGATGGTTGAGCGGAGGAATCGAACAATGGGCAAGTACTTAGCCAAAGTAGTGTCCGAACACCAAAGAGACTGGGATTAGTACTTACACCTTTTCCTAATGGAAATCATCCGTTCACGAAAGCACAGGCCAAACACCATCCTGTGTAATGCTCGGTCGCGAAATTCGACTTGGACTTGGACGAAGACCGGAAGAAGAAGTTGCTGGAGAAGATTACGTCAGCAAGCTGACAAAGAGGCTAGACGAAGTACATGAAAAGGTTCGTAAAAACACACAAATTGCCAGCGACAGGATGAAGACTATATATGACATTAAGGCACAAAATGGTGGGTTTCAACTTGGCAACATGGTCTGGTTATATAATCCCCAAAGGAGACGTGGTTTGTCGCCGAAGCTGCAAAGGCAATGGGAGGAATGAAATCGAAGGAATGGAGTTTGAGAAGTTTATGAACTTATACGGAGGTTCTGGAAAAGCTAGGTTCGGAGTTACCACCGAGGAACAACAAGACCTGTTCCAAACACAAAAACAACAGTCCTAAGGAGGAGACAGTGAAACGTTCTCAAATTTAAGAGCCTTCTCGAAGTTGTAATTTATGTTCTAGAACATATACCGAAAGATATGGAACATTCAAGAAGTATTTCCAAAATGGGTCTAAATGCGCTCATTTCCGTAATTCGAAGACGGCAGTGTTAAGAAGATTATTCAAGTTGAAATAAATAAGTGATTAACGCGTGTGTTAAATATAAACAAGTTTCGGTGTTTAGATAAATAGAAGTTATCCGCGGACTTAATCTTCGTGTAAGTGATGTTTTATACATAAATTATAGTGTAAGTGTTTTTATTAAATTTCCTTAGATTCAATTAGTTCGGTTAGTTTAAACGTGTATATATTTGTAGTATAAATAAATTAGTTTTAGTAATAATAAAATTCGTTACATTATTTATATTAAAACAAAACTTTACTCATACTATAGACAATATAACGTAGTTTCTAAATGTACCAACTTAAGAAAATACATCTAAAAATATAACTTAGAAAAATTACTTTTGAATAAGACGTTCTTTTAATAAAAGAATAACATTCTACGTACCAATATTATTTGGTTTTGTAATTTTATTTCGCTTGCTACGTTTCTTAAGGCAATTACTTTGCTGTCATTAATATTGTGCCCACATAAAAGAAACGTCTCGACATTTTCGTGTATGTTCAACAGCTTTGATTAATTTTTCTCTTTTTATTATTAATATTACTTAGTTTCATGTTTTAATCTTGTTTTTCTACACGCAAATTTATTACAACAAATACAGTAATGTACGGATAATCCGAACAGAAAGTTTTCAGTCCGGATTATAGAATTCATAACAAATTATGTATATAACCGAAGTAAATGTAGATAAGAAAAGTGTTTTATACCTCCTAATGCGTAGTTCAACTGAGATTGGTAAACCCTTTATGTTAGGAGTGGCTATAAAAACTACTTGAAGAGTTTTCTTATGGCGACGTTTCGTGGAACGGTTGTGTCCACTTCTTCAGGCCAAGGAAAACAAATAAAAAGTAGACTCGTCCGCAAACAACATCATAAATGTAAAATTAATAAATAACAAAAAACAATTAATATAAATTACACGAAACCTGTACAAACTAAATCACTAACCAACAATTAATTATTTGTTTGTTAGTGATTTAGTTTGTACAGGTTTCGTGTAATTTATATTAATTGTTTTTTGTTATTTATTAATTTTACATTTATGATGTTGTTTGCGGACCAGTCTACTTTTTATTTGTTTTCCTTGGCCTGAAGAAGTGGACACAACCGTTCCACGAAACGTCGCCATAAGAAAACTCTTCAAGTAGTTTTTATAGCCACTCCTAACATAAAGGGTTTACCAATCTCAGTTAAATGTAGATACTAAACTCTGTTATTAAAACTATTTATATCAAAATAAAACAATTACATTTTAGAGAAAAATAATAATTACCAAAGTTAAATTAAACGTGTAAGAATAAAAATTATAACGATTTTTAATTTCCCATAAGGAAAGTATAGCGATCGCAATTTTTTTTTATTTTTATTGCATAATTTTACGTTTCAAGGTCAATCAGAAAGATGTATTTTTGACAAAAAGATTTTGGGTAACTCTCGAACCAAAAGTCCTAGTAACTTGAAGTTTCATATGAAGCTGGCTTTTTATATTCTCTCTGCTTTGTCAAAAAATGGGTTTGATAAAACAACCGAAAGTGGGTTTATCCGCTATTTTTAACAGTTTTTCTTATATAATTTTGTACGTATGTAAATTATTCGAATTATTTTTACAGTTTCTTGTAGAATTATTTCTTCATAACAATTTATTCAAATAAAAATGTTTTCTAATATTAACAGTTTATTAGATATTTGATTTATAATTTAAAGTGAATTCCATATACAGGCTGTATCAAATTTCGTGTTAAGTACAGAGATCTCGTTTATTATCAGAGATAGAGACTTGGTTAAATAGACCAAAATGATGCTTGAATTATGTCGAAAAATAATAAATTTGGTGTTTTTGATTTTTAACTTTAAAATTGTTATTTGGGGAGGTATTTAAAAACTGAAAAAAATTTTTTGAAAGAACTTTTTCTGCTCTTTCAGAAGATGGCAATAAATTTTTGTTATCGTTATTACTTTACTTTATATCGATACCAACTTTTGTTTTTCATATGGTAGCCATCATATATGAAGGACATTTAAATTCTGATATGTATCTCACTTTCGTACAAACCGAGTTTGAAAATTTCCTAGACAATATTTTCCTAAATCAACTCGAGACATCTCATTTTCAACAAGACGGTGCACTTGCGCATAATGCGCAAGTATTTCAAAATTATTTAAACCAAAAATTTCCAGAGAGATAGTTAGAAACAAATGGACCCATACTTTGGCTGCGAGTTCTCCGGATCTAACACCACTAGACGTGTAGTGTGTCTAGAAAATCAAGGTCGTCAATTTGAACATTTATTGCAGTTAAATTTAGGTTATTTATTAATTTAGAAATGTATTTGTTGTTCACGGATATTGCTATTATTGACACTGATTAATAAATTTTCAATCGGAACGGTTTTCTTTAAATGTTAAACTTATTTTTGCTTTTTTTATGAACATCTTATACATTTTTGAAATCAAGATTTTTTTCTCTATCTTAATACATAAAACTTTAAAATGGTTACCATATGAAGAACAAAAGTTGGTATCGATATAAAGTAAAGTAATAACGATAACAAAAATTTATCGTCGTCATCTGAAAGAGCAGAAAAAGTTCTGTTAAGACAGTCTTTTCAGTTTTTAAATACCTCCCTAAATAACAATTAAAAAGCTAAAAATTAAAAACACTAATTTTATGATTTTTCGCCATATTTCAGAAACTTTATAGAGGGGGTAAGTTTTATTTTTTGAATTTATTTAGGCATAACTTGTTCATTTTTGTTCATTTAACCAACTCTCTGTCTTCGATAATAAACGAGATTCCTGTACTTACCACGAAATTTGATACAGCCTGTATAATCTTAGGTTCGAATCTTGCCTGCGACTTTTTTTTTTAATGGCATATCTTAAAGAAAAAGCAAGATACGTTAAAAAAGAACAATTTTTCTTTATATTCTTTTGACTTGTTTATATACGGAGTGCTGCATCTTATTTAAATTATCTTTTGGATGTACTCATGATAACTCTCGAACCAAAAGTCCTATAACTTGAAATTTCGTATGGAGCTGGCTTTTTATATTCTCTCTTTGTCAAAAGATGGGTTTGATAAAACAACCGAAAGTGGGTGTGTCCGCTATCTTCCACAGTTTTATTATATAATTTTATACGTATGTAAATTATTCAAATTATTTTTACAGTTGCTTATAAAGATACTTCTTCCTAACAATTTATTCGAATAAAAAAATTCTAACATTAACTGTTTATCAGATATTTAATTTGTAATTTAAAATGAATTCACAAATATTATATAGTTTCAAATCCTGCCTGCGATGATTTTTTTACTGATTTACTAAAGGGGTAAGTAATATCGAGGCGCACAAATATAAGGGTTAGTCGATATGATCTTAATAAAATCGAGGAGAAAAATTTTAAACAAATTATAGCATGCTAGGAAATCAATACAAACGTGTACATATCACTTCAAAATGGTTTTATGACAACATAAGCTTAAAAAAATATGTAGACATTTCTTCATTATTCCGTATAGGAAAGTCGTGTGGTGACCACACCAGTTTTTTATTAGCTACGTACTTTATCATTTTGCCAAATTTTTTTTAGGAATAGCACTTCATACAGTAACAATTCACTTTCTTTAGCCCAACGTAGACATGAATCAAACGAATTGATCGCTTCTTTGCTTGATATTTTCTAAATAGGTTCTTCTTTGTCATCATTTGAGTTCAAATTTTCCGCTGTAACATTAGCAGTGACCTCACTATCTTTTAAGATCTCCATATCCAAATTTTTTTTGTGATCACCCCATTTTTCATCTTCTGTTTTTTCTATCGGAACATCAGCACGATTTACTCTGTCCAATAGATCAGGTCTTTTTTGTAAGTAATTCATATCTGATAAATTCCTACTAGTCGTGTTCTCTTCAACTGTTTTTAACTGACCGACAAGATCTAAGCTACTCTGATGAGATCCGGCAACATAAAAAGTGTTTTTTTTAATTTAATACAACTACACTACAAGTGATCTGTGCTACCTTCTCCTTACTTCTCGAACATCAAGAAATTTTTGGATCACTTTAAATGTAGCTTAATATAACCTTAAATTGGTTATTTACACTTTCAGCTGTTTTTTTGAAGATGCTGAAATTCGTTAAGGATCAGATCAGTTCAAATGTAGTTAATTTGGTTTAGATAAATTGAGTGTTGAAAAGAACACGCCTACTATTTACATATTTTTACAACATTTTTAGTAATAAGCATTGCAAAGCATTTCATTAAAAACTATGGCCAATCTTAGATCCTTAAAAAAAATTCTACAATTTTTGCGTAACAGAATGGTAAGTCATAGTCTTTAGTCTGCAAAAACTTACTTATTGGATTAATACAATTTAACATTTTGTATCAAATTACAATGGAGTATAAAAACCTAAATTGTTTAACACAACTTAATAGTACCAAAGTCTCATTTCTTATAGAGTTGTCACTCTCCAAAGTATTACAGCAAATGAAACATTGTATATGTTACGATTTTCTCGTAACTTAATTGCTGGCAACTAACTCAGTTAAATCGGCAAGCGGATCGCAAGTCTCGATGTGTTAATTATAACGTAAAATTAATAACAAAAAAACGTTAAAATTGTTAGAAACTAGAATGGAAGACACCGTTTAAATCTATTCTGACAACACAAAGGTTGTAAAAAAGTTTAAAAGAAAAAATACGAACAAACATAGAAAACCAAATTAAAATTGTTTAAGAGCAAATATGTTAAATTTAAGAGAAGAAACATGCGAAGTTCAAGAAAACGGAAAACAATCTATGAATGAGAAAATATAAGCAATAGAGAACATATTAGAAGACAAAATGAAACTGCTTGAAGAAAGAATAAATCGAATGAATTGTCACGGCAAAGAAAGGGTCACGAGCGAAGACTTACTAATGGATCATCGACAAGAAACCACTCACAAGTTTAAGATTGTACCTCCAAATCTTGATAGAAAAACCTTTTCGTCAACATATGACAAGCAGTTTGAAACCGCAGCTACAGCTAATGGTTGGAACAACAAACAGAAAACGACGTTTTTAATAGTGGCTTTACATGGAGAAACGCTTGGAATATTGCAACTCGATGACTTTTAAGAAAATTACAAACTTTTAATTTCACGTTTAGAACTGAGATATGGAAATGTTCATCTTTAACAGGTGTACCAAGCTCAAATAAAAAGTCATGTTCAGAAAGCTGCGGAAAGTTTGAGGCTGACATCGCCAGATTGATTGGGTTTGCGCTTCCTATAGCACCAGATACCTTTCTGGAACAATTAGCTATTCAAACTTTTGTGGAAGATTTCCGAGACAGCGAAACGCAGCAAACGTTACGGTTAGCACGATCTAAGACATTGGATGATGCTTTAGTGCATGCTTTAGATTTTGAAGCAGCAAAACAAGCAATTCACTTAGATGGTTATAAACTCCGCTGTGCTGCGGTAGTACCCGCGCAGACTCTAGAAAACATCGAGGAGATAGTGCGAGAAATACTTTGGGAAAGAGGAGTGACGGCTTTGAACTACGGTGAAATAGGCTACGTACAACGACACCATACTAAACCTAAGAAGAAGACATAAAAAGCGCTCGAAAGTTTGGAACGAGTTAACCAAAAGGGACAAAGGTTAATCTCATCTAGTCATGTAGCGGAGATCAAATGGCATCGCTTATGGAGCATTTGCACAGTATTTCTTTTGATAGCAACACTATTGGAAGAAGTGTTACTGGTTGACACGGGAGCGACAAAGACCATAATTCCTCCGGACATCTTACGGGAAAATGAAAAGACATCACCAGTAAAAGTACGACTTTGAACGGCGACGGACGAAGAAACCGACTAACTAACAAGTACAAGTGACTATTGGTTTGAGAAATGTAATACTCGACCATCAAGTACTAGTAGCTGACATCGCGGAAGAAGTTATGGTATGGACGTTATAAAAAAGTGTAAGTTCTATGGCACGCCTGGATGGAAATTTTCGGGAAGGCTACATTTGCGTTATTGAACCAATGGATGGCGACTTAGTTAAAAAAGGACTACTCATTGGTCAAAGTTTTGTACCAAAAAAAACGCGATGCCAGTAAAGATTTTTTTATGATATTTATGATAGATACCTTGATCACGTCGTAGCTAGAAATGAAGTAAAGACTGACCCAGACAAAGTCTGAGCATTGCTAGCATGACCAAACTGATTAACAAGCATCAAATTTGCAGTTTTTTGGGTTGTGTACCTAGTATAGACGATTTGTACCTAGATTTGCCAACGTTCCCAAACCTTTGACATAATTAAGCAACGAAAGATGTAATAAAGACTACGAAAGCGCTTTTCATCAACTAAAACAGATCTAAGAGAAGATGGAAATTTTGTTTTGGATACCGATGCAAGTGATCTGGCCATAGGTGCTTCTTTTGCAGGTGCAAGATGGACAAGAAAGATTATCGCGTATTTTACATAGAACACCGTGCCGTAGGCAGTCATCGCAACCCTGATGCTTTGTTCAGAAGACTATCTTCGTTAGACTGCAGTTATTGTTTGCGACTTCTAGAAAAGCTCGAATGCTTCCAAAAAACTGCTATGGCTGATGACGAATGGAAACCTGAGCAGTTGCATCGCAAACAAGAATACGATCCTGAAATAAGACTACTCCTGAACTGGAAAGAATACGGCTGACTACCAATCTGGGAAAAAGTGAGTACTTTGAACAGAAACATCAAAACGTACTGTGTGTAGTGCGACTTTTGAGAGTAGAAAACGCTATTCTTAAGCTATTCCTAGAGAGTGTCAAGGGCACGAAAAACAGACTGCAGTTGGTAGTGCCAAAGAGCCGTGTGTCACAGGTGTTGAAGCATCTGCACGTTGGTACATCAAGGAGACACTTTGGCGTAAATAAGACATTGGGGAAACTTTGAAAAAGAGTAGGTTGTACTACGTGAACTGCACAAAGGACGTCATGGAATGATGCCGTAAGTGCACGGTCTGTGCTTTAGAAAATAGTCTACCAAAAAAAAACGCAAAGCAGCGATGAAGCAATATAACGTAAAAAGCTCTTTAGAGAGAGTAGCGATTGGCATCGCAGAGCCGTTTCCAGAATCTGATTCGGAAAACAAATACATCCTGGTATAGCGATGGATTATTTCACGGAATGAGCAGAGACTTACACCATACCTAATCACGAGGCAGCTACAGTCGCAGACGTATTAGTGAAAGAGTTTTCTGCCGGTTTGTTTTCCGTTGGAATCATTCCAACCAAGAGTCACCGCTGTTTTAAGAAGTTTGCTGACTGATGGCATGGTTGAACATATGAAACGTAAGTAGGAAAGTACTTAACCAAAGTATTGTTCAAACACCGAAGAGACTGAGAATAGTACTTGTACTTTTTCCTAATGGCATACCAATGTTCACAAAAGCACAGACTAAACATCATCCTGTGTCATGCTCGGTCGTGAAATACTACTGCCATGCGACTTCCAATTTAAACAAACACCGGAAGAAAAAGTTTTTAGAGTGTTACAATCTTATACGTCTTACGAACCTTGCACGGTCAACTCACACAATGGGAGGTTCAAATAAATAATATTTATAGGACGCCAGATCTTTTATAAGTAAAACTTCTGTTTCGATCACGACATAAGGTCCAAGCTTGTAACAAATTTCAGGTTCGTAATCCTTGTTACATTGATGTTCGTGTAACCACAAAAGAAAGAGAAAGATATGTTACCATAAAAATAAGATAAAACATGCATAACAACTATAATAACGTAAATTATTAACAACGAGCTCCAGAAGTTTTGTAGTACATTCTAAATACATAAATTTTGGAAGTGTCCACAACACACAATACATAAGTTACACATAGGGTGTCGATAAGCGAAAAAAAATTACATAATAAATAACTATGGTTCACAGCATGCGTTTTTACCTAAACGGTATTAAAACAACTATTGTAATTGCGTATCTTAAAACAAGCAAAATTCCGTTAGTGACTTTAATAAAACTTACCCACAATCCAGTACTTACCCGAAGAAAACGTTTTCCTCGTTGAGTAGGCCTAAAATAATTATGAATAGCAAATCGTGTCAACGCAATGACTCATGAAAGTAGAAATTTACAAAATTGTTAATACTGAAAGAAATTAGATATAAGAACCCGATGTATCGAATGCTGTTTCTTGCAATTAGTAAAAGGTTGGTATCGCAATCGACTGACGCATAAGAAATAGTATCTCGGAGAAAAGTTCTTGTCGAGACGTTTTTAGTTTGAACATAAGGTTTCCAGAATACTAATCGTTTCGCAAAGGCATTTGTCGATATTAATACCGCATCGATTGATAATAATGCATCGAAACATGTAGCCAAAAACGCGGCGGAACGTGCTTGTAATAAATAACCTACTCGAAATCCGTTCTCAAATTAGAATTTTATATTCATCAACGCCAATTTTGTAAGATTCAGAATCATTTTACACAAGCACGATTTTAAGTAATTGACGGTTTGACGTCTTGTCAGGAAATGAAAAAAAATACACTCGGCAAAGGGCGTCCAGAACAGAAATCTAACTTGAAGGTAATGAATATACAGAATATTACATCAGAAATTGATACACGTAACAAGAGTAGACTACGTCAGCACGAAGAGGATAGACGCAGTACATCCGTAAAAACACACAAATTGCTAGCGACAGAGAAAACAAAAGAAATGACGTCAAAGCACAAAATGCTGAGTTTTTAACCTGTCGACATGGTGTGGTTGTATAATACCCAAATGAGACAAGGTTGCTCGCCGAAGCTGCATAGGTAATGGGGGAGGGGCTCTTATAAAGTTGTGCAGCGTATTAATGATGTCATATATCGCATTCGAAAACCACCAAGAGACCCCAATAGCAACGTTATGCAAGCTTAGTAACCAGAGTAATAACTACCAGAACCAGAATGGATTTTGATAAGTTTATGAGCATATACAGAGGTTTTAGGAACGCTAGGTTCGGAGGACAAACAAGATCTCTTACAAACACAAAAAGATTACGCCATTGCACATTGCGTAAGCGAGGATTTTGACATGTCTAGAGGAGTTGCAGTTGTATTTAAAAAGAAGTACGAAAGCAGCAACCGGCGCCGGCGATTATTAACAAATTGGCAGTACTCAAGCTTTGTTGTGGTTTAGATCAACTGGATTAGAGGACAGATAGAAATATGTTGAAAGTTGTCTCAAAGAAGATTACCGAAATTCAGAGAACTGCCGCTGTTGCCACAAACGGAGTCGCATCCAGTTTCTTGTTCTGGTCTGGTGTTCTCAAGAAGGGGGCAGTGAAACGTTCTTGAAGTTATTGTCAACTTTAAGACAACGACCGAAGGCTGTCATTCCAGACACAAATAACAAAATTATATAAAAACTATTTAAAAGAATCTGAAGTCAGGTTTTTCAAAGTCGGAAGTTAAGAAGGCTTTGTCGGTTTAAATAAATTAAGTGTTTAAATACCGTAGCATTTTATTACTTAAACTTAAAATAAATCGTGTAAATAAATTAGATTTAAAAACATTTTTACAGTAAGGTAAAAATCGTATTGCAACATGACTGGTTTTTCACGGTCGCGCCCTCATATATGTTCCGACAAATTAAACACCGAGTAAAAATTTCTTATACAGCACTTGGTATATGTGCTCATTTTTTTAAATTATAATAAAAATGGTAACTTTTTATCTTATACATTTTAAGCCATTTTTAAACGAGTGTTGATTACTGAGCTGTTCCTTTGAAATATTTTGATATTTTATCTGTATTTTTTGTTAGGTTTTGGATTTGGTTTTTAATAGACAAAAACTCTACTCATCTTTCAAAATGCGTTTTTATTTAAAAATACCCCAACTTTCTTAAGTCGTTTTCATGCTTGAGGATTTTTGAAGTTATTGAAGATTAAAAGTTCGTAAAACATATTAAAAACAAATGTTATTAAAATTTTTAATTTTTTTTTAATATTTAAATGAATGAATCTTGGTTTATTGACAGTGTCGCTAACTGAAGGGAAATTTCACTTTTTTTTTATTTTACAGCGCAACTAAGGTTGCTTATAAAATGTCTTTAGAGTGAATCGATATTAATGAAGACAAAATAATGCAGATAGTAGAATTTTAAAAAAACTTTTAGTTTAAGCAACACTTTTATTTCTAGCTTTGTTATTAAATTTGCATGTTTATTTTCATTTTTACACAACTCGCTATGAATTTACAATGATTTTTTTAGCTACTAGAAAGTTACTCAATTCATTTTTTTTAGTTAAAATGCGACGTTTGTTTAAATCGTATTTTGAATTGAAGGATTTGATTTTCTAATCTATTAGCGAGGAAAGCAAGAAAACTATAAATGGCTTAATTAAATATCTAGAAACTTTGTTTTTGCTTTTCTTAACATTTTAATACCAACCTAATCCCTCGTTCTTTTGTCCTCAACGTGACACGATTCTATAACTTAGCTTATTTTCGAATTTTCCATACTTTTCTACGTCGGAAAAAGTTAGAGTAGGATGGTTGATTCTGCACAACAAAATTCGTTGTCATATCGTTATATTTACTTTTGTTCGCTACGAAGTTTGATCGATTACTTTATATGTTTGACGATTTTAAAAATTTTATTCGTAAATGTATTTGGAGTTTTAGTTTTATCTCATTTTAAGTAGATACTTACATCTGTGCTTTTTATGTAAAGTGATGTATATACTAAATTTATTTAAAAATTTAAAAATGTTTGAGTGGTTCTGGGTAATTAGGAAACAATAAAAAATTTTGCGATTGCTGTTTAATTTATTATTTATTTTTAATTTGGCATATTATTAGCTTTTATTCATTGTAAGAATCGAAAAAATTCACAGATATCGCAAATCTTGTAATTACACTGGTCTGCATGAAAATCGGAACTGATACCATTCTTGACGATTCTTATGTAAAATGACCTCCTGAATCCAAAAATGAGCTCCGTTTTTACCCATCACCCACCTATTTTGGGGGGACCCCATTTTTATTTTATTTTTTGCCTTTTTTTTAGAATTTTAACTTATAGCCGTTAAACATCCCATAGCAGGTAATAAAATTTATACCAAAGTATATGGCAAAAGTTTTACTATAAAATGTATATAGAAACAACAATAAAATACAAATATATAAGAGCAGTAAAAAAATATCAATAAACTGTTAGGAAGATTCACTGCACGACGCTGGCGATCTCAATACCACATGCAGGTTTGAACAGGAATTTTTGACAGGCTTGAACTTGCATTACTCTTCTCATTATAGTATATTACATTGTTTGCTTAACTGCTTTGATCAGTACATCTATAACTGTTGCAGAGTTAACTTGTCGACGTTTTAAACGTGCTGGATTTTGTGTTCATTTTTGTTCATTTGTGTAAAACAGTAAAATTACTATTACTCCGGATTTTTTCAAGTGACTAAGTGTAATTTGTGGTTAATGTCGGGCGTTAAATTACTGTTTAATTATGCCACGCGAGTGTAAAAATGATCCCGATAGCTTCTGCTATGTCTGCGGGGAATTAACTTTAAAAGCGCAACGAAAACCCCTTTTTCCGCTTGTTAAAACAATTTATAAATTGTACTTTGATTGTCAAATTGACGACCAGGACAAGACTTGGGCTCCATCAGTTTGCTGTACGACTTGTTACAGTAGTTTGACCAAATGGCTCAAAGGTACTCGTAAATCAATGCTATTTGCTGTGCCCATGGTTTGGCGTGAACCTCGCTGTCATCTTACAGATTGTTACTTTTGTATGACTTCCACCGTCGGGTTTTCGAGCAAAAGGAAGCATACAATTCAGTATCCCAATATTCCGTCAGCTCTAAGACCTGTTCCTCATAACGATACTTTGCCAATCCCAGAGCCCCCAAACACTTATACTCTAGAGCCGGAAATTGATTTAAAAGACTGTGAGTAACAACCTGGGGCTTCAAATGATACGTTCAATGATGATGAAGAGTATTCCGCAAATTTAGTTTTTCGGCAACCTCACCTCCTCACTCAATCGGAATTAAATGATCTTGTCAGGGATTTGCAGTTACCCAAGACTAAATCTCAGCTACTAGGATCGCGACTTCAACAGTGGAATCTCTTAGAAAAGGGAGTAAAAATATCTTCTTACAGGACCAGACAAGCAACCCTGAAATGTCTTTTTTCAGAAGATAAAGGTTTACTGTTCTGCCCTAATGCAAATTTATTGATGACAGAGCTATAGATGCCATATGACCCAGACAAATGGAGACTGTTTATAGACTCATCAAAAACAAACTTAAAAGTTGTCCTGTTGGCAAATGGGAATGACTTCCCATCAGTTCCAGTTGCATACTCTGTTGATATGAAGGAAACGTACGAAAACATCTTCAGAAACCTTGATAAAAGTAGTTATCATGATTATAAGTAGAAACTTTGCGCTGGCTTTAAAGTTGTAGCTCTACTCACGGGCTGCTTCCATTGTGAATGGGATAGCCGAGTCCGAGATAAACATTAAATCGTACAAGACTGGCCTCTGCGATAAAATCTTATTCCTGGTCAGAAAAATGTCGCCCACAATCCTTTGGTTCCGAAGGAAAATATTTACTTACCACCTTTACACATCAAACTTGGATTGATCAAGCAGTTTGTGAAAGCAGTGGACAAGACAGGTGGCGCATTTCAATTTTTGAAAACTAAATTTTCTCGTCTTAGCAAAGGTAAAATTAAAGAAGGCGTTTTTGTTGGTCTCCAGATTAGACAACTGTTTCAAGATTCGACGTTTATTGAACACCTAAATCGAAAAGAAAAACGAGCTTGGTTTGCATTTCAAAACGTTTGTAAGAACTTTCTGGGTAACCACAAAAGTGAAGATTATGTCGCTCACGTCGACGAACTGCTTTTAGCGTACAATGACATAGGATGTAACATGTCTCTTAAAGTTCACTTCCTTCACTCGCATCTGGACTTTTTCTCTGAAAATTTAGTAGCAGTCTCGGATGAACACGGGGAACGGTTCCATCAAGACATCGCTAAGCTGGAGAAGAGATTTTCAGGGAAGTGTAATGCAAGCATGTTGGCGGAGTACTGCTGGTTTTTGAAACGAGAGAGCTGTACCTCAGGGTATAAAAGGAAAGCAAGCACCAAGTAACGATGAATATCTTTTTATTTATTACTGTTTATAGCTAAAATAGTTCTTTTTCCCATTTAAATTAAATTCATGTCTATATATTTATTATTATAATAATTATTATAATTATTATTATCGTTCGATAAATAAATTATAATTAATTTATCGAAAAGTAGTAAAATTAGAGATTTGGGGCTCCCTCGAAAATGGTGGGTGATGGAAGAAAACGGAAGACATATTTGGATTCAGGACATCATTTTACATAAGAATTACCCGGAATAGTGTCAGGGCTCGATAAAAAATATTTTTTTGCAGACCAGTGTAATAATAAACGTTGCATCCAAAAAATACAAAAAATGAAGTGAAATTGGGCACCACCGCAGGTTCCAGATTTGTTTCATCTGAACGTTTCATCGTTTCATTACACGAGCCTTCGAATCAAGCTCCCTATAAGTGTTTTCAACACTAAAATTAGACTTAGACCATCTTCTTGTCTTATTCTCTTCGGTTTGGGCATGTTGGTTGAATGAAACACATTAATTAAGTCGATAAAACAAGCATAGGCCAGATTTGAAAAGATCGTTTATTATTAAAAAGTTTTTGTTTAACAGCTGTTATTGGATCATTGCCTATTCTAGCATTAGAGTCTCCCAAAAGTCATTAATTTTATTTGTTTTATCTAAGGTATTTTTAAGTTCTCCGTAGAAGTTTTTGGATTTCTTTAAGTTCAGGCTTGATATTTTTTGTAGTAGTGTAGTACTCAAACACAATTTGTATTCATTCTGTATCCGTTTTTAGTAGTATCGCTTAGGTAAATTTTCAAAATTTGTTTAACATTTGAATTTGATCTTTTCGTATTATTCGTTGTTTTTATATCGTTTGCGTGTGCTTTCCGTGTCTATAAATTTTTACCTTTTAGAAATTTAAGAAATAAATCTCTATTTTAAAGTTTGCAACTTGACAAGTGTAACATAGATTGTCTTCAACTGCAAACGCCACTGATTTATTATGACTTTAAACTTTACGTGCTCAGACAAATGTTTGCACTATTCTAAAGCTCTATAACTTACATGTCAAGCATATTAAGTATGTGTCACATTTAACATCGATACATTTTATTGCTCTTAACTACTTTTACAATGAATACATCTTCAGGTTACCAAATTACTAATAATTAACTTAATGGCCGTAGTTTTTATAGCAAACTATTAAATTTGAATTCGATTCGAAATCGTTATATTTTATTCGAACGATTTTATATATGGATTTTAAATCTACTTACACAAACGACGACCGTTGGGCTCTATTAAATTCCGAAAAAATAAATATGCCATTTCAAATCTGAGCCATTCTTGAATACACATAAAAAGTATGGAATTTAGAAAATCTCTGCAAAATCCTTTATGCGAAAGACTTAAAGGAGATGCTTTCACGGTTGATATTCGCAAAAGAAACAACAGTAAAGTTGTTAACGTAAAATGACAATTTTCGAACGCGTATTTTAAATTTGTAGTTAATTTCTTATATCGTAACACTCGTAGTGTAAATGATTTTTAATGACACTACTTGATTCATACAGTGCGAGAAACCATACTAAACGTTGTTAACATAACGCATCTTATTTATGTTTTATAATTATAAGAAACTCTAGTCACATAAAGTTGGTCATGTTTTTGGTATGGTGGATTGCTCGCACGCTTGAAGCTTTTTTTGTAAAGTTTACCAAATAATATTAACATTTCTATTATTAATTAACGTTAAAAACAATTTAATAAAATACGCAAACAAACAGAAATGTATTTTTTTCATAAAAAGGTAATATAAATAATAATCGTACAAAAGAAAATTTCCATTTATTACAGAATAAAGTTTGTACCTTGCGCAAAATGTACTAAATAAGCCGAATGAAGTGTCCTGACTTTCAAAAACCCGGAAAGTCGGTATCCTTTTTTTTAAACAACTTTATCAATATAATCTGGTTTAGTCTACTAAGTTATCTTAATGCATAAAACTTTTGTTTTCAACGATGAAAGTTTTATAAGAAAACCAACTTATACAAAGGATATTGTAATAATCGAATTTGTTTCGTAAAACTTAGAAATATAAAAATTAATAAAAACATCTTTTCAACAAAAAACTTTTTTCCACTACTAGTTGTATACGCTTGCATTATTACGTATAATAGAAGGCCGTGAAGTTGTACTTTTTTAAGCGCAGGTAAATAATATTTTATTATTAACTAGTAGTTAATAATGAACATATTTACATTTTCTGATAATACTACAACAGTTTCAACGAAAAAAAGTTTACCAAACTGCGTACCAAGAGCAAGAGATTTTATTTAATGCTAATTTAAGTTTTCAAATCGCTCAATTAATAAATTAATTTGATTTTAAAAAGTAAGTTATTTGAAGTTCGCGCTTAATTAAATGTAAATATTATTGAGTTAAATATGTTTTAGATATAATCAATGCTTAAAATAATAATGTTTTTAAACAATTTAAACAACTTTAGCAATAAAAACTTACGTTATCTGTTTATTTTTGTGTTTTAAATCACAATTAAGAATTACGTCAAAATTAATTCTATTAAACTAATGACAACTGTCAGAATTACTGACTTGATTTTTAATTTAAAATTAATATCTTAAATTTTAAATTTGATTTAGTAACAGGTAGAAAGGTTTTAATAATTCTAGTAGTGGAAAAAATTGTATATATAACACGGTTGAGAAGTTCATTATAACCTGCGCGATTTATATCCCTCGACGCTTCGCGTCTCGCGATATAATCTATCGCTTAGGTTATAATGATGTACTTCTCAACCTTGATATATAATATACTATTATTTGACAATAAGTTTTATTTAACAAATATAAAAAAATAAAACTCAATTAATTTTTTTTTTCTTTTTCAATTCAAGTAAAAAATTAATAATCCGTTAAATGGCATATTTTACATAGGGCAAATAAGACAAAAAATTAAAAATGTATAAATAAGTTGTGCCATCATTCCTAGGCAATCATAATAGTAAAAGTTCTCGATTAATTATATAATTTTAAACAAACTACTACACCAGACTCAAATTATCATCTGAACTAAGCCGTAACATTATAGATCGCAACATAACTCAAAAACAAATGATTGTCTTATTATGTAGATAAATTAAACAATAAATGCATTAATAACTCTACGGTAAAAAAACACAAAATTAAAACGATTAATACACTATGGCCCAAACTACAAATAAAACGCATTAAAAAACAAAAAAAAATATCTAAAGTACTTAAACAACAGAACACTAAAAAGCAGCATACAATACAAAAAATCACAAAACAAAAATTAAAAAAAATAAAAACTAAATATTGAGAAAATTTTACAGATGTGAAACTAACTCTATGATAGCTAAAAATAGATGTAGAAAATTATACGACAAAGGAAACGTCACAGTCTAACAACAAAAACCATCTCGGAAGAAGTATAAACAAGTTATTTTAAATTAATGTTTGAAGACGATTAGACTCAAAACCAGAAGCGCCATCACTGGCAAGAACCGAAAACATCAAAAAATTGAAAAACAAAAAGTCCCCGAGATCAATAAACTGAATAACAAAAGTAAAGGGATAGGCCCTTGACTGCACGTGCTGACTTTTTATTTTGACAACCAAAACGCAAATAAGTAAACGTTAAAGGAAAAAAAGGAGCAATCCAGTATTGCCAACAGAGTTTAAACCAGGCAAAATTTATACAACGCAAGGAACCATATCGTTTTTTAACACAACAAATCTCTTTCAGCAAATCAAAAACCGGGAAAGAGACATTAGCTAAAATAAAGAACAGGAATTTAGGTATACGCCATAGATCTCTTGCTAATCGAATATCGCTAGTCGTTACTCATTGTGTTGAAGTGTCACAATTGAACCTAAAAACTAAAATACGGATTTTAATAACTCGATAGCAAAAGAAACTCAAAAAGAAAAAAATATCCTGACAGTTACCAACATCAAAAATCTCGACCAAGTGGAAGTACGTAAAGTGTAATGTTAGTCGCCTCCAGTACAGGTGTGAACTAAATGACTGACACGGGCCTACATTTCACCATGAGGTGTTGTTGCCCTTAAAACGGATAGGTTTCCACCCTATTCCAGGGTTCAGACGTATGTCTGGGTCCTGTGTCAAAGGCCAAAACGTACCGTATCTAAACGTGGTAGTAGTTGTGTTGACGCCTTGTTTTTGCTCCCCTTTACGGCGGCATAACGTCCGTGGATTGTGGACTTAATTGTGTACGATCTATACGTGAGGAAGAGGTTTGTTATGTGTCCGCTTCCCTTACAATAATAGTCACTCTACCCAATTCCGAGGAAAGGAGTTGAACACGAACTGGAGGCACGGCTGGCAGACGCAACCCGTCTTGTCCATGTCGGTAAATCTGGACCTAGCTCCAATTCTGAAACTCGGTTCAATCTCTAGACAAGAAGTTGGGGCACGGCCTGGGATTTAGGGTTTTACTAGCGCCGGTAAACCGGTACCTAGCTCTAAAGGGAGAGGAAAGGCCGAGTCCTATTATACGATAGCATGGCAGGGGGGATTAGTCCCTCCGGCAGAGGAAGCGTCTTGTGGTAACCGTACGCGGACCAATACGCCCGGGGTCTATGTGAGTGGCTTTGCGCCTTAGACCCATAAAACGGGCAGCAATCTACTCAATTCTAGTATCCCCATTATACTGGTGCATTTATGCGAAAAGGGCGAGGGCTGTTCGAACATTGCAAGGTAGCAGAGAAATCCATTTTTGTAGAATGGAGGAGACTGCGACGGCGACTAGTCCAACGTGGCGCGGCAGCAACACGAGTATCCGAGGGCGATAGAGAGCCCCACCGGGGACCCGCTGTCCGGTGCTCTATCAACTGGTGTCGGCTTCTCGGGGGCGTGGGAACTAGCTTTAGCACAGGTTGGTCGTCGATTTATTCCGTGGTGCGACATGTCCCTTAAGAGGGGGGCGTGCTACGGCACTCTATCCCCGCCTCGTTCTACTTCTACTCTCCATTTATGAGCGTGTGAAAAGCTGGTTCGGGGTGCTGCACTGGCCAGCTAACATCGACCAGAAATAAGAGTCAGTAAAAGATGTGACCGTTTCGAGTTATACGCTAAACTGTCGATTTCCTACTAAGAGACTGGGTCGCAATACCTGCGGTAGAGGAGGAAACAGGAGTGCGAGGACCAGGAGCTAGGATTTACTTTAGTAATGCGATAGATTGCACGACACTCCGGGTGTGCGCAATGGGGTGGTTAACCGCTCTCCATACCCCCCGGTGCGGTCGTAACTATGACTCCTTCCACGACAAAGAAACAAAAAAACAAAAACTCAATAAACCGGATAAAGCAAGAGAAGTGACAAAATTACTAAAAAGAAAATAAAAAAGTGGTCAAACAACTAAGGAGAACCTAGAAAAAAAGAAGTAAAACAGACAATTGCACTAAAAGCAAACTTGTCTGTTTTGTTCGTCTTTCCGTATAAGAAACAAAATAGGAGATCAATCCATCTATGAACGCTCTAAAGGCAATCTTCTAAAAGGATCAAGAAAAAAAGGTTACCTGTCATCTAGAAAACCAACAGATCAAAAAAGATATAAATAAAAAGTATAAAAGATAGATATAGAAAAAGACTGAGAAAGATAAAGATTAATTTTTATGTCTTATTTGTTCTTCTCCTCATAGAAAAGAGAGACCACTCCACGATGCTCATCCAACTATAAAGAAAAGAAACCATGAAAAGATAAAAGATATCAGTTAACTAACGAACGAATGTGTACCAAATGCTTTCTCAAATTGGAAAATTTATTACAAGACTTGAATGTCAACAAGCGAAATAGGAAACTCAAGATAAGAAAAACCAAATCCAAAAGCAAAAGAGAGAATGCTATAAATGACGCATCAATCTAGAAAACCCGGCTAAGCGGATATAACTATAGTGAAACAGAAGTATTTCCTGAAGTAAGATATAGAAGAAAGATACAAAAAAAATTTATCAAAAACTTAAACAAAGAAAAGAATATCGGTAACAGCAAAATGGGAGAAAGTAAATAGATAGCATCCGAACTACAACCAACAAAATACCGACGATGCACTTAAAGACGCGAACCATCAAAACCAAGAGAATAGAATCAATACATATACAATGCAATAAGAGACACAATAAAACGTTAAACAAGAAACGCACAGTCAGTCAAGTCTTATGCTTGGGTAATTTGAAAGATAATAATACAGAGGAGGGTACTTACATTGTTTCAAACATGCTGCTAGCGCTAACAGCATACAAAACATCCCCTAGAAAGATATTAAATTAAATATGTAGGCTCAGTAAGTATGCCGCTAACCCTTCAAGGTGTTTTATTCACAAAGGATATTATTAATTTGACTTCCCCATTTAATAGGTGACAGTAACTAACATATTCGCATTAATAAGCAAAAATGATTAAGTACATAATATTATGCATTTTTTAATTATTAGCCATTTAAAAAGTAATTCCTGGACGTAATAATTAGCAGCAATGAAAGGATTTTTTGAAGTTAACACGTGACGGTAGTAAAATGTTATAAAAACAAAAACAACTTACATTTCACGGCAAAATAAAAATTCTCCCTTTGCCTCAGCGACTCTTTTACATTTAACTACAGAAATTTGATTTGATTTACACCATTAAACATGCGAATGTTTACAAATGTAAAAATAACATTAAACCCATAATTTGTAACCGTCGTTTGAGTTTGTTGCAATTTCTTTTATAAAAGACCCGGTATTTGAGTTGATTTTATTCGTTTCATGTTCTTTGGGATTGTTTGATTAATTTCGGATACGGTGTCCAAAATTAGGCTCCATTTTTTTAAGTCAGACTAAATGTCCAAACAAAAGTCACACACATACTTTTTCTTCTTGTTTGAGTTAGCACATTGTTTATGCGTCCACTTAAAGCACTTCATGCAACGTATGCACTACTCACCTTGTACATTTGCAGAATACAAACCATTACAAAACATGCATTCTGTATCGTCATCGTCTACGTCTATATCCGAGTCGTCATCCAACACTGAGTCACTTCCAGAATCTGATGAATCATCATCGCTGCAATATTTCATATTTTTTTTGTGTTGTGTTTCGGAAAGTTTTATTTGTTTTGGTGGAAGTCTTCTTCGTTTTTTTGCCTTCTACAACCTTCTTTTTATTATTTCTTGCCGACTCACAACTTAGTTTTGGTTTCTTGCCTTTCTCATTCAAAGATTTTTTTCTCTCTTGTTCTCGCAGGCTTTCCTCGAGTTTGTCTTTGTATGGTGGAGTTGTGATCACATAGCTAGAGCCTTGTCTAGATTTTCTTCCTCTAGATTCTGAAGTTTCAGCATGGGAAGGTATTGGGCTAAAATCCTCCACTCTTATTGTATTGGCATTTTTTTCAGGCGTCTCAATGGTTTTTTTTTCTACTTTGTCTTTGTGGTTGTTCAGCCAAAACGTCTCCAGAGGAAATAACTTCTTTATTGTTTTGGGAAATATTTGGTGGTGGTGTCCTTTCTCTTTGTCTTTCAATTATGAAACCATGGTCAGAAAATATATTTCTGTTAAATGGGCATATACCAGTTTTGCAAAACCCATTAACCAAAATCTCTGCAGTAGCACATTTTAAATAAGCAAGACATTTAAGTTTACAAATCTGGTAAGAGCTGATTATTCTGCCAGGATTTTGTTTCAACCATATTTGGATTTGCTGAGAATAATAGGTTTTAAAAGGTGACATAAATGATAGGTCCAGGGGCTGCATCTTGTGTGAGGTATGAGGTGGTATACACACTATTGTGACGTGGTTTTCACGTGCAATTTTGATATCGTCAATATTTCGTGTATGACTATAGTGACCGTCAAGAATTAGAAGCACTGGATCATCAGGGGATGGTTTCACAAACTGAATGAAGTGTTGTAGCCGCGATAGACCCAGAAGGTGCCTCATCTAACAACTCCGCTTTCATATTTCTCCTGGGAAAAACGAATAAAGGTGGAACAAATCCACTAGCTGCGTTCATACAAAAAACAACAGTTACCAGTGACCCTCTTTCAGCAGCGGTAACCGCTCCAACTTGCTTCTTCTCTTTCAGAATTATAACACGAGCATTTTTGGATTGGACAGTTGTTACTGCAGTTTCATCTACATTGAAAACTCTGGGTTCCTAATTTCGGATACTCGAAATTGGGAATCTCATACTGTCCAAAAATAGGCAACTGCACACTTTTTAAGTTAGTTGTTTCTATTTTTGTTTATTTTAGTGGGAGGTTAATTTTGATTAGTCAATCGTATTAAGTAACGTTTTAACTTACCCAGGTCGGGAAATAAAAAAAAACGACGAAACAAATAAAAACTCGTTTTCACGCTTTATAACTTTTTTGTTGCCATCTTACACAGAAGTGTCGAAATATAAAGTATTAATAGATATATAGGTTGCTGTACCAGTTACCGATGCCAAAGAGAGTTCTGTGTTTTTTGATACATTTGATTATCAGAAATACCTTGCTATCCAAAATTGAGAACCTGTCCGAAATTAGGCGACTTTCTTCTAGTTAGTTAGCAGTCGTTTGAAATGTTTTAAGTAACTCAATGTAGTTGTTTGGGTGGTTTAGATGAAGAATTACCGCGGAAGTCTTTAACAATGGAACAGTGAATAGTTAGTTCATAGCGGGAAAAACTTTCCAATTTCGGAAAGCAATTACGGCTTATTGAATTTCACTAGATTTCGGTTTGATTTTGTATTAGCGTACCGTGGATTTTCAATTTCAATTTTAATTTCATACATGGTTTATTCAGTTTTTCAATTTTTAACATTTCTAAAGTTTAATCATATTTGATAACAATATAGCTTACATTGGATAGGTTTTCCACCTCCGAGTTGCCTCTTTGGTTTTTAACTTTTCCGCTGGGTTGAACATTTTATTCTAACTTATTTAAGATGACACACTTCGGCCGCTTGTGCCTAGGCATGTCATTTTGATCGTAATCCCAAAGCCTTCGGACGAGCGGGGGGGATGTCGAGTTCTTGGTGGAGACGGTCTGTTCGGAAGAACCATGGAGCGTCTGCGATCATCCGGAGTATCTTATTTTCGAATATTCGAATACGGGTGGTGTGAGTTTTGGCAGCGTAGAACCATACTGAAGCTGCGTAAGTCATGGAAGAACGGATGATCATCTTGTAGATGAGAAGCTTGTTATCGATGTCAAGGCGGCTGTTGCGGCACAACATGGGGTATAATTTTACCAGCAGGCCGTTGGAGGAGGCCAGCTTCTGAGTGATGTGGGATTTCCATAAAAGTTTTTTGTCTAGGGTGAGACCGAGGTATTTAGTCTCGTCTACCCAGGGAACTTCGTTGCCTTTGATGTGGAGGCTGCGTATGGGAGCGATGTTCCTTCGGTTGAAGAGGATGGCGGCGCTTTTGCTGGGATTGACTTCTATTCTCCAGTCGTCGTACCAGTTGTCTAGTGACGTGAGGGCCATTTGAAGATTTCTCTCGGCTTGAGCGGGTGAGCGGGATGTTGCCAAAACGGCGGTGTCGTCGGCGTAGAATGTGTAGGTGAGTCCGTCGATTTTTGGGACGTCTGCTGTGAAAATGTTGTATAGAAGTGGGGATAGCGTTGATCCTGGAGGGACGCCGGCATCTATGTGACGTGGAGTGGACTTGGCGGTGAAAAGTTTGATCGCAAACGAACGTCGATTTAAGAAGGATCCGATGAGCTGGATCATTGAGTGGTTGATGCCTAGACCATACATCTTGTAAAGTAGCCCGCGATGCCAGACTTTGTCGAATGCTTTCTCGATGTCGAGAAAGACGGCGCCGGTGACGTCGCGGTGGTTGAAACCGTCGGTGATCTGCTCAACGACACGTGAGACTTGATGGACAGTGGAGTGTTTCTTGCAAAAACCGAACTGCTTGTGAGGGATGATTTGGTTGGTATCGACCTGTTTCTGTAATCTAGTAAGAATTATTCGTTCCAATAACTTACCCAGCGTCGGCAGTAAGCTGATTGGACGGTAGTTTTGGGGCATAACGTGATCCTTTCCTGGTTTGGAGATTAGTATGACGTCCGCGGTTTTCCATTGACGTGGAAAGTGTCGAAGTCGTAGACATGCGTTGAAAATTGCAGTTGGTTATACCCTTTTTGGGAAGAAGTTTAAGGGCTTTGTTGGGAATGCCGTTGTTCCCGGGTTCTTTGCGCGGTTTGAGATTTTTAATCACCTCTTCGATTTCCTTCGGAGTGGTGTGCCTGATGGGCTCGATTGGGTTGGCCGTCAGGATGCTTCTGACTTTGCGGTGAATTGCGTTCGTGCGACGGAAGTCTTTGTCGTCTGGATGATTTGCTCTGAATTGGAGTTTGAGCGTGTCGGCAAAAGCTTCGACTTTGTCTAAGTCGGTGTAGACTAGACCTCGGGGACCTTGAATGGCGGGCATGGGTGGCTTGTTCCTGTTTTTTAGGATGTTGGCCATTTGCCACACGCTGTTATCTTGTGCATTTAGGGACTGGAGATCTCCAGCTAGAATTGTGGGAGTTCTAGTGTTAAAAATCGCATCTAAATCAGCTGGTAAGACGTCTTTGGTTGGCGGGATGTATGCGGCGCAGAGAACAATGTCTCCGTTGGCTGCAATGTTAATGACAATTTGCGTAGCTTCTAAATTTTGGAGTTGTGGCGTCGGAACGTGGTGGTGAGAGATGGACTTTTTGACGTAAATGGCTGTACTACATCCGCGACCTGTCGTTCGGTTTGTCTTGTACAAGGTGTAGTTCCGGATTTTGGGGTTGTCGCAGTTCCGAAGATGGGTTTCGGAAACGAGAGCGACGTCGATGTTGCGGCGATGGAGGAATTCTTGAAATTCGAGCTTTTTGTTTAGGAGACTATTGGCGTTACCGTGGATTTGTGCGTAAATTTGTGCTTTACAATCCAATTTTTGCCTTAGTGGCGGGTTATTAAAAATCTTCGGACGGTAAGTTTTCCAATGATTGGGGTTCCCTATCGTAGTTCCTGCCGACGTCAACTGACCTAAAACTAACTATGACTACGTGTACGAATAAAATTTCAAGATATTTATTGATTACCGATTGAGCTGTTTATTCGCGAGTTCAGTGATTGAAAAGCTTTCAAATTATTTATGTTGAGCGTTTATTGATAGTTATCGAATCTTTCGAATATTCATCAAACATTTTATGGTGCTTGTTTGTGCTAATTTTAATTTTATTTTTATTAAACAACAAAAAGAAAAGACGATATGTAACCAACGTTTAAAATGTTTTAGCGATGTTAAATCAGAAAAACTTATTAATTACGTACCATAATTTTAAGATTTTTGGTTTTGTTTTATTTTACACAGTTACGAAATTCGTTTCATTTTATTAATATGCATTTTAATTTTTTTTGTAATGCGAACACGGCCGTGCATTATATTTTTCTTTTAAAATGTAATTAAGTTTTTTTTATAACGTTAAATTATTTTTATGTTGTTTCAGTGTAACCATGTTATTCTTTGAATTTAGTTTTGTTTAAATTTAAGATTTTATTTGCTTTAACTTGATTTAAATTTTTATTGTAATTTTTTGATTTGCTTGCTTTTCCAATTTTAATTTTGATTATGTAATTTTAAATTGTTAAATGTAACAAAGGTTTTATTCAGTTGGCCTTTGCATATGTAAATTTGAGTGTATTGTTTGGAAGCTGACTCGTTGGCAAGGGCCTGTAGGCCATTTGAGCTTTACATTTTCCTGGCGCCTTTTAATTTTGACTTTTGATTTTGTTTTCTTTTCAGTTTTTCACACGATCACGGAATTTTGAATATAATCCACATCCTTCTTCACTGAGCACCGGCAAAACTTTGTTTATATTATTTTACTTTAGGCAAGTTCCATTGTTCCAGCTTTCACTCGACAAGAAAAAATTCTCAGATTGTTGTTTCTTTTGCGGATAACGTTTTTATATCAAGGTGTTTACAAAATTTCTGGTTTCTGTGGTTAAGTCTGCATTACTAAAACTGATCGTTTAGTAATAAAACAATAAAACCGTCTATACTTTTTTGATAGAAAAATCTAAGAAAAGTTATCAAACTTATTCACGACCGTGGGTCTTTGCTACAACACACGCCTTTTTTCGACTGTTCCCCAATCAAAGTTGTCTTGAAACAATCGCGGCTATTGTTTTTCTATATATGCTACAGATTTTTTTCTTACATTAGTTATTTGGAATTTAGAACATAAAACTTCAATTGTTTGTTTCAAATACATCAAAGTTGATAACTTCAATGTCAATGTTTGTAATAAAAATATAAAAACATTTATTGAAAGCAAAAATAGTTATTTTACCACGGCAGCAGTCGAACACAGACCTCTGGGTGTGAGCCTGAATAAAAGTAAAATACATAAGCGTGAATTTCTTTAATTTATTTGCAACTATAACCTAATACACTAACTATTTATACTAAAGAAAAAAAATGAACATTATTTGAATTGAAACAATATATGGATTAAAACAGTATTTGGGCGCCAACCACCTTTAAATTGGTGATAAATAAAAAGCATAAAATCTTATAACTAAATATTAATCGATATCAATTCAAAAGTAATAAACGTTAAATTTGTTATGGAGTATGTATTCCAAAAAGTTTTTGAAAACACAATTTAATTAGCTTGAATTTAAAATGTAAAAAGTAGTAGCATGAATTCCAGTTGACTCGCCATATATGATATGACATTATCGGATATCTTCTATTTTTAGCACATTCTTTGTTGAGTTGATGATTCTTGCATATTATAACCAATCAAACGCATGTAGATTGAAAGCACAAATGCAGGCATAAAACCAAAATATAAATCCAATGAATAAAAATCCAGTAAATAATAAACTCCAATACCGGAAAATCCAGTAAATAAAAGTAAAGACCCAGTACATAAAAAAACCCTAAATATAAATAATTAGAATGGTTTTTAATCGACATGAAGTACGTACGTTGCTTTAGATGCAACGGCCTTAAAATAAATTCCTTTGTCTAATAGTATTGCGTAACATTGTGAAATCGCTAAAAATGTTGAATTCAATAGAAAAATTATATTGAAATAAAGATAAACTCACCAGTAATTAGTTGGAATGAATAAAAATTAATTGGTAGACGTTTTTACGTCATAATTAAGAAAATTGTCTTCCTTGCATCACTACGACGTGTAAGGCCTAAAGATGGCTTAAACGGAAGTACGAGCTTACAATCTATTGGTCGGTCAATTTGAAATACGACGCGACGTTGTCAAACTGAATAAATTTAAGTGCAATATTAGTTGCAGAAAATAAACAAATGCAAATTTGAGTTTTAAATGCAATGAACTCTAACAAGACGTTACATATTGTCACGATCCACTCTTGCTACACATCTCTGTTGTTTTGTTAATGTTACAATTTTTTAAACGATTATTTGTGTACAAAAACTTTTAAAATTAGAATAAAGCTACACGTAAAACACAATTTCAAGGAAACAATGTAAACTTATGACGCATCAAAAATTAATTTTAATTACAATAATTATCCATTTTTTAATGTTACACCCGAAATTTGTTGTAATTAAAAAAAAAGATAAGTTGTTTTGTTTTACGCCTTTGTTTTATGACAATTATAACGCCATAGATTCTGACTTCAATTTCATCTAATGATTTATTAAACAGTTTCTGTACCTAAAAATTAAGTTGTTAAAAGCGAAGATGATTAATCACATAATTACTACTTACGTTTACTTTTTTACCTATAATTATTTTATAATATCGTCAATTTTGGTTATATATAACGTCACAGTCTTATATATTTAAACATTATTCAGCAATGAAGAGTTTTTTGGTGCTACTTATAATTTCTGTTAGTTCTGCTATAGAGGTGAGCGTACAACTTAATATTATTCTTGGTTTTAATTAAACAGTTTCAAGTTTAACTCGGAAACTCACAAAAAATGGGAAAAAATAGTTGAACCACACGTGGAAGAGTGCATGAAAGAAACAAATGTGGATTCAGACGTTGTCGGTGTTTTTCATCAACAGTTTTATTTTAGCAACAATAAAAATTTTCAATGCTACATGAAATGCATAGCTGAAAAGTTACATTTCATCGATGCACATGGAAAAATAAACGTCGACGCTTTGAAAGACTCCGACGACAAAGAAGCTACCGAAGTCGCTGAAGTATGTAGTAAATCAACTACGAAAACTGATCCTTGCGAAATTGCTTTCGAATTTGCAATGTGTTTTATGGGAAAACTAACAGAATTGCATCGTAAGCAATAAGAAATTACTTATTTAAACCATATATGATTTCTACTGTTGTGTAAACTGAATACTAACATAATAAACTTTTATTATTATAGATTATGTATCTTAAAGAATTATGTTGACAACGTTGCATCTGAATTGATTAAATACTTTTATCAATAAATTTTGTTTGTAAAAGTCGTGTGCCAACAAAATTAGGTAGTTCCAAAAATGCACATAAATTAGAATTAGTTACAAGTCTATACAGAGCATTTATAATTTATTGAAGCTTTTAGATGCTAGATTTGAGTTAGTCTTGATTAATTTCTGTTACTTAATTGTTTTTGAGGTATGCATTTGATTGTATTTCTTTTCTATAATTGTTTATTTGTAAATAATCATAAATTACAAGTGAAACCTAAAGTAAGAACTCTACAACACAATTCCTAGTGCTCAAAAGAACAACGAATCGATAAATTCTTCTCTACATGTTTGTTATGCAAACATAATGTACACTCGTTTTGAAAAAAATCGAGACAAAACTGCTTGTGACGAATAGAAGTTTTAATGGCGTAATCGGGGTTTAACCGTAGGAATTGCCCGGTTCCTCATCCCAGCAGGTTTCTCACTGAGAACATTCATTTTTAAAATAGCATTTGTTAAAAAATGATAATAAATTTTAAGTAAATAGTAGTAGTGCATAAGTGAAGAGAAAGTTTTTGTTTTTATCGTAAAACTAATAATTTTCTCTGAATACTTTTATACAAAGAATACTGTAATTATGTTGATACCTCATTAAATAATTCTACTCCGCGATTCAATTATATTTCCTTAAACTATATAAAGACGTCCGGCTTGCACGTTTTAATTTAATTTAATAAAATAAGCCAATAGAATTTCTTGATAAGTAATGAGCAAATGTCGTTGTAGAAATATTCTGTCCTTTAGGACAAACAAAGGTTAAAATCCTTATGAATAAAATTGAATGTAATTTTTTGTAAGAAAAGGATTACCGATAAAAATATCATGTCTAGAAAATTTATAACTAACATAGCTATAATAACAAGAAAATTACTAACAAAAATATATAATTGTTGTTAATACTTTCTGGTAACCGTGTTAGTACATATGCTACCAATGCCTAAATAAAATTTTCGTTTAAAGCATCAACAAACTAAGAGATGAAATTCATTTGATGTTAGTTTCAAATTAACTGCATGACTTCAATCCAAACATTTTTAATGATATTAAAATCAAATCTTTTTTTTGGCAGTGGCAGAACGCGCAGGTTACTTTTCCAAATCTAAGTTTGCACGATTTTTGATGAATGTATCAAGGCATTATTTTTAAAAAAGCAAAAAAAAATAGATAATATTTTTGCACGTCAATTTTACATGCACACGATCTACAAATGCTCTAACAACATTGCAACAACTTTACGGATGGTACGGCCTCGTGATCATTCCGCAATAAGTTGCCCCTTTAAATCTTAATTAGTAGGAATATGATTTACAACTTATTCTTTGTATTTACAGTCATTGTCAGTCTATAATTATACTGCCATTTATCCAATAGCAATTCAAATTTCTTAGATTAAAAAAAATTATGTCGTTTTGTTTGTTTTATTTAGTCCAAATAAGTTATAATTTTCTAGGTAGTTTGGGTATTTTTACCGCTAGTTATTTTCTTAGAAAAATTATACTGAGTTTCATTCAAAAGAATTTTAATTTTTATTTGCGTTACGGGAGCTTAGTAGAGTCGAAAAATAAATAAAAATTCAATATTTTGATTAAAAAATAAAATTTTATTAAACAGTTTTGAAATCTTCTTTACAGGGGCATTTGCTTATTATTAATATAAATTATGAAATTCACTTATTTAATAATAATTCTATTATCTTATTTTAATTGAATTAAATTAAACCGGGCAAGCCGGACGTCTTTATATAGTTTAAGAAAATATAATTGCTTTTGTGGTGTTTTAACTACACGGAAGCCGAACGGTAGACTGTATTTTATTTTGAAGAAGTGAGAGGATAGTGATTAAGATGGAAAATGAAATTGTACTTACGAAAACTACACAAGCGCTCAGCTGGAAGTAAGGCGCGGAGAACCATCCAACCACAAAATAAATCAAAGCCTCGACTCACCCTGAAATGAGCTTTTGCTCGACTTATTCTAATCTTTTTTCTCAAGGGTTAGCTGAATTAAAGGCTTTTAGATGCACAGATTTTAATTATTAAACATCATTTATAACGTTTAAGAGCAACTGTTGCCAGAATGGTCAGAAAAGAGACGAGATACCACTATCAAGTAAAGTGACATTCAAATTTTCAAAAATTTTGTAAAGTAACGAATCAACTTAAGTAAGAGGCAGCATGTCATGGAACCGAAAACGTCTAGGAAGCAAAGCTAACCGCGAAACGAAAATAATCATTTGCTGTTTTAACCATAGCATATTCAAGGAAGACCATCAAGTCCTCAATGTAACTCGGTCATCTTACCAATCAGCCATGACATTAAAGGTCTTAAGCGATTACATTTTGCATCTATAAATTTAAAATAGTGAAATTTTTGGTGATTTAAACTTAATTTAATTATTATTTTTCGTTAAGTTATAAAATACGTAGTTTTTCTTTTCGTTTTTGTTTTTTCGGTAATTTTAATATAATTAACCTTTCGTTATTCAAAAAAAGCAGACAGTTATTAAGTGTAAAGTTTAGAGGAGAAAGGGAATTATGTCGGATTCCGAGGAAGGGTGGTCAGAAGGAAAAAGAAAAAGGCAAGCTACGGTGGAAGAGGTGTTCAGGAAGAGCACCAAAGTAAGGAAATCACCGGTAGCGGAAAGTAAAGAGAGGAAAGAGGGGGACTTAGTAGAAATGTGCAAAGAACTGTTAAAGGAGGTAAAAAGTATAAAAGAGGAACAAATTAAGATGGGTAAGAAGTTGGAAGAGAACAATAAAGAGGTAAAAGATATGAAAGAAGAATTAAGAAAGTCAAATGAAGAATGGAAAAGGAAATTTGAAGAAATGAGAGAAAAGTATAAAAACTTCGAGGCCAGTTTGGAGAAGATAGAGAGAAGCTGGGAAAAAATGGAAAAAGAAAAAAGGAGAGCAAACATAATCATAAGAGGTATGGAAGTGAAAGATGGAAAGAAGGAGCAAAAGGAGCAAGTGGAAAATTGGACGAAGAAGGATTTAAATATTGAGAAAACAGTGGTAGAAACTAGAAAGTTAGCAGAGCGTGTAATGTTAGTAAGGATGGGTACATTTGAGGATAAGTTAGATGTATGGAAGCAAAAAAGAAGGTTAAAAGGTACGAGCATTTATTTAGACGATGACATGACGAAAAGGGAAATAGATATACAAAAGAAGATAAGATATGAGGCGAGTAAGAAGAAAGGAGAGGGAAAAAGTATTAAAATAGGATTCTTGAAAGTGTGGGTGAAGGTGAAGAAAGATTTTGGGATGAGGAGAGGGGAACTCTAGTAAAGAAGGGGGCAAAAAACTAAGAGTTGGGGGAGGGAAGGATGGATCAAATGATGTGGGATTAGCAAGTTTTAAGGAAAATGAGATGGAAAAGCAGAATCAAATAAAATTATTGTTTTGGAATGTGGCAGGCATAAAAAATAAGGGAGAGGATTTCTGGAGATATGTAGAGGGTTTAGATATGATGGGAATGTCGGAAACATGGTTGAAGAAGAGGAGGGAAACGAGAAGCAAGGGATAGGGATTGTAAAAAATTATGTGGTCAGAGAAGGAAAGGAAAAATATATAGTGTTAACAGCTTATGGGCGGGATATGAGGATGATAAGTGAACAGATTGAGAAAATGGTACAGGAGGAAGAAAAGGAAAAGATTATTATAGGGGGGGATTTTAACGCGAGAACAGGGGAAAAGGGAGGAGTGATTATTGGAGGGGAAGTAAAGAGAAGAGTTAGCATGGATAAGACAGTTAATAGGAATGGGAAAATCTTAGTGGAGATATGTGAGGAAAAAGGGTGGTCAATTTTTAATGGAATTATAGAGGAGGGGGACAGAGGTAACTACACTTATATGGGATAGAGGGGAGAATCAGTGATCGACTACGTGATAGTGAGTGGAAAGATGTGGGAGGACATAGAAAGTTTTAAAGTGGGGGATGAAAAGGAATCGGATCATCAGCCACTGGAAGTGATTTTAAAAGGAAAGGAGCAAGGAATTAAGGAGGGACAGAAGGGATGGGGAGTAAATAAGGTGTGGACTGAGGAAAGCATAGTAAGATATAAGATGAAGTTGGAGCAAATGATCTGGGGAGATGTAGGGGGGGAAGAAGCACTAAAGAAGTTGACAGCAGAAATGGAGAAGGCAGTAGAAAAGAAAAGGTTTGAGAAAAGACAAGGAAAAAAGAGAAACGAAAATAGGTGGTGGAATAGAGAATGTAGAGAGGCAAAAACAGAGATGAGAGAGGCTAGAAGAAGATGAAAGAAAGGTAAAATAGAGTTGCAGGAGTATAAGGAGAAGAAAGTGAATTTTAAAAATGTATGTTCTGAGAGAAAGGTGTCGTATAAAGAGGAAATGGAGAAACAAGTAAAGGAAATAAAGAAAGAAAGAGAAGTGTGGAAATTTCTAAACAAGGAGAGAAGAAGATGTAAGAAGAGAGGAGGTTTAACGGATATAAAGGTGTGGTTGGGTTATTGTATGGAGCGTTTGGAGGGAACAAGCGAAGGACCAGGGCAGGTGATATTGCAAGAGGTAAATACAATACAGGAGGAGAGGGCGATAACAAAAGAGGAAATGGAGGCGGCAATAAATAGACTAAAATTAAGAAAGACGGCAGGAACGGACGGTACGCAAGGAGAACAATGGAAATATGTAGTGGAGAGAGTAAGAGGAAATGTAAGAAACATTTTTAATACAATATGGAAAGGAGAGGAATTGCCAGGGAGTTAGAAAGAAAGTTTAATTCTGCCGGTTTATAAGGGAGGGGATAGGAAGGAGGTAAAGAATTATAGAGGGATTAATGTCACTAATGTAAGCTATAAATTGTATGCCATGATTATTAAAGGTCTTGAACTAGAACTACATCTCATACTTGAGGACGGGAATTATGTTGAGACCATTTTATCCGTTGACTTAAAGTATCCAAATAATTAGCAGACGAGCGACGCCAAAATGATTGTATAATGCGGTTTTGATGTTGCTAACGTTGTTTGAAAATAAAGTGAACAACGTCTAGAAAAGTAGGAGAAGCTGTTACGTGAAAAATGTTCATAACGTAATACCCTGTATACTGAATTAAAGTTAGATTCCGGTTTCGACGCCCTCTGCCGATCTTTCTGGTTACTGACATGTTGCGGGATTCATTTTCAAGCTGTCAACCAAATTTATTCGTCACAGGGTAAGATATTTACATCCGATTTGTTAGGATTCTTATGTAATTTCTTTCTTAATTTGATAGCCGTTCCGCCACGCTTTGGCCACATGTTTCTATGCAATAAAGAATAATGAGGGATTAATATCGATAAATACCTTCATGGGACGAGTATAACTCTGTAAGGCCTACGTTTAAAACGAAATACCGAAGACAAGAACTTTTCTTTGAGATCCTATTCATGCGGCAAACATCTGCAAAACCAACCTTTATTGAATGGGTACAACAGCATTTGATAATCGGGTTATGTTATGTGAGAAAGTCTTTTAGCAGTAATTAACGATTTTGTAGCTTCCTATCTTTGTGAGTTATTTTGTTGACACAATTTGCTATTCATATCTATTCCAGACTCACTCACCGAGGAAAACGTTTTCTTCGACCAAGTAGGTACTGGATTCTGGCTAAGTTTATTTAACTATTTTGTCGCTGTCAGAAAAGTCACTCACGGAACTTTTGCTAATGTTAATTTCCGTAATTACGATCATTGTTTTAATACCGTTAAGGTAGTTTCATTAATTATTTTGTGTGTATCGCATGCTGTGTACAAACAATATTTACTACGAAATTTTCTTCGCTACTCACTTCGATTCAACTTTTGTATTGTGTGTTGCTGATACTTCTGGCATTTATGGATTGAGAATTAGATATACTCTTGTTAATAATCTACGTTACTAAATTAAAGTTTTTATACCTGTTTAATCTTTTTTTTGGTAACATTCCTTTCTCTTTTATGGTGGTTACCCAAGCATCAGAGTAACAAGGATTACGAACCTAAAAATTCGGTACAGGCTTGGACCGTCTGTCTTGATCGAGGCAGAAATGTTAAATATAAAAGATCTGGCGCCCTTAATTATTATTCACTTGAACCTCCCCTATCTCCGACTGTGTGAGTTGGCCGTGCAAGGTTCGTAAGACCTATAAGCTTGTAACAAAGAAAGCAAAGGTTCGCCAATAAGAAAATGACCTTGACTTAAATAGTTTGCAACTTCAGCGAGATTAGATGAAAGGGTGCATAACGGAAGGCTATTTAATATCGCTTTGATTTGAGAAAATATGGAACAAAACTGTTCGAAAGTGAAAGTTACAAGTACTAATTTTGCGATATAACAGACGCTTAGCAGACTCAATAGCTGTTTTCCGGAGGCCTTTAAAATGAGAAACACGGAGGATTAAAAATGTAATTAATACTATGAAGTGAGAGACGTTCGCAAAAGGAATTATTGTTTTTACGCAAAAACTTATATAGATCACCAAGATTTCTAGCTACGCCAACAAAATTGCGACCACAGTCTGATCTAATGCGATATGGTATTTTCCGACGAGCGATGAACCTATCTAAACAAGCAAAGAAAGCGTCTGTAGATAAAAACAAAGCAAAATCTAGATGTACAGCTTTAGTGGCGGTGCAGACAAACTAACACAGATAGTCTTTAGTAGTACGAGACGAACGAAGAGTATTAATTTTAACAGTAAAAGGTTCTGCATATCTACACCGGTTACGGTGAATGTCTTTTGCGGATTCACGCGATCTGCTGGTAAAGGTGCCATTGTTGGCTTGAACGTGTTAGCTCTAAAACGATGACACGTCATGCATTGACGGATGCGTTTTATCAGAAGACTGCGCAGCAACATAATCCAGAAGTTAGATTGTAATAGAGCTTGAACGGCTTGAGGACCAGAATGAAGAGAGAGACGGGATAATGGTCAAAACACAAAAACACGGAGAGAGAAGGTTTAGGTAATAACAGCGGATGACGAGAAAACGACGGCAAAATGGAGAAACCCAGCCTTCCACCCATCTTAAGGAGACCCTCCTTATCAATAAACGGAGATAACTGTTCTAAAAAAGAATGAAGGCGTTTTACTTTGCCGAAGCAACAAATTCTCTTCTTTATAATGAGCGGCTTAAGTTTTACAGAAGCAAACATGAGTAGCCTTTTGTGGATTGACAAAAAAAAGAGGTCGACGTTTGTTGTCAGGAGAAAAAGCCGAGTTGCAAACTTGAGCGTTTTGAAAGAAACGAAGTATCCATGCAAACGTTCCTTGCATTTTTAGAAAAGAAGAAAATTGTTTGATGACTGAAACCAAAGGATGAGAAGGTACAACGCGAGTAAGAAGAGTAACGCTAATTTTTAGATCAGGTAGTGAAGAATCTAAAGCTATCGGAATCGAAAGAGAAAGCCATTGCAACAAAGGTTTACTTAGAAAAGTCGGCCCGGAAATTTAAAGAGAAGTGCTATTTATAACTTCAGGAGTAGCAACATAACTGGCTAAATCCGAAGGAGTACCAACGTGATGGCATTCATGTTGTTCAGTGAGATCAAGAATAGTTAAAATACGGTTAAGGACAAAGGTATGAAGACGATGCGGAGAAAGTGAGAGCTACACAAGAATTACTTGAGCGTCGGTATAAAAACAAAAAAAGGTTTAAATCGAATGGAAAAAGTGCGCTCCACTGAGTTTAAATCTTGGAATTGACAGAATTTTTAATGGGGTTAGCTTTGATTTTGCAATGCTGAGGTGGCAAGACTTGCCGAGACTCAACAGAACTAGAGTAAGCGCTAATAACGGCATTTGATGAGAAGAAGTGTATTTGATAAATGTAAGATAAACCGTCTGCTAATTTAGTCCATTCGAAAGCAAGAAAAGGTCTAAGAACGCCATCCTAATCAAGACCTGTAAACGAGCTTTATTGTAAAAACCAAAGGAGAGAGAAACCCTAGAGGATCAAATATTCTAGCGTTGGAAGAAAGAACTGTTCTTTTAGTGCAGTAGACACTAAAAGGTTGAACTTGAAAGGAAAAAGTATCTAAATGATGATTCCAGCACAGGCCAAGCAAAGATAACAGATAACCAAAACTTGCAAAAAAAATTAGATTTAGTTCTATACGTAGCTTCATCACTATCAAAAGACTACTATCACGTAATAATACTCAAAAAATTTCTGTCGCAGATAAGTTATATGACCAGCTATTCTCAACTTAAAGTTATTTACAAGTTGCGTGTAATTTTTACGCGAGATTGAAGCAAAACTTCATTGTCGTTTGTGACAGATATTACTGAGAAATTAAATTTAAATTAAAATAAATATCATTTCAGATTGTTGATTTTTATTGTATTTTACATATTGATAGAAGAGTAAAATGTTCCTGGAACTCTGCCATTTTGAATTAAAAAATACGCGAATGTATAACTAAACGCATAACTGGATGTATAAACTAGTAAAAAAAATGTTTTCCTATAACATATAAATAAACTTGATCACTGTACGAATATTTCGTTTTAGTTTAATCGTTAATCACAATTACGATAACCACAACTAATGCGACTTTTTAATAAATCTCTTATTTATTAAATGACATACAATATGACTGAGGTCAATAACTATTAATCATCGTTGCTTAAAGATTTACTTTCTTCAGTTTCACGCTCATTTTCTTCTGAATCACAATTATTCATTGTAAACGTCGAATTTACCACAACCTCAACTAAATTATTTGTTTTTTACATTTTTTACAAAGATGTAACACATGCTTGTCGTGCTTTTTCCAATCTTCATTCGCTAAATGAAAAAATGCATTTATGAACTCATTTTTTATTATCCATATTTTGTTGTGCACTATTATGTAATGCACCTTTTTTTTGCGGGAATCCATGTGGATTCAATGAGATTAAGTTTACGTGCATTACAGCATTTCTCTTAATAAAATCCAAGTCGGATTACCTTGTTGCAACAGCAGAAGGTTCAGAATCGCTTTAGTTGGATATATCCATTAACAAGCTATTTGTTATTTATCGAAGAACTTAATGACATTACGAATAATATTTGTGTTTCGGAATAAACAATTTTTCGGTTTCTGCTTTCCATGATTAAAGCTTTAATCAAAACAAATCGTGGCAGCATTATATTGTAGCGCAAAACTCAGGTAGCTTTAGATAAGTGAAGAGTGCGCTAACAAACGATGTAGAGAAATTATGCCGAATGACAATGACAATCATCCCTACATTAAGTTTTTTTTTAATAAGCAAGAACATATAGCTCTTTTAGACACAGGTGCAAACATCTCGGTTTTAGGTAAAGATGCTTTACATGTCGTTTTTTCTTTCTCTACAATTTTTAACGATCTTTCTATTCTATTATCTACTGCCGATGGAAAACCTCAAACAGCATCTCATGTTGTTGAAATTCCTATTAGTATTAATAATGTCACCAAGAATGTGAAATTTTATGTCGTGCCTACTATTTATATTAGCTTTACTTTTCGAATGGATTTCTGTCATCTGTTTAATATATCTAAGGATTTTCTTTCTTCTTCGTTCTCTATACCTAAAGAAGTTTCTGTTTGTAGTGTAAATAAAATTAAGGGTCTCTCTGATCAAGTTCAAACTTGAAGATATTGTTAAGAAGTTTGAGACGTTATCTCCTGATACCTTTTTACCTGAAACGCATTTATATTCGCACTATATCGATACTGGTAATACTAGGCCAATTAAGCAACGTCAAAATCCTCTCTCTCTCTCCTGCCTTGCAAACTTATCTTAATAGTGAAATAGATCGTCTTCTAAAACAAGGTGTTATCGAAAAATTTTGGAATTCTCTTGTTTTACTTGTAAAAAAAGGATGACTCTTATCGTATGTGGTTTGATGGTCGTAAGTTAAATGAAGTAACTATTCGTGATTCTTATTCGTTGCCTAGGATTGGCTCTATCTTAAATAAACTTCTTGATAGTCAATTTCTCTCTTCAATTGATCTAAAGCAAGCCTTCTTTCAAATTTCTCTTGATATCGATTCTCGTCCTAAAGCTGCGTTTTCTGTTCATGGTAAAGGTCTTTTTCAAATCAAACGAATGCCTTTTGGTTTATGTAATAGTGCTCAGTCAATGCAGAGACTTATGGATGCAGTACTTCGTTCAGAACTTGACCCCTATGTTTTCGTCTATATTGATGATATAATTATTGCCACTCCTACTTTGAGAAACATTTAAAGGTTCTTAATTTGGCTTTCTTAAAGAAGATAACTTATCTGTAAATTTTGAAAAGTGTAAATTTATGCGCAATTCCATTGTCTTTCTTGGCTTTGTAGTTGGTTTGCGTACCAATCCTAAAAAGATTCAGTCAATTTTAGAGCTCCCGTTCCTAAAAATACTACTGAAGTTCGTAGAGTAATGTGTTTGTTACAATATTATCGTCGTTTTATTAAAAATTCCTCTACTATCAGTGTCCCTATTAATGGTCTCTTGCATGGTAACCCCAAAGGACAATCTATTGTTTGGACTTCTGAAGCCGACCAAGCTTTTTCTACTTTAAAGAAATTATTGACTTCTGCTTCTCTCTTATCTAGTCCCGATTTTTCTAAGCTTTTCTTCATTCAAACTGATGCATCTGACGTTAGTCTAGGTGCTGTGCTTTTTCAAGAAGCAGATGGTTTCGAACATTCTGTAGCTTATGCAAGTCGTACCTTAACTAAAGCTGAGAGAAAATATACCGTTACCGAAAAAGAGTGTCTTGGTGTTTTGTTTGGTTGCGAACATTTTCAAAGTTATGTTGAAAGTACAAAGTTTACTGTCTTTACCGATCATTCTTCCTTGCTCTGGTTAACTAAACTCAAGGATCCTGCAAATCGCTTAGCTCGTTGGTGTTTTCGTTTGCTGACTATCTCTCTCATTCCGTTAATTTTCTTCAAAATTTTGAATTAATTCCTGATAACTGGTATAAAAAATATGTTATCTAAGGTTGTATCTAATCTCGCTAATTATCCTGATTTTACAGTAAAAGGTGGTATTTTATATAAACATTTGCGTCGCAACCATAATGTAGTTTCTAACCTATCTGATTGGAAATGATGATTTCTATAGACTTTATGGGTCCTTTCCCTACGCCACTGCCGTTTCTGTTGTTAAATATCTTGAAGAAAATGTCTTCACTATCTTTGGCCTACTTCAAATTATCTTGTTTGATAATGCACAGGTTTTTAAAGCTCAACAATTTACCGACTCTATCTCTAATCATAAAGTTAATATCTAGTATAGTGCTCGTCACTTATCTCAAGTAAACCCTACGGAACGAACAAACAGAACTGTTCTAACCACTATCTCTTCCTTTATTAAAGAAAACCATCTTTGTTGGAACCAAAATGATTTCAAGATTGCCCAAGCCATTAATTTATCTAGCCATGAAGTAACTCAATTTTCTCCTTCGTTTCTAATGTTTGCTCGTACCGTACCTGTTGATGGATCTTTCTATGATCCCGTATCTGAAAATCGAGCGTAAACAATAGGAGGAAGATGTCTTATCTTTACCTGCACTGTATAAAGATGTGTGATCTCGTTTGAAAAAGACTTATGAGCACAGAAAGCAACAATATGATTTGAGGAAACGTTTTATCGTTTTCAAAGTTGATGATTTTGTCTGGAAAAGAAATTATGCTCTTTTCGACGCTACTAAAAGTTTTGCTGCTAAGCTTGCACCAAAATTTATTCTATGTAAAGTTGTTAAAATTCATTTCCGTCTTGGTTATGAATTATCCGATATATGTGCCTAGGTGTCGGTAGTTTTGTTGGGATAGTTGTTTGTGGGGTAACGTTATTCGCCGATCTCGTGACGCAAAGATACGCCCTCTTGCATTTTCTTTAGTGTTATTTAGCTGTCGAAGCCAAGTTTCAAGATTTCTCCTTTCCTTTCCCCTACTTTAATTTTTATAGTTTTAGGTTAGTGATAAGTTAGAGTAAGCGATAAATGGTTTATCCTATGGCTAGTGTTACATTTGCGTTAATATCTTGCCTTTGCGTTGTTGATGCCTTTGCGTTGTTGCTGTCTTTGCGTTGTTGTTGCTTTTGCGTTATTGCTGCCTTTGCGTTGTATATTGCCTTGTCGTTGCTATTTTATGTTTGGTGTTGTAGGACTACCGTAATGTTTTTTGTACTGCGTTTGATAGTACCCATCATTATTTTTTTTGTCGTGTGTAACGTTTTCGTTACTGTTATTATTTGATTTTAAATTATCTGTATCTCATCGACTCGAAATCTCAACACTTGCATCGTAAGTGAATTTTCAACATTACTTTGAACCGTAGTTGCTTGCAACTTTTTTTTTTTTAATCAAACAATTAAGTAAAATCTCGAATATCAAGTTAACTAAAAGATTTTAATTTATTTTATTTATTAATATTTAAATTTTAGATAATAATTGAATTGAAAGAACGAACGTTGCAAGCAACCACGGTTCAAGGTAATGTTCAAAATTCACTTACGATGCAAGTGTTGAGATTTCGATGACATCATTCATGCCAGGTTTTAAATACGAGATAACTTCTTAGGAAAATTCCACGATTCAAAATTGAAAGCAAATTTTGCTTAAGGAAAATCGATCAGGATCTCATGCATTTTGGTTTTATCGATATTCCAAATCGATTCGAATTATGTGTGCGGCGGCAATCTCAAAGATAATTTCGGTAATAAAAAAAGTCTAAAATAATTAGAAACGAGAAATTAGATGTATGTATTGAAATAGAAATGTAACATACCTGTATTATGAACACAGACTTTTTAAATAAAGATATTGTAGATATAAGGTAAAATAAAAGCTACATGGCTTCAAAATTAAGTACCACAAGCGCACTACTCAAACGTACCGAATGAATTTCAAGGTTGACCTCGCCCTAAAAAGTAGCGACAAACAACAAAACTCGATTAGCAACATTTATTGGTTTGGTGGTGTTGCTAGTGGTAGGAAAAAATTTAGATTTTACCCTACCAACCAAAATTTAAAAAAAATACAGTTGTTAATTATTTACTTATAGGTTTTCTAGAATTCCCAAGTCCCTATCCTCAAGCGCTAAAATGTAACGCTGTCTTTTTTCAAGTTCGTGCGGCCGCCTTTGTACTTTTTTTTTGGTTCCGTCTGGTAAGCTTCGTAGCGGGAATCAACGTTCGCATCGTCCTAAACTTGATGAGAATCTACGATATGGGTGCAAGCCCACGCGTAATTTTAAAAATTCTTAATCCAAATAATGCAATTACTCTCAGCAAGAGCAATAATAAAAAGTTAATCAAAAATTTAAACTTCAGCTTATTGTGTAATGATTACAATAATTTTTTTCGACATGTCAAACACATCATAAATTATTTTGCACAAAAAAATCAAACCATTTTGAAATGCTTACTAACTAAAATAAACTATGCATATAATTAAAGTAAATTCCACTTTAACTTTATGAATTGTTTTAAGCCGAAATTCTTCGGAAAGTGGCAATAAACAATATAGCTTATGTTTACGTTTCTACATTTAACGTTAGAACGGTTTTGTTGTTAAACACTATCATCATTAATTTATTATTACAAATCCATAATTTAAACGTTTAATAATTAATTATATTTAAACGTAATGTAAGCTGTAAAGTAGGCTCTAAAATTTTATTACACAATAGACTACAACATTCCATTAAACTTTTTTTTTCTTTTTTCTATGCTTTAGGGTCGTGCTTTGCTTTAGACTCTTCTCAACTTCGTTCATAAAAAAGAGTTGTTCTATAGTTACTTTCATGAATTTTCAAGTAATCTTCTATTTTTAGAACAGTTCGGTTTTTTTACGTATTCTTTGTATTTGTATGTATACATAAATACTTTTTTCTTAATTTAAATATTAGAATATACTTATGTTTAGGTTTTATTATTTACTACTTACATTTCTTGTTATGACAAATTTGAAGTTTACTAAACTAAATCGATTTTGACTAATATTTAAACACTCTACGCTTCAATCTTATTTAATTTGAAAGTGTCAAAATAAATGCATTAAACATTCAAAGAAAAGTGTTTTTCATAAAATGCTTTTACAGTAAAAGCAATCAATATCAGAGATTTTAAGCTTGAAAGTGCTTTAAACAGACTTTACACATTTTACACATTATAAATAAATGACGAGAAACAAAAGTTAATAAATAAGTTAAATAATATACTATAAGTTGCTCGTACAAACTACAGAATTTAATTATGTTATGTTTCGCTTGTATGTAATTTAATATAATGCTTTGTACGTCTATGTAATAAACAAAATTTAAAGTAGATAGATATACCAGAAACGACTGTTTAATATATATAAGAAATAGTAAAGTATTTGAAACCTTCGAGGCGATTGTCCAAAAAAAACGGCATGTTCTAGATCCTGATACAGTAAAAGTATGAAAGGTATCCGAAGGAAGTTGGAGTTTAATCTAGTCAGAAGTCTAAAATAAAGTCAAGAATTTGTCGGTCTAAATAAATAAAGTGATATAAGAATCACGTGCGGGCTTAAATGATCGTTAAAATAAGCAAATGCATCAAGTGAACTATTTTATCCGCGGCCGGTATACTGCTACAGTGATAAATAGATGAATGCAATTGTTGTTACTATTAAACTGTTAGTTTCTTGTTGTACTTTAGCTTGTATTGTGTTAGTTATGTTTATAATAATCAATACTCGTGTAAATGGTTAGTTTAAACAAAATTAGCTTTAAAATCCGTTACATTTGGCGTCAGGTATGGGGTGAGATACGTAAAACAAAACCATTAATAAAAAGTTGTGTGTTAAACAAACAAGTGATTAATTTGTGCTTAGCGTGTTCATTTTAAAAGTGACTGGATTTTTTTTAATTAGAAATTTTAGAAAAAATACGAGTCAACATTGAAAATGGAATAAAAACTATCAAATAACATTAGATTACATTAAAACTAACAAAGAAACGCAAGTAAGTGTTTATTTACTGATTGACACAGAGGCGATAAAGACTATAATTCGTCCTGACACAACATTACCGGTAACGGTACGACTTCGAACGGCAACAGGAAAAAAAATATCTACTGAGGGGCAAATAAAAGTGAACATTAATTTGGGAACTGAAGTACTCAACCATCAAATACTGGTAGCCGACATTACAGAAAAATGGACGTTATAAAAAAGGATGGGTTTTATTTAGACATGAAAAAGGATGAACAAATTCCTTTTCATTCGTCAGAAAAGACAACCGTGCGAGTTTTATGGATTGAAGACATGGTCTTGCCTGGAAGAACTAAAAGTATGATAATGGCACAACTGAATGGAAATCTTCAAGAAGGCTACATTTGCGCTATTAAAAAAATGGAGGGCGACTTAGTTGAAAAAGAAACAGAACATTGGTACAAGTGAAAAAGACGATGCTAGTAAGGATCTTCGATGTCAACTCAGATCCAGTAACGTTGAAAAAAAGACGGTGGTAGGTCAATGCACACCAGTATCTCTAATTGTGCGTTGCGTGAATTCTAATGCAGTTATGTTGCCGAAGAAGTGCCTACAACATCTATTAGAAATTCTTACTTCTATGTGCCAACAAAACCAAAGCTAAGACCAACTGGCTAAAGATGTCTTTGCGCTGAAAAGTGATTCCAAAAGAAGAACTAACGTAGTGAAGCAAGGTTAATACACGAAAATATTTACGCTGACTTTCTTTGGCAAAAAAAGAAGAAACTTAACAAACAATTACGGATATGGAAAGAGAAGACGTTATTGAACCTTCAAATAGTTCATAAACGTCCCTAGTGGTACTAGTTAAGTAGAAAAAATGGATCAACGAGGGTTTACCCTTTACTAAGAATAGACATTACTTTAGACGTCTTGTCAAGATGTCAGTGGTTTTTCACGTTGGATTTGAAGACTGCTTACTGGCAAGTGGAATTGGAACCCAAAACAGCGTTCACGATTGCAACTGGCTTCTGGCAGTTCACTGTTATGTCTTTTGGCCTACAACGCTCAAGCAATGACTGTCTTGAAAGACGTGCCTGGTTTACTTAGACGACGTGATTGTAGCTGGAAGATCGTTTAAAGAACATTTGAACAACCTGAAGGAAGTGTTCTAACGACTCTCTTTTTTCTTTCTTTTCAGTTTTATAGGGTCCACTGCAGGACATAAGCCTCCTCCATTTTAATTTGTTATTGAAATTAAAATTTGATTTCATAGAGGGATGTTGACATTACAAAGCCGCGTTTGCCGTTGCGTCCTGGCCAAGGCAAGATTTAGGTATGGAATTAGTGTAGATTTATTTGTAAGATCTGGAGATTTTGGACGTGTAGATTCCTTCGGTGATTAAGAGGTAGGGGAGAAAACACCGCTCGCGTAGGCAGGGTCGCTTCCATGAAGTAGGCTTTATTCCGTCATGGACAATATAATACGTAGAATAGATTGCAAAAACGTTTTCTATCAAACAAAACAGGCCTTAGTTATTTCGCTAATTTTAGGTTATCCAAAAAAAGATGGAACATTTTTTTTTTAAATACCAATGCAAGTGATCTGGTTTTTTTTCCATTAGGAAATGGTTTAGAGAAAAATGCAAAGCACCAATAAAACAATATAACGTGAGAAACCTTTGAGAAAAACTGGCGATTGACATTGCAGGACCGTTTTCAGAATCTGATTTGGGAAACAAATACATCTTGGTAGCGATTGAATATTTTACGTAACGAACAGAAATTTACGTCATATCTCATTAAAAAGCAGCTACAGCAGCAGATTTTTGGGTGAAAGAGTCGGTTTAGAGTTTTGTTGAAATTACAAAATACGACTGCCATACGACCTCTAATTTGGACGATGACCGGAAAAAAAACTTGCTGGAGAAGACTACATCACCAAATTGATGAAAAAGCTAGCTTAAATACATAAGATGGTTTGGAGAAACACGCAAATTGCTAGCAGCAGAATAAAGACCATAAAACGGTGGGTTTCAACCGGACTACATGGTGTGGTTATATGATCTGCAAAGTAAACGTTTTTAAAAATTTTGCAGCGTACTAATGACGTCCTATACTGTATTCAAAAACCAAATAGGGAAAAAACCAAAACTGATCCAGATTGATTGTCTAGCCCTGTTTGGTGACATTATCAACGTTACCCAAAAGCAATGGAACTTGATAAGTTTATGAGCTTGTACAAAGGTTCTGGATAGGCTAGGTTTGGAGTTAATGTTACCGTTGCTACCTCCCCAAGACGATCCCACCACTACCCTCACCAACTTCAACTAACCAGAACTATCGCCCTGCTATCTTTATTACCTCTACAACACCTGAGAGCAATTGGAGGGTTTAGAAAAAGATTTTCGAGCTGAAGAAGGCATTCTGTCTTAGAGTAGAATCAAGTCACTTCGCTGACTAGACAATGAGACGTGAGCCGCATAAATCTTATTGCTTAATGGATACTTGAAATTGCGTGTTTCGCTTTCCTTCTTGTAACAACCGCATCGCCAGCCACAACCAGGTCTACGTATCGGGTCGTAACCGCCATCTGCACCGCCGTGGGTCTGACTTGCGTAGCCGTAGTTTGCTCGGAAACCGCCGTCCGCGTTGTGTAATAAAAAATTATACCGAATAAAGAACGTATAATAAAAAAATTGAAAATACATTTAATAAAAGTAAAAATAATTTAACCACGGCAGCAATCGAAAGCACAGACCTCTACGTGTGAGCTGAATGCAAGTAAATACACAGACATGAACTTCTTTAATTTATTAACTATAACATAATACACTATTTACATTAAAGAAAATGAGCAATATTTGAATTAAACATATTAGAATTAAACATATTTAGAATAAAATATTAGGGCGCCAATCATCTTTAAATTGGTGATGAATCAAGAGCATAAAATCTTATACCTAATAAGTAATTGATATTTAATCGCAAAAAATAGTAAACGGTTAATTTGTTATCGAGTATGATTTCCGAAAAGTTTTAATAACTGAATTTAATTGCTTGAATTCAAAATGTAACTATTTAATATTAATTCCAGTTGACTCACCACATGATATGACGTTATCGTATATCTTCTATTTTTAGCACGTTCTTGGTTGAAGTGATAAAATTCTTCAACAGCAGGAATAAAACCAATGTGTATAATAAACTCCAATAACGGAAAATCCAGTAATTAAACGACAAAACCAAAAGAAAAGATCCAGAAAATCCAAAAAAGTAAAAGAAAAGACCCTAAATATAAATAATTAGAATGGTTTTTTAAATGACATGATGTACTCACGCCGCTTAGTAACGGCCTTCAAAATAAATTCCTTTGTCTAAATATTGCGTAACATTGTGAAATCACTAAAAATGTTAAATTCAATAGAAAAATTATATCAAAATAAACGTAAACTCACCAACAATTAGATGGAATGAATAAAAATTAAATTGTATGGGTTTTTACGCCATAATCAAGAAAATTTGTCTTCCTTTCATCACTCACGTGAACTACGCAAGATTGTTCAAACGGAAGTGCAAGCTTAAGCTATAACTCAAGTCGAATTGAAACAACGCGACGTTGCCAAACTGAATAAATTTACATGCAATATTAGTTGCAGAAAATAAACGAATGTAAAATTGAATTTTAATGTAATGAACTCTAACGGGACGTTACAGTTGCACGCCGCCTGCAGCTGCGTTTGTACCTGAGACTGCTGCTGCCATCGCAGCACGCGCTGTAGCCGTCGACCATCGCCCTATTTTGTCGCAGTTACGAGCAGCCGCGCCACGCCGACCGCCATGGTCTCGTTACGACGCCACTACCTGCACTGTTGTTAGTGGCCCATCGCTCTTCGCAGATGTAGTGACAGGCAGCACCTTAGACTTAACATTGTAGTGTTAGGCATCATTGTATAGTTATTTTAGTTTATTTATTGCAAATATATTTAATTGTAATATATTATCATTCACCCATTAATCCTACACATCTTTATCACTACCGGACCGTCGCCTACCGCCGTTTACCGTAGACAACCTTCTCATCCCCAGTAACATTACAACCGAGAAGCAACAAGATCTGTTCCATACACGAAGGGATTACGCCATTGCACATTGTGTGAGTGAAGATCTTCAGATGTTCAAATAGATTGCAATAGTATTGAAGAAAAAGTTTGGACGAAGTACTGACATGCGAAGCCGTTATACGAAAATCTGTAACGGGCATTGTGAAATCTCAAGAGAAGAATGGAGTTCTGTAACATTAAGGAATTGGCAGTACCTAAGGTAGATTGCGCTTAAATCAACTAGATTGAAGGATGTTACGGTCGAATTTTGACGGAAATTTGTCACGCGGGCATGATATAAAATGGTCTGACGCATTGAAGAGTTATGTTATCTATTACCATCTAGAAAACTAATTATAATTAGCGATTGATCTGATTGCTTCAACGCGTTACAGGATAAGCTATTGTCGTCTTTTAGTAACAATTTCGTTCGTAATTCTGTGTGTTCCTTTTAACAGCCATTTTACGTTCCTTTCTTTAACATCTGGTACCTTATCGATAAATGGCTATCGTAAACGACTGCTAAATACGTTAGCACGTTGCCGTACACGGGCGATTTCCACGCTACAAAATTGGGGGTCTTGCGGAGCCTTCCCGGGCAAAGAGTGCTACACGTGGATGACACGCCGTGACCTGTAGTAACCACCTATTTGTGTTCTAACGATATTCAGTATTCGATACCAATTTACTAAGGAATGAACCTCGACAAATATTTGGATGGGACGATGCTAACCTTTTTGTTATAAGGCTTATGGCTATAACAAATTAAACCAAAGATAAGGGGTACCACAGCATACGACAACCGGTTTATATTATTTATACTTTCTTGTACCTTAAGTAATGATTGTTGTAGATGTTTGATTTCGTGAGACATTAGTTTGACACGAGTTGCGATTCAAATTGTTTACAGGGTTACGTGTCGGGGAAAGTACTTTCTTCACACCAGTGGAATTTCCTGTATTGATGGTAAGTGCATTTATATGTTTTATTTCGTAGTCAACCGGGTCACTCACGAAACTTTTGCTATTAATTCTGTAATTATCGCTATTGTTGTTTACCGACTAGGTAGTAAATTTTACTTATGTTGAGTTGCGCATGCTGTGTACTACCAACGATTGATTAACGTTAGTGCTATATTAATTCCGCACGCTTTGTTACGATAAGTTAACATTAACGTAGTAACTCATTATTATTACTGTGTTTGATTGTCAGTAATGCCATATTACTAAATTATTTTGTGTACTGCCAACGATTGATTAACGTTAGTGCTATATTAATTCCGCACGCTTTGTTACGATAAGTTAACCTTAACGTAGTAACTCATTATTATTACTGTGTTTGATTGTCAGTAATGCCATATTACTAAATTATTTTGTGTACTTCGCATATTGTATGTAGACGAAATTTACTACCATCTACTCTTCACTAGTCATGTCAATGTAATCTACGAATGTGTTGTGTGTTGCCGATACTTCGGATATTTAGTTATACTCGAACTAAAATTATTCTTGGTCCTGTTATCCAACTGTTATCAATTCGAACGTTATTCTATTTATCATTATAGAGGAATTAAAGTGAAATTATTATTAAAGATTGAGTTTCTTTTTTTTTATTCGTTTCTTTCAGCAGTTACGAACCTAACATCTAGTTACAAGTTTATTACCACCTGTCTTGAGCGGGACAGAAGTGACTTTGGATAAGCTCTGGCGCCTTTAAATATCTGTTCGTTATTATCTAGGAACTTTCCCCTCTCACCGACTATTGTGAGTTGGCCGTGCAGGTTCGTAAACTAGCAAAAAGCTTGTAACAAGGACATTTCGAAATATGTTAGAAGTCGTTTTCTAAGGAACAGACGTTCAAGTATTGGTCTGCAGTCATACTTTTATGCTTAAGGAAGTTGCCAAAATGAAGAAAGTTGCGGCTATCGCTACAACTTTTTCTACTAGTGCTGTGTTACGCTGGTTTTCTTGTAACAACAAAAATAGAGGCATCGGCTAATACAGTTTCCCCGGAGAAGGAATCGCAGGCTTTGTAGTGCTAAATTATAGATTAAAGCTAAAAAGGCGCCAAGACGATGAAGGATTAAATTAAGGAGATATCGTCTAACTCTACCTGTAGCTGGAAAAGAACAAATAACACGACAGAAGTAATAACACAGAATATATATTTATTGTATCACAGAAGTAGTTGAAGACGAAGACAGTATATAAGTATAGTTACATAAACGGTGCAAACAATATTACATGGGTTGATATCACAGGCCAAATATAAGTTACGCCCTTTGTCGGGACAACACGTCGCACATCTACGTGCCCTAATCAATCTAACTTTTAAATTTAACGAAGGAATGACTTTACTTTATTAAGTTTGATTTCAAGAATGCGACAATCAAAGTATCGAGAATCAAAGCGCACCCGATAAGTATGTGACACACAAAAAAAAGTTTAATGTTAATTGTGATTACAACCTAGTATGTACGTGTGGCCATTCTAATAATCGGCATGACCAACAAAGTAAAATAAAAAATACAATACTTACAGTTGTGTATTATCCAGTAGGAGATTAGCTAATTCTGTACCAGTCTGGCCTAAAACGTAATATGAAATTTGATACAAGTGTACATACTATGTGAGCACAAGTAATTTAATTTATACTAGAAAAGTGAACTACCAAATTTTTAACATGACAGCTGCTACAAGTTTAATCTTCTAGGACCGAACAGTCTTAAAAAGGAAGCAGTGAAGCGTTTCTAAAGTATTTGAAATCTTTGAAACGGTTGTCAAAAGAGATGAAAGGTTCTAAATCCTAATAAAGCAAAAATAGAAAAGGTATCCGAAGAAAGTTGTAGTTTAGTCTAGTCCAAAATGTTAAGAATGCCGTGTCTGTGTCTAAATAAATAAAGTTTTATAAGAAGCACATGGGGGTTTAAATACATACAACGTCGTGTAAAAGTGAAGGTCTTGTTTCCAGTGTTGGGTAAGATCCCGCAATTGCGGATCTAGATCCAGATTCAGATACATCTGAATAAGGATCTAGGTCTAGATCTAAAATCTTCGCCTACATACGATCTAGATCAAGATTCAAAATCTTTAAAGTTGGATCTAGATACTTTATAGATCATTTTTGGAAATTTTGTTACCTAATATAATATAAACTGTACTACCTTATACAATTTTTGCAAATCGTTATAAATACCCACCTGCTTTAATACTTTTTTGAAAAAATGTCTTTTCAAACAATGGCTTATGTAGGTATTTTCATAAATAATAAATTTATAATTATTAGGTCAAGAGTGATTTAATTTAAAAAATTATAAATGAATGATCTAGATCCGTATTCAAGATCATTGTCTAAAAGGATCTAGATCCAGATATTAGATTCTAATTTATAAATGATTTAAACTCAGATACAAGATCCACTTATGAATCTAGATCCAAGATCTAGATCATTTGGATCTAGATCCTACCCAACACCGCTTGTTTCTATTAAAGTGTTAGTTTGCTATTTAAATTTAATTAGTTTAAATAACATTCGTTTTAAAATCTGTTACAATAGATTTTTTCATTACTTAAATTTATAAAACAAAATTTTAACTTACCAGTGCACGTAAATTACAGTATATTATTATTCAAAATTACTATTTTAACATATTAAATTACAAAGTGGAAAAATACCAAAATCAATATCTCGCATCTCTTGAATACAGCAAAAGGTACACCTCAAACATAAATAATCGGGTAATAATTACACACCGCTTAAAATTAATTTCTTATATAAACGCAGCGTAATAATTTCGTAATAAACTTTTCCCGCTCAAACTTTATTAATAAAGTCTGGCAATAACATTAAATTTATCATATTTTGTTGGTGGTAGTAAAAAGTTAATTGCGGCGTTGTTTATGCTTTATAAGAATCCTACGACGCATTAATTAATTATTTTACGCGCGAGAATATCGCAATAATTTTTATTTTTTAAAAAAAAGTTGATTCAAAGATTTAATTCCACTACAAATCAAGACTTTTTTATGATGTCTCCATTTTTCTCAAATACTACTTGTGACAGCTACTCATCTATCTAATCTTATGTCAAAACACCTTTTTTCGATTTACGCGATTGACTTAACAAATTTTCTATATTTTTATTTGGTCACTATTTCAAACTAAATTTTTTTATTATAAGTAATATCGAAATTTGCTTGTTTTTTTAGTATAACAAAATAAACAAAAACAATTATATTATGAAAACTTGAAATTTGTTTTAGCATTTCGGTAGCTCCCATTAATATTAATATAATATTTTTGACAAAGAACTAATGTAAAAGTTTATCACTAAAGAAAACTTTCCGCGAAGAAATTGAGAATAGAAAAACATTTTTAACACATATGAAAATTACAAAACATGTTTGAAATACAAATATTATAATTAGAATGTATTTAAAACAAAACATTGCTGTAAAGAAATTTTAAAATATTTTTTTTTACTATTTTTAAGTTGATGTTAATAGATTTTGTATTAAAGCTTTTAGTTTTTGTATATAATAAGATATTTCACTTATTTTTTTTTTTAATTTTGAAATTGATTGTGTTTTTAACTCTAACGAGTTTATTTAATGTACAATTTTGTTAACGTCTGTGTATTCGATACAAACTTCTATATCTGGGGTACATTTACAATCAGTAATTACACTGGTCTGCATGAAAATCGGCCCTGATACCATTCTTGACGATTCTTATGTAAAATGACCTCCTGAATCCAAAAATGAGCTCCGTTTTTACCCATTACCCACCTATTTTGGGGGGATCCCATTTTTATTTTATTTTTTTTGCATTTTTTTTTAGAATTTTAACTTATAGCCGTTAAACATCCCAAAGCAGGTAATAAAATTTATACCAAAGTATATGGCAAAAGTTTTGCTATAAAATGTATATAGAAACAACAATAAAATACAAATATATAAGAACAGTAAAAAAATATCAATAAACAGTTAGGAAGATTCACTGCACGACGCTGGCGATCTCAATACCACATGCAGGTTTGAACAGGAATTTTCGACAGGCTTGAACTTGCATTACTCTTCTCATTATAGTATATTACATTGTTTGCTTAACTGCTTCGATTGGTACATCTTTAGCTGTTGCAGAGTTAACTTGTCGACGTTTTAAACGTGCTGGATTTTGTGTTCATTTTTGTTCATTTGTGTAAAACAGTAAAACTACTTTTACTCCGGATTTTTTCAAGTGACTAAGTGTGATTTGTGGTTAACGTCGGGCGTTGAATTACTGTTGAATTATGCCACGCAAGTGTAAAAATCATCCTGATAGCTTCTGCTATGTCTGCAGGGAATTAACTTTAAAAACGCAACGAAAACCCCTTTCTCCGCTTGTTAAAACAGCTTATAAATTGTACTTTGATTGTCAAGTTGGCGACCAGGATAAGATTTGGGCTCCATCAGTTTGCTGTACGACTTGTTACAGTAGCTTGACCAAATGGCTCAAAGGTACCCGTAAATCAATGCCATTTGCTGTGCCCATGGTTTGGCGTGAACTTCGCTGTCATCTTACAGATTGTTACTTTTGTATGACTTCCACCGTCGGGTTTTCGAGCAAAAGTAAGCATACAATTCAGTATCCCAATATTCCGTCAGCTCTAAGACCTGTTCCTCATAACGATACTTTGCCAATCCCAGAGCCCCCAAACACTTATACTCTAGAGCGTTCAATGATGATGAAGAGTATTCCGCAGATTTAGTTTCTCGGCAACCTCACCTCCTCACTCAATCGGAATTAAATGATCTTGTCAGGGATTTGCAATTACCCAAGACTGAATCTCAGCTCCTAAGATCGCAATTTCAACAGTGGAATCTCTTAGAAAAGGGAGTAAAAATATCTTCTTACAGGACCAGACAAGCAATCCTGAAATGTTTTTTCTCAGAAGATAAAGGTTTAGTGTTCTGCCCTAATGCAAATTTATTGATGACAGAGCTACAGATGCTATGTGACCCAGACAAATGGAGATTGTTTATAGACTCATCAAAAACAAGCTTAAAAGTTGTCCTGTTGGCAAATGGGAATGACTTCCCATCAGTTCCAGTTTCATACTCTGTTGATATGAAGGAAACGTACGAAAACATCTTCAGAATCCTTGATAAAATTATTTATCATGATTATAAGTGGAAACTTTGCGCTGACTTAAAAGTTGTTGCTCTACTCACGGGCCTGCAATCAGGATTCACAAAATATTGCTGCTTCCTTTGTGAATGGGATAGCCGAGGCCGAGATAAACATTACATCGTACGGGACTGGCCTCTGCGAGAAAATCTTATTCCTGGTCAGACAAATGTCGCCCACAATCCTTTGGTTTCGAAGGAAAATATTTACTTACCACCTTTACACATCAAACTTGGATTGATCAAGCAGTTTGTGAAAGCAGTGGACAAGACAGGTGGCGCATTTCAATTTTTGAAAACTAAATTTCCTCGTCTTAGCGAAGCTAAAATCAAAGAAGGCGTTTTTGTTGGTCCCCAGATTAGACAACTCTTTCAAGATTCGACGTTTATTGAACACCTAAATCGAAAAGAAAAACGAGCTTGGCTTGCATTTCAAAACGTTTGTAAGAACTTCGTGGGTAACCACAAAAGTGAAGATTATGTCGCTCACGTCGAGGAACTGCTTTTAGCGTACAAGGACATAGGATGTAACATGTCTCTTAAAGTTTACTTCCTTCACTCGCATCTGGACTTTTTCCCTGAAAATTTAGGAGCAGTCTGGTATGAACACGGGGAACGGTTCCATCAAGACATCGCTAAGCTGGAGAAGAGATTTTCAGGGAAGTGAAATGCAAGCATGTTGGCGGAGTATTGCTGGTTTTTGAAACGAGAGAGCTGTACCTCAGGGTATAAAAGGAAAGCAAGCACCAAGTAACGATGAATATCTTTTTATTTATTACTGTTTATAGCTAAAATAGTTCTTTTTCCCATTTACATTAAATTCATGTTCATATATTTATTATTATAATAATTATTATAATTATTATTATCGTTGGATAAATAAAATATAATTAATTTATCGAAAAGTGGTAAAATTAGAGATTTGGATCTCCCTCAAAAATGGTGGGTGATGGAAGAAAACGGAAGACATATTTGGATTCAGGACGTCATTTTACATAAGAATCACCCGGAATAGTGTCAGGGCTCAATAAAAAATATTTTTTTGCAGACGAGTTAATTATTAAAGAGCGCATAGTAAGACGATGTCAGATTATAATCTGAACTGTACCTCTTTAATTTTTTCAAAATGTGTGGCATAAAAAATGCAAGCAGATAACCAAGTTCTCCATCTTGTTATGATAGGTTTCGGTCGAAGTTTAACATCTGGAAGCTTTTCTTTATAGGCCCTTACCCCTAATGGTGCTTTCACAAAAACCTGAAACAAGATCCAATAATCAAAAAGAGAATCTAATATGTTAGAGATTTTTACCTTTTTAGTGGCAGAAATTAACTTGTTTACTATTGCAAACTCGTCTCGAATGAATTCACACACCCTATGTATTCCATGTGCTAGACAAGTTAAATGTTTTAAATTCGGATGCAATATTTCTAATGCCTGAGCGCATTTCATCATATAAGGTGCTGCATCGGTTACGAATAAGAAAACTTTTTCTTTTTTTACGCCATTAGGATACAGAAGTCCTACAAACATAAAATTATATAATTGTAATTAATAGATTGGATTATGTTAATCAATCATTAAAAAAAACTTACGTAAACAATCATCGAAAAAAATTGCAACTGTTTTGTGATTGGTCTGTGGAATTTCTTTGGATGCTAGCAAAGAGCATTTCCTGGTTCTAGTTCAGACAATTTACCAACTACAAAATTTGCTATATATCGACCTCTGCAATCGGTTGTTTTATCAACCGAAGTCCAAATGTAATGGTCCTCAATGTCATTCCTTATTGTCTGTATTTTCTATAAAAGGTAAACCAGCATTTTGAAAACTATTGATACTTTAATTAAACAGCTTACCGATTGGTAACATACGTCTAAATAATTTTTTCTCAAAGTTGATTCATCTGGAACAACTTGTTCGGTGCATTTTTATAGGAAATTGCGAAAATTGATTTTATCAAGTTTTTTAAGAGGAATTTGAGCCGACGTCAATGCTTCGCACAAATCTGGAGCAAAAGTTGTTTTTGATGGACCAGGTTTATTCTGTTGATCTTCTATAACGTTTTTTAGCAATGGTTGTTTCATAGTTTTTTTAATATTTTTTAAATGTAAACTACTACCCAAGTGTTGTTTTACATGTTACTTTTTAGTAGCACCGATCTAAAATAATACATATACTAGTAATTAAAAGCATTTAAGCTAAGATATTACAAACTTACTGATGTTGCTTATTTAAGTAGTCGCGGGTGAATATAACAAAACTCAATTTTGTCTTAACAAAAAAACAGTTACTTTATTACTCTAAAAGTACGATTTTTAATAGAAGTGCATTAGCTTGCATCTACATTTAGTAATATGTGACCAACTTATAAAACTTGATTTTGATAAGAATATTAAAAGACTTGCGCCTTACATTAATACTTCAAACGTGCTTTTTATCTTCAACAACTGATTTTGAACAAACTTGACAAAAAAAGTTTTTCCCGTCGGTTGTTAAATTATCGTCCAATTTACTCCACTTGTAATTATTTTTAAATTTTGATTGTTTATTATGTGGCATTTTTTAAAACTTACTCACAGCACAACAGCAATAGATTATCACAGTGTGACAATATCACAGGTATTTATAACAAACAAAGAATATTTTAGTCATGTGTTTCAGTCATTAAAGGAATTCCACCGCACAGAATTAAAATTATCTATATTTGTTTGCTTTACTTAGATACTGAATAGACTTATAAAATATGATTCATTCCGAAATCCTTCCGGTTTTGTAAATAGTGTTCTGTTATGCCTGTCATTGTGCATAATCCTAGTATAAATTCTTACAATAGTTCTTCTCTATAAGCGGCTTTTGTATTTAATTTTTTCTAGAATCCATTGTTTAACAAAACATGAAAATCCCTGTTGTTAATTATAGGTTCGTGGTAAGACCTTTTGAGCAAAAAATGTTAATTATATTATTGTACGTAATTTAAGTAAAATTCTGTAATGCGTTATTGTCATCTATCTATTAAAACACTGTTTACACAAACTATTTTGTTAAAAATTAGTAGTTCAATTCGCGAGTATAAAAAATTTCTCTTAGTTAGACGATCTAGACGATTTAGCACCACAAAGCCTGCGATTCCCTCTCCGTGGAAACTGTGTTAGCCGTCGCCTTATTTTTTGTTGTTACCAGAAAATCAGCGTAACGTTAAAATAAGAACTTAGTAGTTCATTTCGCGAGTAGGGAAAATGTCTCGGTAGATATTATGAAACTTGTCAGGATCGTTCTGCTCTTGCGCCAGACTGTCACAATTGTGACAGCATATCCGCAGTCATTCTACATTAAATCTTTGTCGAGTTCACTTTATTTGTATGCCCGGTTTAACCTTCACCGTTAAATTGTGTCACGCTACAAATTTCTAATGCGTTTATTTGTGGAAGGTTGAAACGGGGTAAGTGGTATACAATTTTCTTTATTGAGGGTTTAAATTGACACCTACTAATTTTCTGTAGCGGATCTTGGTAGTCACCAATTGTCCGGCGTTATCAATTAAGATAACCAACAGGTGGTCGTATTGGAAACATTCCATGACGTCGAAGTAGTGTTACGTACTGATAATATCCACCGTCGAAGGTTGAGAACCGCCAGGACTATTCTTTTCTGTTATGAAGTCAAACATGGGGAATTTACTCGATTAAGTCACAGGGAAACGCTGCGCACTTACGTTCGTAATAATTGGATGCTAACCAAACCTTTTTTGTTACTTGTGTTAAACGGATATGCCCGTTCCGATCGGGGTTTAATAGTATTGTTTTAGGTGTACCGAAGTCGGAGGTTAGCGCTAACAGTCCGAGTAAGGTCCAGCTTGTAAGTATTACTATTTCAAATTTGTTATTTGTATTTCGGGGACTAGGTCGTTGTGGACCGTACGTGCATGTTAACTTAACACAATTAATTGTATTTTTGTGCTTCGCGAATTCATCGTTTGTGCACATCGAGTCTCGAAAGCTTAATTGCTTGATTTATCTACGATTTAAGCATATGTACTTATCTATTTAGACGCTAAATGTATGTCATTATCTAGTCCGACAAGGGCATTCTGTTGCACAGTGTGTTGCTCGCCACTCGGCACAAATTTCTAATTTAGTCAACCTACGTGTGTATGTTTTTCAAGAATTTATACTTCTATACTTGTTTCGACTTCTGTGATACAATAAATATATATATATTTGGTGTTATTATTTTTGTAAGGTTATTTATTCTTCGTGTACTACGAGGCGAGTTAGACGGTCTCCCTCGACCTTAATTTTTCATCGTCTTGGCGCCTTTTTATTAGTTTCACGTTATAATCACACATAACAAAGCCTGCGATCCCTCTCCGAAGAAGCTGTGCTGGCCGTTGCTTTGTTTGGTTATGAGAAGACCGGTGGAACTTTTTATTTGGACATCTCAACTCTAGGAACCCGAGTTTCTCGTAACACAAATTTGCGATGATGATGTGCGATTATAATTTCTTCTAGTTTTATTGAATATTTTATCTTTTCTTAGTCTTTCGTGGGTTTGATTTACTTTGCTTCGCTTATTTAGTTATTGCTGCAAGACTTGACGTTGGAGTTACTTCACTAACTTTTACTTCTTTGATTTTAGTGCTGCGGTTTGACTTTATATTAGTAATTTGCTTACGTTTCTTTTAATCGGACTTTTGCTTGGATTTTTGGATTAACTTGACTACGTCGGTTAACCCTATCTGCTTATTAGGTTCGTTATTAGTGATATTACTTGTATTGTTATTGCGATTGGGTTTTAGTTGTACAGTTTTGCTTCTTGATTAGCTTAGTTCTCTTTAAGTTTTGTTGTAGCTTTGGAAAACGTGATCGGAGCTGTGCTACTATTTGGTTGTTGCTTTTTCTTTTTTCGTTCTTTAGGAAAACTCGTCACTAAGATGACTACTTCGCGGTTAGAAGTGAATCGACTTAGGAAGCAGAAACTTTAATATGAATTAATCTCTCGTTGGTTTGATCCTACAGTAGTCGTTTCTACATTAAGGGTTGCGGTGCGTAGTGCTTTACAGTTGGAAAAGGAAGCATCTTTTCGTATGGATACTGTTACTTCAGTTTTTGCGGGCGATAAGGTAGCTGTCGAACAAGCTATTGGGATGGGAATTTTTCGTCGTCTACTTTCAAACGAGCTAGTACCTGGTGGATACACATTCACCGTCGTTGTTTGAAGATGTCGCAGAAGATGTCGAAGATGAAGCAAAAGGTCATCGTCAATTTGGACTTTTGCTACAAATCTTACGTAATGAGTTCACAGCTAAAGGGAAGAACTACGTTGGTTTCTTTTGCTAACCTACCTTCGTCTAGTCCTAAACAGGTTTCGGTAGAGTTATTACTTCCGGACGAAGAACCACCTCTTCTTACTTCTTCAGATTCCGAGGCTGAAATGGATGTATCGGTTCAGACTACTTCTGCTCTTTCAAAGACTACTGCTACTAACGTGTCACTAGCTAAGTGGAACTTGACTTTTTTGGGTGAAGGTTCGTTTTCGCTCACCGAATTCTTGATGCGAGTTGATGAGTTGTGTTTGTCGCGTGGCATCTCTCCACAAAATTTGTTTAATTCTGCTGCTGAAATCCTGACTGGAAAAGCTTTGTGTTTGTTTAGGGTAAATCGAGATTCTGTGCGTTATTGGCAAGATGTTACTTTGTTAAAATCAGTATTCTTACCACCTGATTACGACGATCGCCTATGGGATGAGATCCGAAGTCGAACAATGGGCGGTTGGTTGGACTTGGAAAAGCTGGTCACTCCCTTTCGTTTCGTCTACAGAGAGAAGAACAAATCAGACACTTACATCTTGTCTTATCTTTCTCCGTCTGTTTCTTTTCTTCCTTTCTTGTTTTTCTAACTTCTCATTTTTTCTTCTTCTTGATTAGTTGATCACCTGCATGCCACATCTCTTTCTTTCTTCTTCTTCCTCCTGAAGGTTCACTCTTATGGGCGGTTGGTTGGGCATTGAAAGGCTGGTCACTCCCTTTCGTTTCTTCTACGGAAAGAAGAACGAATCAGACACCTACATCTTGTCTTATCTTTCTCCGTCTGTCTCTTTTCTTCCTTTCTTGTCTTCTTTACTTTTACTTTTTTTTGCTTTTGAAGGTTTGCCTTTAGAACAATTACTTCTTTTGCTTTTTTTCTTTTATCTTGGGTTATTGCTTGAACCCTTTTTGTTTCTTTTTAGTAACTTCTTTCTTTAATGTTCACTACAACTGTGTTTCTTTTTTTTTCTATTTTTTTCTCAGTTACTTCTCTCACTTTATTTTTGTCTTATTGTGCGTGGATTGATGCTTGGGATAGACTGCAACGTTGCTTCTGGTACTCTGTACTTTTGCTTAGTCGGCATTTTTGATGTGTCAGTCACCGTTAGAATATTTCTCTTCTTTGGGTTTCTTTTGCTCTTGGAATATTCTAATCCGTTCTTCGGCATTTACGTTCCAATGTGACATTCCAACACAACAAGCACTGACTCACGGCGTTCAATTGGCAAGTGAAGCTTTATGTTCTTTATCAGCTCTTACTTCTTTTTCTTTTTCTTTGGGTTTTGTTTTGGGTTACGTGGTTTGGATTGGCACTCATTTAGTGTTTAGCTTTATGGTAACTTTGTTGTTGTGACTCTTGGATTACTGATTTTTTTTCTCTGCCTCTTTAAGTATTTCGACTTGTGTCGACTTTTAATCAGAATTTTTTTTTTGCTTGAGATTTCTTTGTTGGTTTTCTTTGCTTAGATCTTTAGGGTCTGTTTGTTTTTTTTTGGTGGAAGAATCTCATATCGTCTGTTGACGACTTTTTGGGCACAACTATATTGGTTTTTCATTTTGACTTTTCTTCTAAATCCGCGTATCACAATTCAACACCTAGATACTTGGTTTTTCTTTTACGTCTTTAGTTTAGTTAGCTTATGGGACTTATATTTACGGTTGGATTTGCATTTGTGTGTTGGGGTTTTATGGGATTTTAGGGCGTTGTCTTTGACCGTGGTCTAAACTTTTTCCTTTCCTGTATTCCTTCTTTTTTCTCTTGGTTTGCTTAGTATTGTCTGTCAGTGAGGTCTATGGAACTGCGTTGTTGTCTTGCTTTATAGCGTAACAACTGATGTCGGTTTTCAATGAGTACCTGTTCTAATACTTTTCTTCTGTTGGTTGAGTTTTTGGTTCTTTGGAGTATCATTCCGCTTCATGTGACTTTTGGACACGTCTGGTTGGTGATGCTTGGCAAATTGGGAAAACCTCTTTCATCTACGTTTCTTCTTGGGTTGGGTGTTATTGTATTTGGGTTGGTTTTGGCTTTCAGGGTTTCGTTCTTGGCGTATGCCTTAATTTTCTATTTTTGACTTTAGTTAGTGTCCACTTCCCAGGTTTTTATGCTGCTGGAAGGATTTGTTATCTTAAAAATTAGTAGTTCAATTCGCGAGTATGAAAATTTCTCTTCAAATATAAAATTTGTCCGGAGAATTAACTACTCTTTCGCCGAGACTGTCAAATTTTAGACAGCACTTTTACTTCACTTCCTACAAGACCATCTACCAGTTCTGTACTTTTACGCCCGAGCCAACCTTCGTCTTTATATTGTTTCACGCGTATATGCAATTACATTTGTAAGGTTGAAACGGGGTAAGACATTTTTCTTTATCGGGGGTTTAATTTGACTCTGCTAATTGTCTGTAGCGAATATTGGTACCCACCACATGTTTACTGTTATCACCGAAGATAACTACAGGTGGCCTCGTCGGAAAACTTCCATGACGTCACAATATTGATAACGTTATTATCTTATACACCGTCAAGGGTTGGAAACCTGCAAGATTATCCCTCTTTTGAAGATTAACTACGACAAACACTGGGGAACTTTATGCTGTTAAGTCGAAGGGAAACGCTGCGCATTGCGTTCTTAAATGATTGGATGCTAAGGAGACCTTTTATTTGTGTTAACATTATATGTTCGTTTAGATGGGTTTAATATTACTTTTAAGATAACTCGGAAATTAGCTAATACCCTACTGGATTAAACGTAACTATGAGTATTACTATTTCAATTTTTTTCTTCGATTTGTACTTCGGTGGTCATGTCGTTTATGACCGTACGTGCATGTTAAGTTAACACAAATAATATTTTTGTGGTTCACGAACTCATAAGCAATGCGCGTTGAGTCTCGAAGGCTTAAATTGTTTGTTTGTCAACAATTTTAAGATTTGCAAATATAAATTCAGACGTTAAGTTTATGTAAAAGTTTAGACCGACAGGGTCAGCTTGTTGTACGGTGTGTTGCTCACTATTCGACGCAACTTATAATTCATTCGACCCACGTATAAATATTGGCAAAAACTTACATTTATATACTTTCTTCATCTTCTGTGATAAAATAAATATATATTCTGTGTTATTACTTTTGTGGTGTTATTTATTCTTTTCCAGCTACGGTTAGAGTCAGACGGTATCTCTTTAACTTAATCTTTCATCGTCTTGGCGCCTTTTTTTAGATTTACGTTGTAATTTCGCATAACAAAGTCTGCGACCCCTCTCCGAAGAAGCTGTGCTAGCCGTTGCTTTGTTTTGTTATAAGAAGACGAGCGCAACAATTTATTCTTGGCGGACTTGAGGAACCTCATTTTCGCGTAACAAATAATTTATATCGCACTTTCACTTACACGAAAAGACATTACTCAAATAACTGCGCTATGATTATTTTGCACCGCATTTATACATTTTAGCGAAACGTTCGCGAATGTTCCACATCAATTTCTCGAACGTTTTAATATACATATATAAGACATTGTACACATTGCACAAAACAGTTGTAATTTTTACCTAAAAATTATTTTGAATTACACTTATCAAAAAAATCCTAAAACTTTCTATATAAATAAATATATTTATGGTATTTTTTTTAGATTGTAGTTAATAAATATAAATAGAAAGTTTGAAATTACAAACTTTCGATAAATGTCAAAGCAACGGTTCGTTTTTATTCATTTGATGCAATCAAAACGCCAATATTTCTAACGAATCAAAAACAGCAGAACTCGCATTCATCAAAAGCTTGAATCGTAAAATTTAACGAAGTCTCCGCGTTTAATACGGGATGAATTTCATTTCAATTTAAAATACATATTGCAATCGGTTCTTTTTTTTGCATCGAAGTAAATTACCTAGTGGTTTCGAAAAGTAAAGTTATTTATCGAATCCATTATTACATGCAACGTAACATCTACCGACGTTATTTATGAATCTTAATTTTGTTATTTTGTTATCCCAGAAAAATTCATAACAGCTAATAGAGTGTGTTTGTTTAATTTCTTTTGCAGTAAATAATTTTTGACTAAAAGATCGTTTATTTTTTTGCACAAAAAGATCGTTTTTTATCACAAAGCGTTATACTTGAATACATTAAATTTTCCAGAGTTAAAAGCATAAAATGTTATTATTTTCGTCATCAGATCAAATTAGCATTATCACTTATTAACGGCGTACCCCAGATCAAAACTAGGGGGGATGGGGCAAGCCATGGTCGTTCAGGTTGTGACATTTTAGCACCGTAAACGCAAATAAAAACCTAAATTTTAAGAAAATCATTTTTTACCATAGCAGTGTTTTATTATATAATTATCACAATATTATTTGCTTGAAACATTTTTTTAGTCCAGTTACATGTCTTATACTAATATCATTTTTCTTGGGTTTAAACCAAACTTGTTCAAAACTTTTGTTTCAATCCAGTCCTGATTTTCTTTGAAGAATTTCCGATGGACGGTCATTAAACACAACCCAGTCAGTCTCTCCTCTTTCATTGTACTTCTGAGCTAGGTCCGAGATATCGTTCTACAGTAGCCGTAGTGGACGGAAAAGCACTTAAAATGAGGAGTGCGTGCCTTGTTGCAGGGAAGAAAATATTAGCCTCCTCCAAAAGTGCAGCCACTTCAACTCATAAAACTTCATGAAAGACTTTATTTTTTTCCAAATTTTTTAAAGCCAGTTTTAGCATGTATGAAGGATGAAAATGAGATAAGGCAAACGCAGACGTATTTTTATGTGAGAATCTAATAGTGAAGATCAGGGATGATCAACGACCGTCTCCAGTATTCAATCACAGTTTCAGATAGTAGATTACTTCTATGTATTTGTTTTTGAGCAATTCGTGGTACTGATAACTCAACCCTGACTTCTTCTGAGATATCATGTAATCTTTTAAGTAATTTATGAGAAACATGCTCTATTTCTTGTCGATTCTTCTTGATAACATCAAGGATTTGGCCAATATGTTTCCTCGCCATAATCAAATCAATTTTTTCCACTCCGTTTGATAATACCAAAATTTAAGTAATTTGTTAACGGCTACTAAAGAGCTACTAGACTTTAAGACAATTAGCCGACTCTAAATTTATTAATTGCAAAGTAAAAAAAAATTAACTAATAAGTGTCTTCAAGCGTTTCACTATCAATCATTAAAATTGTGAAGAAAGTTTTATTGAACCCAATTTTATAAAGGGGGTCTGATAGCACGTACCGCATTTCGCCAGCATATCGTCGACCTCTTATTATCTTTGCTAAAATATCGCTAATAACAATAATTACTTACAATCCGCCAAGGACGGTCCTAAGCTCGGCTGCAAATGGAGGAAGGTGGTCATCCTGCCGAAAGAGGCAAGAAACTAATGAAAATGGAATCAAATTCTACGATTCATGCTACCGCATCCGGGGCAGGTGATGCGCCAGCGTCAGGCACCCAGGGCGCTGGTCAGAAATGGGCTAGTGACCAAAGAAAGAAAGTTTTTTCACCGAAATTAGAAGCTTGAATCTCAGCGTGGAACGTCCGAACTGATCATCACGTCGGCCAAAAGGAAATCATCGCCAAGGAGCTGCTAAACTGCAAAATCTTTATCGCAGCAGTGTCTGAACTACGACTTACAGGCTCAGGAACTGTAGTCGTTTAACTACCATTTATGAATGACGCAATGGCATTGTATTATTCTGGCGGAGCAAAACGCGAATATGGCGTTGGGTTTATGGTTGCCAGCCATGCGGTCAAAAGAGTGGTCGCGTTCCAACCGATTTAGGACCGCCTGGCAGTCCTCACCGTCAATGGCACCGGACCGGACCCACATCGTCTCTATTTACGCACCAACTAAAACCAGTCTCGACATGGTCAAGGACAAATTCTACAACCAACCTCAACAAACGCTGGACACAGTCCCACAGACCGATGTCATCGTGTTAACCGGCGACTTTAACGCTCACATTGGTACAGATCGAACTGGATGGGAAAGTACGATGGGTCGTCCGCTCAATGCGTGGCCCAGATTGCGGATCGGACCACTACCTTGTGCGTGCCATTATCAAACTTCGACTACAACGGACCAAACGTAATTCACGACCATTGACCAAGTTAGACTGGACGCGTCTCTTGGATCCCGCTGCAAAACAAAATTCCAACTTGCACTATCCAACCGTTTCGCAGTGCTGGCCGAACAACAGAACGTCAATGTTGAAGAGCACCAAATTACAAGTGCCATTATGAAATGCGCCAAGCAAATCTGCCCACCAATCCGCCACCGAACACAACCATGGATATCCAACAAAAGTCTGGACATGGTAGAAGAGCGGAAACGAGCCAAGCTGACTAATCATGAGCGATATCAGCAACTCAATCAAGAAATCCGTCGACGGCTTCGAAAGGAACTAGAGGCAAATTGGAACCGAGTAGCGGCCGACTTGGAAGAGGCGGCCGCGAAACACGAGTACCATACGCTGTATCGCACTCTTCGACGACTGAGCGGAAAGAAGAAATCGACAAACGACAGCATCCGAAATGTCGATGGAACGTTTGTACGATCACCAACCAAGCACCTAAAACGTTAAAGGCAATTTTTCGGAAACCTTTACAACCACGCCCCAAGGACCTCCAGCGGAGCCACTGCACATCAATCCGCCAGAGTTCGACATGTCTGATGTCGAACCAAGTATCGACGAGGTAAAGGCAGCTGTCCGATCCTTGAAAAATGGCAAGGCACCGACGAAGTCACTGCAGAAGCAATCAAGGCTGGAGGGGACATTCTGCTCCACAGCAGCCTCTGCTCACTCCTCTAGAACATTTGGCATGCCGAACAGGTTCCACAAACATGGTAGATGGCAACAATCGTGCCCATTTACAAGAAAGGTGATAGTTGTGATTGCAAAAACTATCGTGGCATCAGCCTACTCTCCATCGTTGGCAAGGTCATCACGAAGATTATTCAACTGCGACTATCAAGATATCGCGAGCAAACCAGCCGGGAAGAACAAGCAGGGTTTCGACCAAACCAAAACAGATCTTTGTCATCCGGCAGGTAATGGAGGAAAGAATCCGATGCGGAAAAAGAACACTCATCATTTTTATCGACTTCAAATCAGCTTTAGACAGCATCCACTGCCCAGTTTTATAGAAGGCCTTGGAGATTGAGCACATACCTCGGAAGATTATCAGTCTCCTGCAAGCAAGTTATCATGGGTCAACCAGCCAAATGCGAATTCGTAATGAGCTGTCCGACCAGTTTACCATTCAAACAGAGGTCCGCCAGGGTGGCATCGTCTAGCCACAACTCTTCATCATCGTGGTAGACGCAATATTGAGGAAAGTCTTCAAAGACAAACGTGGCGTCCAGCTCGACAAAGATCACTTCTTGACAGACTCGATGTTTGGCGACGACAGCGCGGTATTGACCGACGATGATGCTGAGGCAACGAACACCCTCTACGATATCGCCTGCACTGCCCATCACACCATTTCAGAACATGATTGTTGTATAAGAAAAAGACATATTTCTAAGTCTGCATTTGCAGATTTTAGTATAGGTCGCAATATAAATTTTGATAATGTTTCGGTGATTGCAAAATCTACATTCTTCTTCAATCCAAGAGAGCATAGAAATTGTCAAACACGCCGATTACTTTAATTAGTTAATACGAGACCACGTTTTTTTAGTCACTTCTATGGAGTTTAGAATCTGGCTTAGTTTACAAATTGATTACTTAACTCTGTAGTGGTTCTTTGTTAGATTTTCATTTGCTTTTTCAAGTTCATTGTTTTTTGCTTACTTATTTTAGAATGTAAAAAATGTCTTGGTTCACAAGTTAATTACCTAACTTTTTCGAGATTTTTAGTTAGATCTCGGTTGTTTGTTAGAGTTGTTCAATTTGTCTCACGGCCTGATGAAGCCTCTTACTAAAGTGGGCAAAACGTTGGCAACTTCGGTTACAACAAAAACACGGTCCAAACTTGAAAGACGTTTTTCTCTTAGTATAACTCGGAAAATAGAAAAATTTATTTATTTGTATAAATCGTAAATTACTTCGCGTCTACCACATAAACATAGCGGCTCCATCTGTTTTATCTGAGTCTAATTTAGACCTTCAATTTTTTTTTTTTTGCAACTATGATTTCTATTGTTGCATTATTTTATTCTACCTTTGGTCGGGTTGCTTGACGTTGTTTCCTGCAGAATCTTATTTGAGACTCGCTTGTTTCTAACGTCTTCTATTTTAGATATTTTTCTAATCTTATCCTATAATCATTATCTCGATGACCCTTTGTGTTTTTGCTACTTTTTCCATGTTTATTTTAGTCAGTGTCTAAGTTTGTGAATCATAGTTCATAATCGGGTTAAATACTTTGCTTCTGAGAAATTGTGAAATTTTTCTACTTATCAAAATTTTTTTTAATTTTGAAAAATTTGCTCAGGTTAATTTGATTCTTCTGATTATTTTGGTCGTTTGGTTTCTTTAAATAACTTTAATAACTTGTTGTAAGTACTGCATCGTCTGCGTATTTGAGATGATTTAGCTTTTTCCCATTTATGTTTATTCCGTTATTTGGCCAATTTAACTGCTTAAATATGTCTTACATTGCCAGTGTAAAAAAAATCGAGGGATAACTTGTTACAATAATTTTCTGGTAACAAAGCGTCTAACTTAGTTTGATTCGGCAGGCGGGTCGCAAGTCTCGGTGTGCTAATCCTACAATAAATTAAAAAGGCACCAAACAAGTAAATAACACCCAATACAGATTCTAACAATAATATATTTACTCCAACAAGAGAGAGTAGACGTTAACATAAAAAAAGAAGTCCAATAACAATTATAGATTCGTTGACTAATATCACAGCTATAATATCGATGTAGGCCTTATGGGCCAGCCAACGCACCATAGAACTAATTATATTCAATTCCCAGAATATAAGTGATTGACTTTAATAAAAGTTAAATAGTATTTGCACAATTACTTCTTTTACTATGTAATCGCAAAACGAGTCGATAATCGACAATTATGATAATGATTTGCAAAACAAGATAAAAGTATCAACACAAAAACTTACCCAACCGACAGTTATTCGTCACAAGTAGTAACGTTCACTCCCTTTTTATTTGATTTACGAACGAAATATGCGTGGTATATAAGCTTATGTACAACAATTCTGTTAGATGCTTTATTGGTTATAGCTGCGTTCAAATGATTGAAAAACTTTGACTGATGTCACGTAAAATTAAAGTTGATTCAAAATTTGCAACTAAAAGTAAAATTATGTCAGTATGATTGATGTTGTGGTTACATATAATAAATGTTTTGCTTAAAGCTGACGGTTAACTGATACAATTGAATGCAATTAAGTAAACGTAGGTGCATAAAACTGGTTGATAGTCATATATGTGTATTAGGGTTGAATAACTAAAATCAGTATCACAGTTATGCATAGCTCTTTCTGCAGCTCATAACTGAATGCTATCGCTATGTCTTTTAATTTAATTTAATAATCTCTGAAGGTTAAATATAGGTTTAAATGGTATTAATTTGCTTTTTCATTCAATGTTCTCATTGTTAGTAGATTGTGTGTACTGTAGCTTTTTCTAAAACCCGTCTGTTGTTGATACGCTGGTTTTCTCGTAACAAAACAGAAGTAGACGGCTAACTCAGTTGTTCTCGGAGATTGAGTCGCAGGCTTCGTGATGCTAGATTCTAAACTAAATCTAAAAAAGCGCCAAAACGATGTAAGACAAAATTAAGTAGACATCGTTTAAACCTACCCGCAGCTGAAAAAGAACAAATAAAACGACAACACTAATACCACAGAATATATATTTATTTTATCACACACAGTAGTTAAAGAGCGCGAAAAAACTATGTTATATAAATTTTTCCAAACATTAGTACATGTAGTGGGCAAAATATAAGTTACGCCCTATACTAGGCAGCACGTCGTACAACAATATGACCTAGTCGGACTAACTTTTACATTCAAAGAAGGAATGACACTATATTCGTAAATTCAAAATTACCAAAGTATATAAGAAATGAAGACTTCGAGACTCAACTCGCACTGCATAAAGCTTTATGACGCGCAAAATGATCTAATTATGTTAACAACCTAATATGTACGTACGGTCATTCTAACAATCGACATGACCAACGAAGTAGTAGGTACTCATAAAAATAGAAATTGTAATACTTACAGTTGTTTTATTCAGTAAGGGGATTAGCTAATTCTGTACTTGCATTACCTAAATCGTAATATAAAATCTAACACAAAAACGTGCATACGGCGTTATCACAAGTAAATTCCGTTTATAAATCACACAATCATTGAAGATAGCGAATGCGCACCGTTTCCCTTCGACTTATTGTAGTAATTAGTGGTAAAAGTGCTTTCCAAAAGAATTCAAAATCGTAAATTCCTCCAACCCTTTGACGGTGTGAATAGTTTAATTACCGCAACGTGACGTCATGAAAATTTTCACAAATATGCCATCTGCTTGTTTTCTCCACCGATAAAGGTAAGGTGTGGAGAGTATGGAAATCCGCTATAGACAGTTATGAAAGAATAAATTTAAACCTCCAATACGAAAGAAATTATAACCACTTACCCCAAATAAGCTTTCGCTCAGATAGACACAAAATTCGATTGCATATTTATGTGGAATTGCATAAAATAACTTAATGATGAAAGCCTTGCACAAACGTTACCGGAAAAAATGAGGTCGTGGTTTTAAAATTTGACAGTGAGCCACGAAAAGTGGGCGTGTCGAGGACAAATTGTATACTGGAAAAATTTTAACGTGCCAACTTTTTAACATAGCATTCTACAACTTGGTAATCTTCTATTTTGCATATTAAACGGTTTGTTATTATCTACATGAAAACTTTGTAGATTTTTGAAAGTAAGGAGATAGGCCGGTAGTTCTGTATATTGTCTCTGTTTCTTTTCTTAAAAAGAAAATTAGTATGACTGTCTTTTCATTACAGTTGCTGAGAATTCTATTGCTTTTCTTTCTTTTAACATTTTATCCGAGCTATGAGTTTTAAAGAAAATATATTTAGTTTGCCTAAAAATGGCGATAAGCTTTACATTATTAATTTTGTTTTCATTATATTCGGTTGACTCTTTTTTTATATTATTTTTTATATTTTTATTCATTTCTGCATACTTTTGTGCGTTTCGTTCTCTTTCTTTCAAGGCTCTTTGTCTCTTGTCTAATAGATTTTTTGTTTCCTGACTTATTTTATTTGCTTTTGTTTTATTTCGCTTATTTATACTTTCATAGCTGCTGGAAGTAGTTTTTTGCTTGTATTTTTTATTGATGTCTATCTCTTTTTTTTTGATAAAAATAATAATAAAATTAAATAGTTAAACGACTATTTATTAACCGAAATATGACAAATTTTATATAAAAGTATGCAATAATATGCATTTGTAGCTAAATGTATACATATATTTATATAATATATAATTAAAATACAAAGAACCTACATCTTAAAAAAATTACAAACAAAAAAATCAAAAGAATTTTCTACGAACTTCTGTACAGACAGACAGATGGAGAGTTAATATGTGCATTTATAGGTTGTATTAACATTGAACTAATAGTCTCAAGATAAATTGGGAAACTTAGATACCTAGAAAATCAATTTGTTCTGTAAGATAAACTATCCGTGGGAGCTGAACGTTATAATATTGACAGCACCAAATTGAATTTCAAATTATGTGCATAAAATTATGTTTGATTTGTTTAAAGATAATAAATTGAAACGGCAAATTTTTGTAATTTGATGCAAACAGATAATTTAAAAAAATCTCTAAAATAAAGCTTTTATTTATTAAGTTTTTTTTGCTTTTTTTGCTGTTATATATTTTATTATATATTAGCTGACTCGCGCTGCTTCGAACGGGTAGATTTTGAATTTATGGCACTTTTCTCATTTTTCCTGTGTCTCCTTGCATAAGAAATTAAACTCTTGTTACTTGACTCTTGCGTTGAAAGCGATATATGGGCGACAAAGTTTATATACAAAGTCCAAACAATTGTTCACGGATAATACATAGTTTTTAAATATCTCGCTTTGTCAACGTTAACACTATTCCGGATACATACGTACGATGCGCCACCCGCTTACACCCAAGCGTATTTTATTTTGTTTTTGAAAAACGCAATCGCAGATCTAGATTGCTTGTTCAAATAATGTTGTGTAAAAAGCAATTTTTATCTATATAATAGCAAAAGCTTCCACGGCCGGAGTCGACGCTAAGATGAAAACGTCTTCCAGGTTTGAACCGTGTCATTGTTGTAACCGAAGTTGCCAACGTTTCGCCAACTTTCGTTAAAGGCTTCATCACGGCGTGAGAGAAATCGAAGAACTCAAACAAGCAACCAATATATAACTAAAAACTTCTCAACAATTATGTATTCAACTTGTGAACAAAACCAGATTCTAAACTCTGAAAAGGTAAGAAAGAAAACGATAACTTGAAAAAGCAAACGAAAATCTAACAAATAACCACTACAGAGTTAGATAATGAACTTGTGAACCAAGCCATATTCAAAACTCCATAGAAGTGACTTAAGAAGAAGTAAAGTTATTGGCATGTTTGATGATGTTTTTTCGGAATTTGCTATTGAAGAAGAATGGAGATTTTGCAATCACCGAAACGTTATCAAAATCTATATTTTGACTTGTAGTAAAATGATGTTTAGCTACCGCAGACTTATAAATACGTATTTTCCTTTTACAACAACAAGAAATTTTTTATACACCTTGAAATGAAAGTGGAAATTTGTCGTTGGGTTATAGTAAGATGACGGAGTTTCGAGTTGGCAACTAGAAAAACAGCAATTAACCAAAGATTCAATCACAGAATGTTTTTGTGCACGATAATGATGAGACGAAGCGTGAAGGTATTTGTCCTTATGGGTGGGTTTGTGATAAACAGAATGGCCCAGAAGTCTATCGGGCTTACGATTCACAAGCACGTCGAGAAATGGGAGATAACCATGCTTTTTGATTTCCATAGTAAATTTGATATTTAGGTATCGATTATTTAGATGATCAAGAAACTTAGACAATAGATGATTCCCAAACAAGCGTTTCAAAAAATTTCATAAAAATGTTAGCTACAACAGGTGATAGAGGAGAACCCATAGCAGCACCAGAAACGTGTGAAGTAACAGGATGATAAACTCTGGGAAAATCCTTGAATTAATCAAAGTTCAAAATCTAACATTTCTACGTCGGAAGAATTAGCCCTAAAACGCCTTTGTAGGAACCCCGACATTATTGTTCGTTTTCAACCAAATTGATGTTGTTGCGAAAATCCATTCTATTTTGTCTGAGGAAACGTATGCTGTTCTAACTCGTAATTCTACTTCAAGGATTGAACGTGAGGTCAGTCAAATAATCAAATCTTCCAATCTACCTTCAGAAACTAAACCTCGACTTCTCTCTTCAGTTTCAAAACCACTTCTTCTATACCGACTTCTTAAAGTTTACAAATAAGGTATTCCCTTTAGACCTATCGTCAGTACTATCCAATCACTTACCTAAAAACTAGCCAAATTCTTGTCCAACATTCTTTCCGGATTTACAGGAAAAACTTTTTCTTACATCCTCAACTCTCGGCATTTTTACCAAAGTTTTTATTAAGAATTCGTTTATCATCAAACTTCTGTCTCAACATGGAAAGGATTTGAGTTTGGTTTCTCTTATTGATAAGTGGTTATTATCCACTTACTTCTAATTTGATAACAAGTTTTACGAACAGGTTTCTGGTGCTGCTATTGATTCTCCTGTATCTGTTGTAGCTAGCATCCACTTTCACCAAACCCGAATTGTGTGTTGATGATGTGTTTTTCTTTTTTTCTAAAAATTCTTTCATGTATAGCTTTCAAAAAGATTTTATACATGTTGCTCATCAAGCTTATTAGTCTATAATGTTTACATGTTTTTGCTCTATTATTTTTTTAGGATAGGTATAAAATTGGCATATAGTAAATAGATAGTGATAATGTTTAACTTTGGTAGTTGGTAGTAGTTCACAACGTTGGTGTCTTAGCATTTGTTTCGAAGTACCGATGCCTCGTCTAGAATGTCACCCGCAGTAATTTTTGAAATATTTGTATTTGATTTAACTGTGCTGGCCAGTTCATCTTGCCAATTTGATTGGCTGTCATTCACGATTTTTCTAACTTTGCTATATGGCAACAAAATTGGATTGCATCTTTTGCTGGAGTATTTTAGTGTATTTAACGGCGTTCATCATTCCAGAGACGTAGACAACCAACTCTTTTAACAGACATGCAGTTCCATACCATGACGGACGTTGGATTCTTAATTTCCGGAATTACTGAATTGGAAAAATTGTTCTCTAGTAAACTTTTTGACGTATGCATTTCTAGCATGGTTATTAATAGTGAAAGTCAATTCACTAAATAGAATTTTTTGTCATCTGTAGTCTAATTTTTCTTTAGATCAAAGCAAAAGAATGGTCAACCTACTACAAGCAATTTGAAGCCGCAGCTACAGCTAATGGTTGGAGCAACAAGCAGAAGGCGACGTCTTTAATAGTGTCCTTACGTGGAGAAGCGCTTGGAATTTTACAAACTGTTCCTAACAACCTGCAACAAAATTACGAACTCTTAATTTCACGATTAGAATTGAAATATGGAGATGCTCATCTTCATCTTGCTCGATGGAGCAATTGCATAGCATTTATCTTGATGACAAGATCAATGGAAGAAGTGTTCAGTTACTGGTTAACACTGAAGCGACGAAGACCATCATTCATCCTGGCATGTTATTCGAAAACGAGAAGATATCACCCGTAACAGTACGACTTCGAACGGCGACGGGCGAAGAAATACCTACTCACGGACAAGCCTAAGTAACCATTGGTTTGAGAAATGGAGTACTCGACCATCAAATACTGGTAGCCGACATCACGGAAGAAGCTATCCTGAGAACAGACGTTATAAAGAAGTTTGGATTCCATTTGGATATGTAGAATGATACCCTGAAGATCGATAATGAAGAAATTCCGTTTCATTCGTCAGAGAAGGCAGCCGTTCAAGTCTTATTGAGTGAAGACGTGACTCTGTCTGCAAGGACTGAAAGTGTGGTGATGGCACGCCTGGATGGAATACCACGGGAAGGCTAAATACGCCCGATTAAACCAATGGAAGGCGACTTAGTTGAAAAGGGATTACTCGTTGGTAGAACTTTAGTACGAGTGAAAAACACGATGCCAGTAAGGATCTTAAACATCAACTCAGATCCTGTAATGTTAAAAAAGAAGACCGTGGTAGGCCAATGCACGCCAGTATCACAAATTGTAAGATGCGTGAAGTCTAACAAAGATACGTCGTCAAAGAAGTGTCCACAACATCTGTTGGACATTCTTACCAACAAATGCCAAAACATCAGTCAAAACCAGCTGGCTAAAGTTAAAGTGTTGATTCCACAATATCAAGATGTGTTCGCGCTGGAGAGTGGTTCCAAAGGAAGAACTAACGTGGTAAAACATAAAATTAATACAGGAGACGCTAGGCCGATACGACAACATCCACGCAGACTTCCCTTGGCAAAAAGAGAAGAAGCCGAACAAATAATTACGGATATGGAGAGAGAAGGCGTGAGTGAACCTTCAAGTAGCCCATGGGCATCTCCAGTGGTACTCGTAAAGAAGAAGGATAGATCAACGAGGTTTTGCGTAGACTACAGACAGCTAAACGACGTGACCAAAAAGCTACCCTTTACCCAGAATTGACGATATGTTAGACACTCTGTCAGGATCACAGTGATTTTCCACATTGAATTTAAAGAGTGGTTACTGTCAGGTAGAACTGGAACCCAAGGATCGAGAGAAAACAGCATTTACGAACGGAAGTGGTTTGTGGTAGTTCACCGTGATGTCCTTTAGCCTGTGTAACGCTCCTGCAACATTCGAGCGTTTGATGGAAACCATCTTGCACGGACTGTCTTGGAAGACGCGTTTGGTTTACCTAAACGACGTGATCGTGGTTGGAAGGTCGTTTTAAGAACACTTAAATAATTTAAAGGAAATGTTCCAGCGCTTACGTGGGGCAAACCTCAAACTAAGCCCAAAGAAGTGTCACGTATTTAAGGAAGAATCTTGACCACGTCGTATTTAGAAAAGGAGTAAAAGCTGACCCAGACAAAATCCGAGCAGTGCAAGCATGATCAAGACCAATCGACAAAGATCAGGTTCGAAGTTTCCTTGGGTTGTGCACCTATTATAGACGATTTGTACCTGGATTTGCCAATATTGCCAAACCTTTGACGAAATTGACGAAACAAAAAGCAAAATTAAGATGGAAGGAAGAGAAGATGGAAAATTTGTGTTGGATACCGACACAAGCAATCAGGCCATAGGCGCGGTTGTTTCACAAGTTCAAGATGGACAAGAAAAAGTTATCGCGTGTTTTAGCAAGGTTTGGTCTAGAGCAGATAGGAATTATTACGTGACTAGGAGGGAGCTATTAGTAGTCGTCAAGTCAATCGAACATTTCTACAAATATTTGTATGGACGAAAATTTTTACTGAGAACAAACCACGCCGCTTTAAAATGGCTACTGCAGTTCCGTAACTCGGAATGACAAGTAGCAAGATGGATCGAGAGACTGCAGGAATATGACTATGACACAGAACACCGTGCCTGAAGCAGTCATCGGAACGCTGATGCTTTGTCCTGAAGACCATGTCCAACGGACTACAGCCATTGATCGCGACTTGAAGAAAAAATCGAATGCTTCCGGAGAACTGCTATGGTTGATGATGAGTGGGAACCTGAGCAGTTACGTTGCAAACAAGAAAACGATCCTGAAATAAAACTACTCCTGGACTGAAAAGAAAACGGCCGACGACCAACCTGGAAAAAAGTGAGTGCTTTGGGCAGAAACATCAAAGCGTACTGGGCGCAGTGGGACTCTTTGATAGTAGAAGACGGTCTTTTTAAGCGATCTCTAGAAAGTGTCGAGGACACGGGAAACAGACTACAGTTGGTAGTGCCAAAGAGCCGGGTGTCAGAAGTTTTGAAGCATCTCCACGATGGGACATCAGGAGGACACTTTGGCATTAAGAAGACATTGGGTAAAGTGCGAGAACGATTTTACTGGATGAACTACAAAGAGGACGTCGTAAAATGGTGCCGTAAGTGTACGGTCTGCGCATCAGGAAATGATCCAGCGAGAAAGCGCAAAGCACTCATGAAGCAATACAACGTAGGAAGCCCTTTAGAAAGAGTAGCGATTGACATCGCAGGGCCGTTCCCAGAATCTGATTCGGGAAATAAATACATCCTGGTGGCAACGGATTAGTTTACGAAATGGACGGAGGCTTACGCCATACCCAATCAAGAAGCAGCTACAGTCGCAGACGTATTAGCAAAAGAGTTTTTCTGCCGGTTTGGAGTTCCGTTAGAATTACACTCCGATCAAAGCCGCAACTTTGAGTTTGGGCTGTTTCAAGAAGTTTGCCGACTGTTGGAAATTAAGAAAACTCTGACGACGCCTATCCATCCTCAATCTGATGGCATGGTTGAACGGATGAATCGGACAATGGGAAAATATTTAGCCAAAGTAGTGTCCGAACATCAAAGAGACTGGGATCAGTACTTGCACTTTTTCCTAATGGCATACCGATCATCCGTTCACGAAAGCACAGGCCAAACAACATCCTGTGTGATGCTTGGTCGCCAAATACGACTGCCATGCGACCTCCAATTTGGATGAAAACCGGAGGAAGAAGTTGCTGGAGAAGATTACGTTAGTTGACTAAGAAGCTAGACGAAGCACATGAAGAGGTCCGTAAAAACACACAAATTGTCAGCGACAGGATGAAAACTAGATATGGCGTCAAGGCACAAAATGGTGAGTTTCAACCTGGCGACATGGTCTGGTTGTATAACCCCCAAAGGAAACGTGGTTTGTCGCCGAGGCTGCAAAGGCAATGGGAGGGCCCATATGAAGTCGTGCAGCGTATTAATTATATATCGCATCCGAAAACCAAAGTGGTTCACGTCGATCGTCTAACCCCGTTTGCTGGCGAATACCACAGTACACAAATTCAGGTCCGAACCAGAGTATTAAGCAGCAGAACCAGGAATCAAATCAAAGGAATGGAGTTCGAGAAATTTATGAGCTTATACGGAGGTTCTAAAAAATCTGGGTTCGGAGTTACCACCAAGGAACAACAAGACCTATTCCAAACACATAAATATTACGCCATCGCACATTGCGTGAGCGAAGATCTTGACATGTCCAGAGAGGTTGCAGTCGTATTTAAAAAGAAGTTTAGGCAGCTAAGTGAACTACGAAGACAGCAACCGGCAGTCGGAACAGTTTTAAGACGCTTCGTTTTCTATCTGGTCACCAAAAAATACTCACGTAGCAAACCGTTATACGAAAATCTTTGGCGAACATTATGGAATCTCAAGAGAGAAATGGAATTCCACCATGTTAAGAAATTGGCAGTACCCAAGCTTGGTTGTGGTTAGATCAACTGAATTAAAAGACAGTTCGAGACATGTTAAAGGTTGTCTTCCGAGGAACAGGCGTTCAAGTGTTGGTCTGTAGTTACCAAACAAGAAGAATATCGAGTCAGGAAAGTTCATTGATTGTTACTTTTATGGTCAAGGAAGTTGCCGAAATGGAGACAGCTGCCGCTATCACCACGATCCATTATACCAGTGTCACATCCAACTTTCTGTTCTGAGACAGAACAGTCTTAAGAAGGGGGCAGTGAAACAGTCGCCACAAACATTATCCACGTCTAGAACGTTCCCGAAAGAATGTAGAAGCTTCTGGAATGTTTGCAGAAACGTATAAATACGGTACAAACAAATCGTAGGTCAGTTATTGCCGTAATTCGAAGACGGCAGTGAAGATTATTCAAGTTTAAATAAACGCGTGTCAGACAAATGAAAGGAGTATAACCTTGTACGTGACTTTAGTGTAAACAAACGTTAGTGTTTAAATAAATAGAAGTTCTTCGTGTAAATGATATAAATTAGTGTAAGTGTTTTTATTAAATATCCTTAGATTTAATTAGTTCGGTTATTTTAAACGTGTACATATTTTTAGTTCAAATAAATTAGTTTTAATAAAATTTGCTACAATACTATAAAATCTTATATTTCAATTTAATTTTTCAGATATTTTCGATTTTATTTAAAATTTAGTATTACTACTTTATCATATTTTATCAAAAAAAATAATTTTTTTTAAATTATAAAGTTACTAAAATTACGCAATATTTTAATGAGTAAAACAATGAGAAATTATCATTAAATTACAAAGCGACATGCAGTAAAAATGTGGCAACGTAAAATTTTTTTATGACAAAGTTATAGCAAATTTTAACTTTTCGCTTTTATGATCTTTTAAATGTTAATTCATTAAAATAAAAAATAATAAACTTAAAAATTGTTTTTTTTTTATATTGTTCTTAACACACCTAAATAACAAAAGTTTATTATTAAACGTTTTTTCAATATAAATTTTCATTAATTTGGTAAATTTTAACGTACATATAATGAGGTTTTGAGAAGTTTATCGTTTCTGTTTGTAAACGTCTATAAAATACAGAATTCTAGTTTTTACAATTTATTCGTATTTTATGTATGTAATAAAATATAAATAAAACATTTAGTTACAAAAAGATATATACTTTATTCTCGAAAACGCCAAAATTTCATTTTCCTAAAAGAAACAAAGAAATGTTACTGCCAGTAATTTAAAAAAAATACATAACTTTGCGTTTATATTTAATTAAGATAAAAAATAAGAACTCGAATGCATTTACTTCATAAACTTTTTTAGTATTTTTTTTATTTCTATGTTATCGTTGCCCTTATCGAAACTTTTAAGTTATAGTTTTTTTTTAAACAGTTAATCACAATAAACAAAAGATATCTATCAAATTTTATTTGTGTCCTTATTATAAAATAAGATTAATATGTAAATGGTTATATATACAAAGACCTTGAAAGTTGATTTTATACCCGCGTAATTCAAATAAGTTTTCATTAAACCGCGGACTAAAACCACAACGTATATACATTGTTAGGTGCCCATGTAAATGCAAATGTAAAAATACCACCAGTATGAACCACTGAACTGCCAATTCGCCTTTTTGGGGCTCATCAGCAGTGGGAAAACACTCTACTGTACTTCCACAAATGCGTTGACAGTTCTATATCTTTTTAATCACTTAATTTATTAATATAAAGCTATTTGTTCAAATACAGTAGAGTGTTTTCCTACTGCTGGTGGCATTTTTACGTTTGCGTTGTTATACACGGTCGTTTTTTTAAACAAAACAGTTTATGCTATATTCTGCAAGATGATTTTATATTTTTACATTTCACAGAATTCACAAAACTTAAAGACTTTACAAACCATAAAAAACTCAAATATTTGACGTTTTGAGTCATGTCGCCGTCTTCTATTAGTACCGACCACCTCCGTCTATTTGCTCGATAGGTATTACTTTAGTCAGATAAACTTAAATTTAAACCGCCAATGGTTGTTGCGAAAATTTTCTCGTAACTTAATTGCTGGCGACTAACTCATTTGAATCGGCAAGCGGATCGCAGTTCTCGATGTGGTAATTATAACGTAAACTTAAAAAGGCGCCAAAACGGTTAGAAACTAGAATGAAAAATACCGTTTAAATCTAGCCAACATTGAAATAGAACACATAACAAAACACTGTTTATAACGACAAATTTATTTTTAACAATCAGAGAAAAAGAATTTAAATTATGTGAGCAAGGCAGAATTACATATATAGTGACATTAAATAGTTTCATAAATATCACAGTTATAGCGTTGTAACAGGTCCAGGAGGGTAGGCAACACTCCACACATACAGTTATCGTAGTACAGCATAACAAAATCAGGTAATATGTAATCTTGTGAATTTACAACCCGACGCAAATCGCATTTAGCGTAAATTGAAATCGCACAAACAAGAATCTGTGTGCGTTAATTGTGATTAAATCTATATCTAAATCCTCACGATTATCCAAGACATGCTTCAATCATCGCCTAAAATCGGTAAAAAAAATAAATAAAAAGCAGATATATGATTGTATCACAAGTAAGTTACTTGTGGACAATGAATCGTCGTAATCAAATAATGGATTGACATGAATCACTCCAAATTGACCAACACGAACCAATCATGGTAAATTATAAAAATACGAATCAATGCTTACCCCAGGAAAGCTGACACAAAAGGAGCAAAGATATTATACTTATTTATAACACTGATGAAGTATGCGAACTTATGCGATACGAAAATCTCACCAAGACACTTTTAACATAACATGGTATTGGATGCGATTTAAGGATGTTGTCTTTCTTTTCTTTTTTTTTATATTTTTACATCATGTTGACGATGCTCTTTTGTTCGCTGTCTAGCAACTGTTGCGCCATTTTTTTGTTACCTTTGTTTTACATACTTTTTCCGCGTCTTTCTTCTTTTAACTTTTCGCATTTGAAACTTGTGTGTATCTGGTTTTCTATTTCTGGACAGTTCCCGCAGATATCACTGTCTTTTTTTTCGATTTTTTTAAATATGCATTAAAGACTGTATGACTAGTCATTGCTTGCGTCGTATAGTAGTCTATTTTCTCCCGCTTTTTTTCCTTCCAATGTTTTATGTTTTTTATATATATTTTTATGGTTCTCTTATAATTGCTCCATCGTTTTTGTCATGTCTCAATGAGGCTTTTTTGTTTCGGTAAGTTGTATTTCTTTCTTTTACTTGCAGGTCTGCCGGGGGTATCCCCGATATGACTTCTTTTGCTATTGTCGGAGCGGATGACGACACTGTGGTTGTTAGCAATTTCCTCTTGCTGTCTAAGAGCCCTCCGATATTTGGAGTTAGTATACTTAGCTTTTTTACGGTTTTTTCTGATTTTTCTAATTATTCTCCTATGTATTTTAGATAGTCTTTTATTACAGTCTCGCATTTGTTTAATTTTCTTTTTTTGTTTAGGGTAGCACAATTTTGATTTTTTCCGTTTTTCAGCTCTTGGCGGATTTTGTTTAGGATGCTTTTCGTCTTTTTTTTTATTTATTTTCGGATTTTCGGTCGTTGCTACTGTTATGTTGTCCGCAAAAGCTATTAACTCGTTTCTTTCTTCTGTTTGTATATTAAGGATGCGATCGTAAAAGAATGTTTCAAAGAAGTGGGTCTAATATGAAGCCCTGCGGAACACCAGCAGTTATTTATCTTATTCTGGAGTGTTCTGGAAATAATTTTTTAATTTGTTTTATTTGCTCTTTCTTAGTTAAATATTTTCTTAATTGGACGTTTTGTTACAACTTTGTATGGTTTGTTTTAAAATTCATTTGGTTTCTTTATAATTATTTATTTAATTGTATTTTTAATATTTGTTTGTTTGTGTTCATTTGTCTTCTATCTGCTATGGTTTTTGCTTTTAGTGCCAATATTTTGCCCGTCTACCAGTACACTGGTTTGTGTTTTTGTTCATGTTTGCTAAAAACATTATTTTTAAACAAAATTCACGCCTGCACTGGTTTGTCGCCCACACTGTTTTGTAATACATATCGTTTACGATATTTATGCGTGGGAAAAGCCAAAAAAAACTTTCATTGATCTATTTACCTATTTGACATCCATGGGAACGTGATCTTATCAGTGCGCTATTTCACTTCATTGTAAGTAATTCTTCTTTTTACTTAATTTTTCTCGTTAGTTATTTTTACTTTTAACGAATGTGCTGAGGAAAAATTGTTCAATGTACTAATCGAATTGAGCGATTTTGGCGTCCTCATGTATAAACATAAATTTTAAATGGCGTCGTTACGTTACTTTAAATACGTGTAATTTTTAAGCAAGTGATATGAGGCGGCTAGAGAAAAGTTCAACACACAATCCTCAAACATTTCAGAAGGTGGAAAAACCATCTGATGACGAAAACGAGCTAGCACAAAAGACCGAGTGGGAAAGAGTAAAGAATAAAAAGAAAAAAAGGAATACTTTTTTTACACGTAGTAATCAAGAAAAAGCTAGTGGATTTTAAAAGCATTTAAAAATGATTTTCCAATCAAATAAAGGAGACGATTCACAAGATTGGGCGGATCTAATACAGAAAAATACAGTCATTGGACCAGTTATACCTAAAGAAGTATCTAACAAAATCAAGACTAACATTAATTAGAAAAAAGCTCCTGGCTTTAATTTTATTACCGGTGAAATTTTAAAACTTCCAAGAAAAGCCATTGTAAACTGACTAACATCCTCAACGCGTCATTCAGACTAAAGTCTGTTCCTAAGATGCGGACATCATTATCTGTAAGCTTTTTCATACAGGCTTATCTCAGTTTTGCCGGTTATATCAAAACTATATAAAAAACTACTTCTTAAAAGACTGAAACCGATAATTGAAGAGAAGGATCTCATTTCTCATCACCAATTTGGCTTTAGGGAAAGGCATTCAACCATAGATCAACTGCACAGGATCACAAACATCATCGAAAAATTACTTGAAGAAGAGAAAGTTTGCGCTACTGTTTTTTTAGATGTAGCACAGGTTTTTGACAAGTATGACACAAAAATTTATTCCACAAGCTAAGCATATTGTTGCCTCGTCAAAATTCTCAAATCTTAACATCCTAATTGTCAGAAAGGTCCTTTAGAATAACACAAGAAAGTACTTATTCTAAATTGAACTAAATTAATGCAAGGTATGCTAAAATTAGATGAGGAGCTTGACGAACTAATTGAACCATCACTTTCTCCAGTCATCGCCAATATAGAAAATTTTTAAAACACAGCATTAGAAACCGCTAACTTTAAACCAACATGCTGGCTACGTTACGTAAATTTGGCCTCACGGAGCAGAAACATTAAACAGCATTTTGGACCACATCAACGAGTTAAAATCCAACATCAACTTTGCCATGGAGACCGAAACAAACAGAAACATTCCGTTCTTAAACGTACTGGTCACTCGGAAGACAGTATTCCACATTGGGGCATTAAGTATACAGAAAACCAACTCACACCGACATATACCGCAATTGTGAATCGCACTATTATCCAGCTCAGAAGTTTTTAGTGCTAAAAATCTTAGTACACAGCGCCAACAGCATCAGCTAACGCAACGCGTTAAACACCCCATCGCAACTGTCTTTTGTAACGCACAAATTGGGGAAGTGGACAAAAAAAGATTCAATAGATGTTTGGTTTACCTTTTGGCTAGCTTCCGTCGTAGATGGTCGTGGGTCGGATTGTTAGTACCTAAATTCTTCGAGTAAACCGTGCCCTAGCGCCACCTTTTCTTACGTGTAGAAAATAATCCTATAAAGAGACAAACGTTTAAGTTAGAGAAAAGAAAATACCCCACGCCCGCAATCCTCAAAAGTACGTGAAGCAATAAATCAATCTAAACACAGACAGAAAGTTTCGTTTATTTCGAATAGTAACTGTACAATTGATCTTAAAAGATAAAGAAGAAAGAGACGAGTATCAGCGGTACAGTTGGGATTACAATTACAATTAACAAAAACAAAAAATACAATTAACATGAGCTCGTGGCTACGCCACTGCTACTAATCAGGATCGTTACACAAAAATATAGCTATTAGATATACCGTACAAATGTCGCTTAAATCGTAATCATATCGTATACAGTAAAAACTAAGAAAGATATTGTAGATGTGGAAGCATTAATCCTTACCTTAATATACCGCATCAATCAATTAAAAACGGTGGTAATAAAACCTAAACGTGTTCAAGATAACTTATGATTAGAGATCAAAAATCCCCGAAACACTTGACGTCAAGTGAAGGAGTGAGATATAATAATTTGGGGTTTTAATTACCCGGTGAGTATCCGTAAGCGTTGCGCCGCTTCGAATCCCATTACATAAAGATTATTACTGTTTGATAGCAACCGACATAATAATTTATTGTTAGTAATAAATAACGAAAGAATGACGATTATTTAGATTGACGATCTTCGTAGCATATTTAAATTAGTAACGCGCACAAAGAGTGATTCTTACGCTGACTAAAATTCTAACTTCGTTCGATACCTACCCTACAACACGTGGTCGTATTGGCCCATTATTATGCGTGTTTCCGCTTGGGTCACCATTGTATTAAAAATAATTAAAAAATACTTTTCTAGGCTATTGTGTCGTAAAGTATCATTTGGTGTTAGTATCTTTTGTTGCTAAACGAAATAAGCGAAACTTGCAAATGTGGTTGTTACAAGCTTTTGCTGTTTTTACGAACCTGCACGGCCAACTCTCAATCGTCGGAGAGAGGGGTAGGTTTCCAAGAAATAATGAAAAGATATATAAGGGCGCCAGAGCTTATCCAAAGTCACGTCTGTCTGCTCACAACAGAAAGGTAATAAACTTGTAACTAGATGTTAGGTTCGTAACTGCTGAAAGAAACGAATAACAAAAGAAATTCAATCGTTAATAACAATCTCACTTTAATTTCTCTATAACGATAAATCTATTAACAATTCAATAGTCAAATATAAGCCGGTACTGTAGAGAATATAGAAAAGAGAATAGCAGCAGGATCGGCAACTTACACTACACGTCAAACAAGAGTGTAAGTACTATAACATGTATAAAACTTTATTAGTAAGTAACATTAACAATGATAATTGATTGTGGATATAAGCAGCAAGCGATAAGTAATTTATCTAAATTAATTTAGTAACAAACACAAGTAACAAATCAATTCGAACGTACGATTAGCAAAGATAATAAGTCGTGAGTTTACACCGTAGCGACCACGCATAAATAAGTAAAAATTGACTTACCAAATTCCAGGGTACTTCCAGAAAAACGTTTTTCCTACGGCCTCCTGCAATTAAACTTCCTGAAAGATAATCGTGTCTACCTGGCGACTCACAAACTACAAATAAAAACACATTTAAGGGACAGTAAACGAACCGACACTTATCGTATGCTGTTACATTAATGTTACGCCTATGGTGGTATTAAATAATTGCCTCCAAATAGAAATAATCGTATCCAATAATTATGATCTTCCGAACAATGTGATAGTCATCAAGGTTAAGTTATTGCCTCCGAATAGAATTCAATCGTATCCAGTAATTAGGATCTTCCGCTTCCGATTATAGTTTTCCCTTGAGGATTTTAGGTAACGATAAGAATACCCCTATTCATGAAGGTAGCACATGGCGCTAACCAAAAAGACATAAAAATTACCTTTAATTAAAGAAAGAATAAAATCACTTACTCTGCGTGGATGAAATCAATTATTTAAGAGAAACTACTAATTTCCATCGTGTCCCAACACGTGGATGATTTCAGAGAAACGATATTCAATTCACGCAGACATAGATACTAACATGCACGATGTGAAAGTGAAAATGCCGGTTTGTCACCGGATGTCGTCGACTCAATACAAAGTGACCAACGAACCCGATAGATGGCATCGAGAAATATAAAAGTAATTTCTAATTAAATTGATATACAGGGTAATGCATTATTTAAATTTATGCACGTAACATGGTCACGTGTGAATCAAGTAAGTACTAAATATAGCAGGACTTTCTAAAAGTAACGTACCCATAAGGTTGATAAATGACAAAATTGTAACCTTTGCCAAACCTTTAGGTTCTATCGCTGGTGAAACACACCATACTTTCGTAATAAATAAAATGCTTTATATTTAGCCGGAAGTTGACTCCACGCTGCGCCGTCTGGCGGCTAAAACTCAGTCAATTCAAGAGTAATCCCCCTCCACGCGTTGACGTTGGCAAAGTTGCCTAAACGACAGTTGAGAAAAATCATAAAAGTGATTTATAGTCGTTAAATTTTTAAAGGTTTTATTGTTAATTATTCACGCGCGAATATTGAATAGAATATTGTTGCGATTTCAGTGAACATTTTTATATGGGCGGATTTCCATAACTCACTCACGTTACTGTAGCTAAAGCTATCTACACATTCGAGGAGTTGTGGAGGAATTGTGACCGTATTGGAGGAAACGCTTACCACAATTACAAAATTAATTTGAAGGAACGGCGCATTCCTTTGTTTTTCAGTAATCGTATGAATAAAATGGGTTTTACTTGTGATAATACCGTATGTACGTCTCTGTTAGATTTCAATTAATTTTAGAAAATGCTGGGAAGGTGCTACTAGCTAGCCGCATGTTTTAAAGAAAACTAAATTGTAAGTATCATACTTTCTATTTTATATCTTGGTATTTTCGTAGTCAGTCGATTGTAAGAACGACTGAACGTACGTAGTAGGTTGTTAGCAAAATTAATTATACAATAGTTTTGTTGTGTGTCACATATTATTATACGGTGCGCTTTGATTCTCTTAATCTTCAAGATTCGTATTTTTATATTTTAATTTATTAATGTGAATTAATTTCTTCGCTACGAGTAGATTTAAACGATGTCTCCCACTCTTGTGTTTCATCGTTTTAGTGTCTTTTTAGATTTATTTTCTAATTTAGCACCACAAAACGTACTACTCAATTACCGGAACTATTGAGTTAGTCGTCACTTTTATAAGAAAAATCACGTAACAAATTTTGTGTAATGTGAAAATCTAGAACGCGGTTCAAAACCCGAAAGTCTTCATAGATGGAAATTTGACTGGTGCATTTTATCTTGAATTGCTAGAAAATGTTATCGAACCGTTAATAGTTAAATGCTTAGAAAATCAGAGGGTCATAGATGGAAATCTTTATATAAATTTCCAACAAGATGGAGCTCCTCTTCATTACGTACGACTAGTTAGACAATGGTTAGATGACCGTTATCTAGATCGGTGGATTGGCAGAAGAGAGCCTATTGAATGGCTACTCAGATCTCCGGATTTAACATCATTGGACTTTTTTTTGTGGGGTCATATAAAGTCGGTCGTTTTTAAAACTCAACCAGAGTCGATTTAATTTTTTTTCCTTGTCAAAAAATTATCAAAATTATAAACCAAGCATACCGCTGAATTCTTTATTCAATATTCCAAAAAAATGACGTATCACAAGTAGGGTCGTGCAATATAAAAAAAAATAAGGGTAGTTGCTGAGGGTCTGAGGGTTGATTTTACATATGTCGTTTAAACGTCAAAAATCGTTCCCCCTCAATATTATAATGGACTTGTTTTTGCATTATTCTATTTTTGCATTCATTCAAAAATTAAAGCAATTGAAAGTTTTAAAAAACTCACCTTGTACATAAAAATATTATACGTTTGAAAAATCAAAATGGTCAGCTATAATAAAATGCATAAATGTAACTTTTTTAATCAAAATGCAAACAAAAATTGTGATACAAACTACATCCAATTAAATGCCATTTTGGTTATTGCACATAAATAAATCTTTTTTAGGCAGTTTTATCGCATAAATATATAGGTTTGTAATTACAGAAGCAATTTAAGCATCTTCGTAATTCGTAGCGTTATTAAACGGTAATAGATGTCTTGTTTTTCCCTTAAGTAATATGAAATACACTTAAGTAAAACTTTCTCATTTTCCTAAAATTATCTACAATGGCAAGATTATTAAATTTTGCATACTCTTATAAATGTAAACAACACCGTTTAAAACAAAATTTTTATAGACTGTATAATAATGTATTTCGAAAATATTCATTCGGGCGAATTTTGGTTTATGTATTAACAATTTTTTTTTACAATTTTCAATTACGTTAGACGAGGTTGTTTAATTAAAGCACGCGATAAAAACTGTTCTTTTCACAAAACCTGCGTTAATTTCTAAAGAATTTTTTTTTATTATTTTTCTTTTTTACATGCGTAGTATAAATTCCATAAACTTTTATAAAATTTAGTAGTGTTGAAAAATTGGTAATAAAAATTATATTAGTAAACAGATTTTAATGCTTACAGACTTCTTGAAACAAACAAGAATATACTGGGTGAGTCAATTGTGTATGGACGGACGGACATTTTAATCTTCTAGGTAAATAAATTACATTTTTACGTACTAAAAACTCAAAACTCCTTTAGTATAATGTATTTTTTATCCTTTTATATAATGCATAAAAAACAATAAATTTATTTACACAACACGGATAATTTCCGGGAAAGTGCCAATTTTGAATGAATTTTTATCACTGAACAAATGTTTTTTGAATACAAAAAAATTTAAATTTTTTGTTTTACGTTTTTTTAAGAATATTGACATCTAATAAATTAATAATTAACAACTATCAAAAACTCAATCATACGAATATAAACAATTTGATTTGTAGATGTTAATTAGTCTACCAATCAAACATAATAGTTTTAATTTCTCAACAATAGGATGTAATTATTCTAAATATACCGATTTTATTAAAAATGTAAAATTAATTTTTTGTTGTTGAATTACGATTAAATTTTATCTTGCAATTCTTTTATCTGACGGATAGGCAACTTTGCAATCACCAACTTATGAATACCTGAACTTCAGAAATTTTCCTTGATTTTCATGCCGTCAGATGGAGAAAGTGGTTTATTTTCTGATCATTTTTTATTTTGTCACGTACGGTGCGGTGTGTGTGTTGGCGTTACAAGCAAAAGCATTATAAAATCTAAAAACAATTTTTTGCATGTGTGAATCAGGGGAAACCGCGCATAGATATATATCTGTTCAGCATATCTTGTAGCTTTTATGCCGTACTCGGTTAATTAACTCTTATGGCGTACTCGGTTAATTAACTCTTATAGCGTACTTAGTTAATTAACTTTTATGGCGTACTTGGTCAATTAATTCTTATGATGTACTTGGTTAATTAATTCTTATGGCGTACTCGGTTAATTAACTCTTATGACATACTCGGTTAATTAATTCTTATGGCGTACTCGGTTAATCAATTCTTATGGCGTAAATGGTTAATTTCTTCTTCTAGCGTACTCCGTTAATTTCCTCTTATAAAAAATAAAAATTCATAAGATTAGGAAACCACTTTTCTTTATATTGACAAGACATATACACAAATTATAGGTTTGTAATTGCACTTTAGTATTAAGATATTTACATTTACCGTTTAGCACGAGACAGTAATCTCTTAGAGATACCATTAGGGTAATAGTGTTGGTCACAACGCATGATCAAAGGATGCTTGTTGTTGCGGGTGGACAGATCCTTATTGGGGTTTAGGAAGCGGACCTTGTGTGAGTTACAACCGAGCGCGCCGTCTCTTGACGGTGCGGGCGAGGGCGGTTAAGTATTCTTAAACTACCCTGCGTTATGTGTATGTTGTGTTGCTTAGTTTCGTGTTACAGACTTTCCCTATGAACCTGATAATGTTCAGGAAATTTTGTTTCTTCAGAGGTACTCCCCTTTTTCTAATTGGAAGGATTGCTTTTGAAATATTGTTTTCGTTTTTTTTTGTATGGAGTTAGCATTGATATGTGGTATTTTCCGAGTGGTGTTGGAACGTCAATATCGCTACTTGGTAAATGGTAAGTGATGTCTGAGTTAATACTTGGTAGGCTCTATTTCGACTTGGTTCTAGTTTTGCCGATGTCTTACCGGCGTTGCTAAGTGAGTGTAAGGTAACTCATACGAAGTCACTTAGTTAGAATGCAGGCGTGTCCCGTCTTTTCTTCTCTGCGGCTTTTTTGACACTTTTAGCTTGTCTGGCCAATGGTCGCGTGTGTGTTGTATGCCTAGTTGGATTTTGAGATCTTCATTTTTTTTGTTCTACTGAATTTGCTGGTGGGTGATATATGGCGTACATGGTTAATTTCCAATTATAGCGTACTCCGTTAATTTCCTCTTATGGCGTACTCGGTTAATTAACTTTTTTGGCGTACTCGGTTAATTAACTTTGATGGCCTACTCGGTTAATTAACTCCTATGGCGTACTCGGTTAATTCATTTTTATGGCTTACTTACTCAGTTAATTAATTTTTATGACGTACTCGGTTTATTTCCTCTTATGTTGTACTCGGTTAATTAACTCTCATGGCCTGCTTGGTTAAATAACTCTTATGGCGTACTCGGTTAATTAACTTGTATGGCGTACTCGGTTAATTAATTCTTATAGCATACTCGGTTAGTTAACTGTTATAGCCTACTCGATTAATTAACTCTTATGGCGTACTAGGTTAATTAACTTTTATGGCGTACTTGGTCAATTAATTCTTATGGTGTACTTGGTTAATTAATTCTTATGGTGTACATGGTTAATTTCCACTTATAGCGTACTCCGTTAATTTCCTCTTACGGCGTATACGGTTAATTAACTTTTATGGCGTAATCGGTTAATTAACTCTTATGGCGTACTCGGTTAATTAATCCTTATGGTGTACTCGGTTAATTAACTCTTATGGCGTACTCAATTAATTAACTTTTATGGCGTACTCGGTTAATTAATTTTGATGCCGTACTCGGTTAATTAATTCTTATAGTGTACTTGATTAATTAATTCTTATGGCGTATATGGTTAATTTCCACTTATAGCGTACTCGGTTTATTTCCTCTTATGTTGTACTCGGTTAATTAACACTTATGGCCTACTTGGTTAATTAACTCTTATGGCATACTCGGTTAATTAACTGTTATGGCCTACTCGATTAATTAACTCTTATGGCGTACTTGGTTAATTAACTTTTATGGCGTACTTGGTCAATTAATTCTTATGGTGTACTTGGTTAATTAATTCTTATGGGCGTATACGGTTAATTAACTTTTATGGCGTAATCGGTTAATTAACTCTTATGACGTACTCGGTTAATTAATTCTTATGGTGTACTCGGTTAATTAACTCTTATGGCGTACTCAATTAATTAACTCTTATGGCGTACTCGGTTAATTAACTTTGATGCCGTACTCGGTTAATTAATTCTTATGGTGTACTTGGTGAATTAATTCTTATGGCGTACATGGTTAATTTCCACTTATAGCGTACTCGGTTAATTAACTCGTTTGGCGTACTCGGTTAATTAATTCTTATGGCATACTCCGTTAATTAACTCATATCACCTGCTCGATTAATTAATTCTTATGACCTACTTGGTTAATTAACTTTTATGGCGTACTTGGTTGATTAATTTTTATAGTGCACTCGATTAATTAATTCTTATGGCGTACCTACTCGGTTAATTAATTTTTTATGGCGTATTCGGTTAATTTTCTCTTATGTTATAATTGGTTAATTAACTCTTATGACGTACTCGGTTAATTAACTCGTATGGCGTACTCGTTTAATTAATTTGTATGACATACTCGGTTAATTAACTCTTATGGCTTACTCGGTTAATTAACTCTTATGGAGTACTCGTTTAATTAACTTTTATGGTGTACTCGGTTAATTAACTCTTATGACGTACTCGGTTAATTAACTCGTATGGCGTACTCGTTTAATTAATTTGTATGGCATACTCGGTTAATTAACTCTTATGGCTTACTCGGTTAATTAACTCTTATGGCGTACTCGGTTAATTAACTCTGATCGCGTACTCGGTTAATCAACTTTTATGACATACTCGGTTTTTTAATTCTTATGGTTTACTTGGTTAATTCTCTTTTACGGCGTACTCGTTTAATTAACTCTTATGGTGTACTCGGTTAATTAACTCTTATGACGTACTCGGTTAATTAATTCGTATGGCGTACTCGTTTAATTAATTCTTATGGCGTACTCGTTAATTAATTTTTATGGCGTAATCGGTTAATTAACGCTTTTGGCGTACTCGGTTAATTAACTTTGATGGCGTACTCTGTTAATTAACTCTTATGGCGTACTCGGTTAAATAATTCTTATGGTGTACCTACTCGGTTAATTAGGTTTTATGGCGTACTCGGTTAATTTCCTCTTATGTTGTACTCAGTTAATTAAATCTTATGGCGAACTTGGTTAATTAACTTTTATGGCGTACTCGGCTAATTAAGTCTTATGACGTACTCGGTTAATTAACTTGTATGGCGTACTTGTTTAATTAATTCTTATAGTGCACTCGGTTAATTATTTCTTATGGCGTACCTACTCGGTTAATTAATTTTTTATGGCGTACTCGGTTAATTTTCTCTTATGTTATACTTGGTTAATTAACTCTTATGACGTACTCGGTTAATTAACTCGTATGGCGTACTCGTTTAATTAATTTGTATGACATACTCGGTTAATTAACTCTTATGGCTTACTCGGTTAATTAACTCTTATGGAGTACTCGTTTAATTAACTTTTATGGCGTACTCGGTTAAATAATTCTTATGGTGTACCTACTCGGTTAATTAGGTTTTATGGCGTACTCGGTTAATTTTCTCTTATGTTGTACTTAGTTAATTATTTCTTATGGCGAACTTGGTTAATTAACTTTTATGGCGTATTCGGCTAATTAAGTCTTATGACGTACTCGGTTAATTAACTTGTATGGCGTACTTGTTTAATTAATTCTTATGGCGTACTCGGTTAATTACTTTTATGGCGTAATCAGTTAATGAACTCTTTTGGCGTACTCGGTTAATTAACTTTAATGGCGTACTCGGTTAATTAACCCTTATAGCGTACTCGGTTAATTAATTCATTTGGTGTACCTACTCGGTTAATTAATTTTTATGGCGTACTCGGTTAATTAACTTTTATGGCGTACTCGGTTAATTAACTCTTATGGCGTACTCGGTTAATTAATTCTTATGGTGTACCTACTCGGTTAATTAATTTTTATGGCGTACTTGGTTAATTTCCTCTTATGTTGTAGTCGGTAAATTAACTCGTATGGCGTACTCAGTTAATTAATTCTTATGTTGTACCTACTCGGTTAATTCACTCTTATGGCGTACTTGGTTAATTAACTTTTATGGCGTGCTCGGTTAATTAACTCTTATGGCGTACTCGATTAATTAATTCTGATGGCGTACCTACTCGGTTAATTAATTCTTATAGCGTACTCGGTTAATTTCTTCTTATGGTGTACTCGGTTAATTATAGCGTACTCGAAGAATTAAGCTGGCTATGACATACTTCGGTAACTCAACTTTGATGGCATATCCTTGTACGTAAGTGGAGTAGGACTAATTGTGACGGAGTTCTTAAATAGGCATTTACTTTCACATTATTTCAATGGTGAACAAACCGGGGAACGAACGCTGTATCGAACCTAACTTGATCGGTGCTGTGGATGGTCATTAGAGTCGCTTTTTGCTATAACAATTTAACTGCGTTCGTCGATTGTCAGAATGTTTGACGAAACGAATTAATTAATGTACTTATAAACGATGTTCTTTATCATGTGCGCTTAGTAAATTTTTATCTGTTGCTCCGTACACAAGATTAACAAATAACTGTTATAAACTTCAATTTTGTTATTTAACCTTCATAAATTTCAAAATTACTATTTAGCTTTCTTTGATTTCAATATTATAATAAATGTAAAGAAATTGGAAGTACGCGTCGAAGTTGATGTGATGTTACGGAGATACATCCCGGTTAATTATCTGACTTGCGAACTTGGCGTCAAGGCGGATTATAATGAATAAATTACGCGAACGTAACTATTACTAATTGCGGCGGTGTCTTAAAATATCTGCTTCCAGACTCTACTTTAGACTAGTTTTGTGGGTTTTTTTTGTATTTATGTCATAAGTATAACGATAACAGTGGCGAAGCCACAGGAGCATTAACGATTCGACGATTCGATTCTTTTCTCTTCCTTCATGAGAGTCGGTTATCGTGGGAAAACAAAAAGAAAACGATATTCTAAATTAATAAAAATAATTCTTGTTAAGAACCAGCGTTCTATTTCGTGAGGTACTTTGGAGATTGTGAGTTTGGAATTTTCTTTCGTCTAGCCTAGACGTTCTGTACTTTACTCATCCGCAAGAAAAAGTGGCGCAAAGGGCTTATTGGAAGTGTACTTTTTGTCTAATCATCCGACCCACGACCATCTGCGGCGAAGCTAGCCAAACGGTAAGCCAAACATCTACGATTCAACTTCAGCTTGAAAAGCGTATGCATATTTACCTAAGGTCAGCGAAAATTTCTTCTCATGGTGCCTGCCTTCATATACTCCTGCTACGGTACCCCCATCTGTGTACCAGATAGTTCTTTTAACTGCGCCCGGATAAATGTTTTTTGTCCACTTGACTGGTGGCGGTATTATCACTTTAAATTTTTTTAAGATGTGAAAATTTTTTTGTGAAGTCGGATCTTATAGTTAAGATTGATTCTTCACACAGCACGTTGATTATACCCGGTTTGTTTTTCCCGATAATTGACGTGTGTTTATTAATCTGCAGTCTGTATGCGGGTTGTTTTGCTTGCACCATTACAACGAGGTGTAACGGTGAAAGTAAAAGTAGTGCTTCCATGGTTGCTGCGGGGGTGGTTGCAGCTGTGCTTTTTAAATTGGTTTTCTCACCCCATACAAGCGCGCCGTATGTTATGATGGGTCTTGTTGCCACAGTATATAACCGTTTGGTCATTGTAGGTTTCAATCCCCATATGTACTCGACCATCCGTTTGGTTATATTAAGGACCCTGATAACCTTCGTTGTGACTTTTTCTAGATGAGCATTGAAAGTCAGTCTAGTATCAAGAGTGAGTCCCAGATGTTTGACTTATTTTTGTCATCAAGAAAGTGACTCCGTACATCGTAGGTAGTTTTATGGCATCCGTTTTCGATCGTTTGGTAAACGGAACGATTGCCGTCTTAGTTGGGTTTACTGATAGTCCCTCTTTTTTCCACCATTTTTGACGGTGTTCAGTGCACAAGGTGAGATCGTCGGCGTATTCTAACGCAAATACAAGGCACCACAGTATGGGTGACAGCACCACGCTTTGTAGGCACCCGCAACTACTTTGGCTCCCACAGTGCTACCGTACAAAGTAGCTATTACCGTCCGATTTCTGAGCATTGAGTTGACCCAGTTTCGGACTAGAAGCGTTATTCCTTTTTTCTTCATTGCCCTGGTAATTGTAATATTGTCAAATGCATCTTCGATGTCTCAAAAAGCACTCAATGCAATATCATTGTGTTAGATTGCATTTTTGCATCTGCTTACTAGTTGATGAATTGCTAGCTCGCAAGATTTTCTAGATTGGTAAGCATACTAGTTTCGGTGCAGAGGCAAAGCCTTTAGTTCTTCGACCCGTATATATATATATATATATATGTCGACTACTTTTTCAAGTAGTTTTAAAATGAAAAAAGTTAAGCTGATCGGTCTGTAAGATTTTGCCTAGGCGTAAGTATCTCTCTGACTTTGGTATAAATACAACTTTGACAATCCGCCAGCTGTTTGGTATGTGCGAAAGTGCTAAAGCTGGCTCTGAGAATTTCCCAGTTCCTTTTGGGTGTCCGTTTGTTTGGTACCTATAGGTCTTGTTGTTTAGGAAGTTTAGTTAACGATAAACCCGGAAAATGTTTTTGCAGTAGTTCTTGCAGGGTACTTTCAACCGAGTGTGTAAACTTTCCGATTTCGGCCAACAAAGAACCGATGTTTCCAGTGCGGTTTTTGCTCAGAGCTTTTTGGAGTCGAGAACTTGTAGGTTCCTTTTTCTACGTATCTACAGTACCTTCTCTATGAATCTCTCTTTGGCTTTTTAATGGCATTGTTGTATGTTGTGAGGTTGGTTTTGTATTCATCCAAATCTCCGCCTTTTTTGGCTGTATTAAATAGCTTTTTAGTGCGTGTGATTGCTTTGTCGAGCTCCCTGTTTCACCAACTTATCTTGTTAGGGGTTCGTTTGACAGTTTTTGGGCAGCTTGCTTCAAATGCGGATTTTAATGAATTAACAAAGTTTATCTGATACATGCCACATTTTTATTACTTTGTTCGCTTTTGGACTAGCAAGCGTAAGGTTATAAACGTAAACGCATCTCCGTTATTTATTATGTCTAAATTACTTTTTAGAATAAATTCTAAAAGTTTTTTACTTCTTGGATTTGTGTTTGTACTTCCTCACAAGGTGTGGTGTGCATTGGCATTGCATCCAAGAATCAGAGGTTTGTTGGTCCCACTATTCATCAGCCTGTGGATTTCTTCCGGCGGCGGTAGTCCTGTCTGGTCGGAAAGGTAACCGGATCCGATAATTGACTCTCTCCTGACATCTTCTTCTACTACAGATATTCTAATTTCCACTAGGTTTCTAGAACATAGATCCCACAATGGCATTAAGTTTAGTGCATTTTTTACAATAATGCATGTGCGGGGGTTGTGCTCAAGTTGGGTTACAAGCCTTGGGTGTAACTTTTTATGCATTACAATTGTAGTGCGACAAATGGACAAAAAATAACTACAAATAAATTGGCTGAGCTTTTCAACAGTGTTTTTGCCAAGGTCGCAACTTCAGAAAAAGCTATAATAGAATTTTCCCCATGGATTTCGATGTGTTTTCTGAAGACGATTTTAGGTTTGTGTAGCTAGAAAAGAATAAGCCCATGAACGAAAATACACAAAACATTGCAAGTGATACGGTGTCTTTCGGTGAGATTATACCCATTCCTGGATGTTCAAAACCAAACATAGGAAAAACAACACTCAGAAATATTTACAGCAATGCCAATTAAGAGCATATTAGAATAAAATCAAAAAACCAAAAAAATTGAAAAAAAAGTCAAGAGCAAAAATAGTCAAAAGAAATGTTTTCGCAGAAAATGGATTAATTAAAAACAAAAAATATCCGTTTGCGTGAAAAGTTTAAGAGGATAAAGGAACATATCCAATATGAAGTTCAAAATGAAAAAAGCATGTTAGAGGGAGAGAGTGCGTCCGATGACGACGATGACAAATCACAATTTCTAGAGATTATCCTAGTTGGGAATCTTATGATATTTTTCCTGGTCTTCCTTTACGCTAACGTGGCCGTGCTCAGCAAATTTCAACTTAATCTTACTGACAGTAGATCTAGTAATCTATCTATATCGATCAGAATGAATTGGGTTATATTTATTTAACGAACAAGGTTGGTAATAATAGCGATTAATAATCGAGACAGTTTAACGCTGTGAACACGTTAATATTGTCGAGATTATTTGTCGCCGATTAACAAACGAGTTCATTTTAAAGTTTTTCCGTTGATCGTACGGTAGTAAAACGCGTGAAGTTATAAGGAAACTCACGTATACGTAACTCGTTGTTATATCTACTAGTCGTAATATACAGGGTGGTATATTAAAAAAATTAATGATAACTGTATATGTTTTTCTTGAGGCACTTTGTATATAATGTCGAAAAATAATATAATAACAATATGTTTGTGTATTCTATTTGACTTTTAGATATTTTAGACCAATAAGTTTACAATTGAACCAAAATATTACCAATGTTAATAACAATTAGAGTAGAAGTAAATAAATACAAGCAATGTTAGACTTTATTCTACGTAAACATCCATTAATTTAAACGGAACATCCAACTTATTTCTAATACACAAGTTTTCACTATTTATCACCTTTCAAAAAACATTAACTCTTTAATAAATCAACAATAACTTTTACCATTTCCACTTCAATCTCAAAAACGTTTTAACTTATATTGAAATTTATTAGGAAAGTTTTAAGAAAAATTGAGCGAATAATTAAAATTCTCAAGTAATTTATACTCAAAAACTTTCAACTTTTCTACAAATATTAATACAGTATTATTTTCTTAGTGTTTTTACGTAACTAATACTAATAAACTTTATGATATTTTGTAAGTAACTGCAAATTACATGCAATTGCTTTAAAGTTTAATAAAGCTCAATATAAACTTTTATTGGTGTTTACGTATTTCATTATTATCTTCCGCTAATATTTCTATTTTCTGCAGTACTTTCTTTTTAGAAGCCGATTAATTTTGCTTAGTAAACTTTTCTTAAATTACGTTTAACTCCCAAACGAACTATAAAACTACTTGTACTATTTTATAGTTACATAAACCCGGCGTCGTTAAAAACGTAATTACCAACTTTGACTGAATCGATTTTATTGTGTTCTGCCGTAAACATTGTAACGTCTTAAAGGTGTTGTTAAACTTTAATTAAAAGTTTATTGTTTAAAACGAATGAATAGACTAAGATGCGTGTACAGAGAATACAATGTCCAAAGTGCAGGAATCAATTTTTATAAATGTATTTTAAAAAAAGTATTGGTTCGTATTAACCAGTGTTGGTTTAATAGTTTGAACAAACTTAATTACATAACTAATTAAAAAAATAGTTCTATGTAGAAATTTAGTTTAAAAAGAATTGGAGGTGCCGGGCATCGATCCCGGTACCTCTCGCATGCTAAGCGAGCGCTCTACCATCTGAGCTACACCCCCTTAGTTGTAAAATGATTTAAAACCGGTCTATATAGTCATTATATTACAATTGTTTTAATTAACAAAAATACCGTTAGGTGATATATGTATAGAAAATTATATAATTTATATTGTAAGATAACTTTAAAATTATGTTAATTACCTATATATAGAAGCTAATTGTGATATTTTTGAATTTGAATAATATCAATAATGTTACAATGCGTAATAAATGAGTTGAACGAACAATACAAACCATATTTTATGTAACAAAAAATAACAAACTAAGTGCAGCTACTATTCAATAGATGGCGATAAAAATTGACAGTTCTTTGACTTCTTATTTCAAATGTTAAATTGTAAAGTTATAAAGATAAAAGTATAACACAGCAAAATAAATACAAATCGTAATAATGTAGTTATTCTTAAAGGTTTCAATAAACTAAATCTAAGGTTTGCCAGAGACATCTATTACCACGGGTTGCATTCGTAATACAATTTTCCCTTCTAGATAATTTCCGTACGTCGAAGTGGGCATCTTCAGAGCCCGGAATAAACTAATTAATTGCGCCGTGAAAGAAAAACTAGAATCTCGCTTAATATTAAATTTTTTTTAAATTATTTTAATCGATTTTCTAATTTTTCGCTGATATAGTAATTAGAAACATTTGTTATGTTAAAAATGTAGCGTATATTAAAAATTTTCTAATATAAGATTTATCCTCGACACGCTCACTTTTTGTGGTTGTCTGTCAAAATTTAAAAACACGAATTCATTTCTTCCGGTAACGTTTGTGCAACACAGACCTCCGTTTAACGGTGTCTACGCCCAACAAGGCTTTCATCATTAAGTTATGTGGTTATAATTTTGTTTTGTATTGGGGGTTTAAATTGATTCTTTCATAATTGTCTATATAGTTCCATACACGTTTTCTTTATCGGTGGAGATAAGACACAGATGGCATATTTGGAAAAATTTTCCATGACGTCACGTTGCTGTAATTAAACCATTGACACCGTCAAAGGGTTGGAGTCATTTACGATTTCAATTTCTTTTGGAAGGAACGTTTACCGTCAATTACTGTATTGAAACGTTCGAGAAGTTATTCGCAACTTTGAGAGCCTTCGCGAGGTTTTCCAGAACGTTCACCGAAGGATGTGGAACATACGGGAACGTTTTGCCAAAATGTATAAATACTGTGCAAACAAATCCCAGGTCAGTTATTTCCGTAAAGCGAAGACGGCAGTGTTAAGAACTTTCGGTGTTTAGGTAAATAGAAGTTATCTTCGTGTAAGTAATAGTGCGATATAAATTAAAGTATATGTGTTTTTATTAAATATCTTTAGATTTAATTATTTCGGTTAGTTATAAACGTGTATATATTTGTAGTATAAATAAATTAGTTAGTTTTAATAATAAAATTCGTTACATTCGGGGTCACGGTGCGCGGTCGCGATTTATAGTGTAATTAATAGTAGTAATTTAATACCGCTCCCGTAATAAATACTAACTCGTAAGTTAAATTCGTATCGTTTTAAAAATTGTTTCATTCTTATCAGACGTGGGACGATATTACAGTTAATAATTCGATATCGTGTTATATTTAAATTTAAGACGGTGACGCGTTTGCAAAAAGTCAAAATGAATTCAAAAATATTTGAAATTCTCGAATCGATGAATAAAAATATGAAAAAAGATAATAGGGCAAAAATTCTCAAAAAAATTGAAGAAAAACCGTCGGAAAATTCCAGAAAAATGGAAGAAAATACAAGAAAAATAGAAAAAAAAACGCTCCGAACATTCTCAGAAAATGAAGGAAAGTTCTAGAAGTTTAAAAGAAGAAATACGAACGAGCATAGAAAATCAAATCAAAATTGTTCAAGAGGAAACTCAAGCAGTCATGTTAAATTTAAGAGAAGAAATATGCGAAGTTCTGGAAAACGGAAAACAATCTATGAATGAGAAAATAGAAGCAATAGAGGACAAATTAAAAAACGGAGTGAAACTGCTTGAAAAAAGAATGAACCAAATGAATTACCATGGTGAAAGAAGTGTCAGGAGTGAAGATTTAATAATAGACCGCCGGGAAGAAAGCACTCGCAAGTTTAAGGTTATACCGCCAAATTTTGATGGTAAAGTTCCATGGTCAACCTACTACAAGCAGTTTGAAGCCGCAGCTACAACTAATGGTTGAAGCAACAAGCAGAAAGCGACGTCTTTAATAGTGTCCTTACGTGGAGAAGCGCTTGGAATTTTACAAACTGTTCCTGACCACCTGCAAGAAAGTTATGAACTCTTAATTTCACGATTAGAAATGAGATATGGAGATGCTCATCTTCAACAAGTGTATGAAGGTCAAATTAAAAGTCAGCTGCCGAAAGTCATCAAGAGTTTGAGGCCTACATCGCCAGATTAACACGGCTTGCGTATCCTACAGCACCAGATATCTTCTTGAAGCAGTTGGCTATTTAAACCTTTGTAGATGGCCTCCGAGAAAACGAAACGCACCAGACTCTCCGGTTAGCTCGATCGAAGACATTGGATGACGCTTTGGTGCCTGCTTTGGAGTTTGAAGCAGCAAAACAAACATCGCAACGAGACGGTCATAGACTCTGCTGTGCTACCCGCACAGACACTGGAAAGCATCGAGGAGATAGCGCGACGAATACTTCGGGAAAGAAGAGTGACAACTTTTAACTGCGGTGAAATAAGCCATGTACGACGACATCGTACTAAACCTAAGAAGAGGTCAAGAAGAGCGCTCGAAAATTTGGAACGAGGCGACCAAAAGAGACAAAAGGTAATCTCGTCTAGTCAGGCTCCGGAGATTACAATTCGAATGGCGTCGCCTAGGGAGCAATTGCATAGCATTTATCTCGATAGTAAGATCAATGGAAGAAGTGTTCAGTTACTGGTTGACAATAGAGCGACGAAGACCATTATTCGTCCTGACATGTTATTCGAATACGAGAAGACATCCCCAGTAACAGTACCACTGCGAACGGCGACGGGCGAAGAAATACTCACCGACAAGTCAGAGTAACCATTGGTTTGGGAAATGGAGTACTCGACCATCAAGTACTAGTAGCCGACATCACGGAAGAAGTTATCCTGGAAATGGACGTGATAAAGAAGTATGGGTTCCATTTGGATATGAAGAACGATGTCCTGAAGATCGACAATGAAGAAATCCGAACAGTGCAAGCATAACCAAAAACTGATCGACAAACATCAGGTCCGAAGTTTCCTTGGGTTGCGCACCTATTATACACGATTTGTACCCGGATTTGCCAATATTGCAAACCTTTGACGGAATTGACGGAAGAAAGAGCAGAATTTAGATGGAAGGAAGACTGCGAAAACTCTGTCCATCAACTAAAACAGGCCCTAGTCACTTCGCCGACTTTTAGTTATCCAAGAGAAGATGGAAAATTTGTTTTGTATACCGACGCAAGCAATCTGGCCATAGGCGCGGTCCTTTCACAGGTTCAAGATAGACAAGAAAAAGTTATCGCGTATTTTAGCAAGGTTTTGTCCAGGCCAAAAAGGAATTATTGCGTAACTAGGAGGGAGCTGTTAGCAGTCGTCAAATCAATCGAACATTTCTACAAGTATTTGTATGAACGAAAATTTTTACTGAGAACAGACCACGCCGCTTTAAAATGGTTACTGCAGTTCCGTAACCCGAAAGGACAAGTGGCAAGATGGATCGAGAGACTGCAAGAATATGATTATGACACAGAACACCGTGCCGAAAGCAGTCATCGGAACGCTGATGCCTTGTCTAGAAGACCATGTCCAGGGGACTGCAGCCATTGTTCGTGACTTGTAGAAAAAGTTTAATGTCTCCGGAGAGCTGCTATGGTTAATGATGAGTGGCAACCTGAACCGATACGTCGCGAACAAGAAAATGATCCTGAAATAAGACTACTCCTGGACTGGAAAGAAAACGGCCGACGACCAACCTGGAAAGAAGTGAGTGCTTTGGGCAGAAACATCAACGCGTACTGGGCGCAGTGGGACTCCTTGATAGTACAAGACGGTCTTCTTAAGCGATCCCTAGAAAGTGTTGAGGGCACGGGAAACGGACTACAGTTGGTAGTGCCAAAGAGCCGGGTGTCCGAAGTGTTGAAGCATCTCCACGATGGTACATCAGGCGGACACTTTCGCATTAAAAAGACATTGGGGAAGGTTCGAGAACGATTCTACCGGATGAACTGCAAAAAGGACGACAGGAAATGGTGCCGTAAGTGCACGGTCTGCGCATCAGAAAATGGTCCAGCGAGAAAGCGCAAAGCACCCCTGAAGCAATACAAACCCTTTGGAAAGAGTAGCGATTGACATCGCAGGGCCGTTCCCAGAATCCGATTCGGGAAATAAATACATCTTGGTGGCGATGGATTATTTCACGAAATGGACGGAGGCTTACGCCATACCCAATCAAGAAGCAGTTACAGTCGCAGACGTATTAGTAAAAGAGTTTTTTTGCCGGTTTGGAGTTCCGTTGGAATTACACTCCGGTCAAGGCCGCAACTTTAAGTCTGGGCTGTTTCAAGAAGCTTGCCGACTGTTGGGAATTAAGAAAACTAGAACGACGCCTCTCCATCCTCAATCTGATGGCATGGTGAGCGGATGAATCGAACAATGGGCAAGTTCTTAGCCAATGTAGTGTCCGATCACCAAAGAGATTGGGATCAGTACTTGGACCTTTTCCTAATGGCATACCAAACATCCGTTCAAGAAAGCACAGGCCAAACTTCTTTTTTTATTTTCTTTGCTTTAAGCAATTTTTCGTTTTTCTGCACCGCTTTTATAAACACGTTTTCCTTTATGACGATCAGCCTGACTTTCCATTTTCTACTATAGGAAGAGGAAGAGACATAAGTAAATAATAAAACACAATATTGTAACGGATTTTATTATTATTAAAACTAACTACTAATTTATTTATACTACAAATATAGGTATACACGTTTAAACTAACCGAACTAATTTAAATCTAAAGATATTTAATAAACTTACACTATAATTTATATCGCACTATCACTTACAGGAAGATAAAGTCCGCGGATAACTTCTATTTAACTAAACACCGAAACTTGTTTATGTTAAAGTCACGTACTCCGTATCTTTATCGCACACGCGTTAATCAATTATTTATTTTCACTTGAGTAATCTTCTTAATACTGCCGTCTTCGCATTACGGAAATAACTGACCTGAGATTTGTTTGCACGGTATTTATACATTTTGGCAAAACGTTCCCGTATGTTCCGCATCTTTCGGTGAACGTTCTAAAAAACCTCGCGAAGGCTCTCGAAGTTGCGAATAACTTCTCGAACGTTTCACTATTGTACAATTTCTACCCAACGATATACGTCATTAACAAAATGTTTAAATTTATTCGCTAATCAAACGCCTGGTCGAATCCTTGTACCTAAAAGAGTGACAACGGCTCGTTGGTCATGTAGGTCTGATGCCTGCAAAGCGCTTGTTGCAAGTTGCGATCAAATTAAAGACACTTTAATAAAAATTTTGAAAGATCTAGATCAATTACCCAAAGCGCGATGCTAATGTACTGCATACCCGAATGTGCATGATTGAAAATAGTTTTTATGGAGTATTTTGTAATGAAATTTTAGATAGTAATGTAACCAGCCAGCCAGCTACTTGAAAGTGCGAAACTGGATTTAAATTCCGCAACTGCAGCAATAAGTTTATTAAAAGAATTTGTCTTAGAGAGACGTGATAATTTTTCCACATATGAATCGCTTGGCGCGGAATAAGCTGGAACAATAGATTATGTCGTTCATCGACGTTATCAACGAAACGTTCGTTTAATTCCTTTGGATTATGGTAAAGTACCAGAAGTAGAATTAACACCTTGAAATTAATTTAAAATAGAAAATTTCATTCCAGCTATTGATCAGTTTATGTTTTCTTTAAACCAAAGACTCTCGGCTTATGAGTCAGTATCCGCTCGGTTTGAATTTCTGTGACGACTAGACAGTTTGAGTCCTCAAGAAATTAAAGCTCAAACAAATGGTCTTACGAGTACAAATGGGGATGACCTAGATGGTAGCTTTTATTACATATTATTAGTAATGAATGTCATCGCTTCTTACTCATGCGCGCATTACTTACAAACTTATATTCAGCCAGAGGCCGCGTAACTTAATGGTTTTCCCCCTTTGCACCACACGTACGTCCCGGGTGTGGGGCAACGGAAGTATTAGTACAGCAACTACACGGTGGTTTTACTGTCCCTCGACGGCGACTCTCGGCAGTACTTTTTACCTTTCGCAGATCGGTTTCGTCCGATTCGGTTAGGAAATCAGTGCAGTCAGCTAAGGGCACTGGGTTGCGTGGTCATCCGCGTCTTCTTATTGATTGCGTAGGCGATGGCGGATCTTCATCGGGATCAGCAATGTACGGTGTTAACGCCGAAACGTAATATTTGCCAATATGATTTACAGTATCTCCAAGCGTCGAGATTTCATATGTGATGGGCGATACAACTCTATGAATTCGATATGGCCCATCGCGGCGTTAGAATTTTGAGCTTTGTTAGAATCAGAAGATATGGGTATTCACTAGCACTCTATCGTCAATTTTAAACGTTAAGGATCGGCGATTTATATTGTTTACGGCGGTCTTGAGAAGTTTCATGCTTATCACCTAGTACACTATTAGGTGTTCGTAGATAGGGAGTTATTTAAGTCACAAAAATGTCATTGTTCACAACAGATCGCAAATCACGAGTTACATCATCAGGTGTTCGAAGTTCGCGACCGAAAGTGAAATAAGCAAATATGTGAACCGGTAGATTTGCATTTTGTCGTGTTCATTGCGAAACGAATAGCTGGCAGCTTATCTATCCAAGAGGTATGGTCATATCTTGTTAAGATGGCTAGTTGGAACTTCATATCTCTATTTCTGCGTTCAACCGGATTTGACCCCGGGTGGTAAACGGGCGTCAGACTTTGTTGAAAACCTAAGCAGTCCGCTCCATTACAGCTCCAACAAACTGCGCTCCATTATCACTAATTACACGCCTTGGTACTCCATACCGTAGAATGATTTCGTCAATGAGACATCGGACACAAAATAATGCAGTAGCGGATTCGAGGGCAAACATTTCAACCCACCTGCTTGCGACATCCTCGACAATGAATATCTAAGAATAACCATGCGAAGTCGCTGGGAGGGGACCAATAAACAAGTCCATCGAGAGCACTTCGAATCGCTGCGACTGTATTGGTGTTTGTAATAAACCGACTGGCTTTCAGTTTTTCGCCTTAAAACGTTGGCAATCGATACACTTACTGGTGTAATCAGCAATTGCTCTTCTCATACCTGGCCAGAAATATCTTCGTGCACTCGCTGATAAGTTCTTTCAGCACCATAATGACCAGACATTTCCGAATCGTGGTATTCACGAAGTATATAAGGTATCCTAGTTTTAGAGGCTACTATTTGTGGTTGTTCTTCATCAATCTCTGGAGTGTATTTGTACAGCATTCCATTTGACATAACATATCCTCTTTCGGACCATTTCTTTAGGTCAATGTCGGTTTCCAAAGCATCCTCTAAGCAAGAAATGATCTTTTCTATATCAGGATCGTTTATTTGCTCAGCTCTGATCTCGCCTGCAGTGAGCGTAGGGAAGTCGACTGGTAATAGATTGATATCTATTATTTTCTCGGAGTCATCTCGTGGTGGTCGAGATAACGTGTCTGCTATGACATTTTTCTTTCCAGTAATATAATAAATCCGATGGTCAAAAGGCATTAGTTGGAGTGGTCACCTTGCCAAACGCCCCGTGGGAGATTTAAGCGACATAAGCCACTTAAACGCTTGATGATCGGTTTGTACGATTGTGGTGGCACCCTCGGAACTTTTGAACTGATCAAACAACAGCGAGTGCTTCACGTTCGGTTGTATTATAATTACACTCTGCTGAATTGAGTAACCTAGACGCGTATTCCACTGGTCGTTCATCTTCGCCCTCCCCATGGAGTAGACATGCTCCAAGAGCGTAGTTACTTGCGTCTGTTCTTGAGATATAATGGAGTCGATTGTCAACTTGCCGGAGAATTAGAGCTGTACATAACTGTTATAAGATTAGCTATGTAGTGCGCATGCATGAATTGTATTAAGTTACTTAGTGAGCAGTCACATATAGACGACTGCAATGTAGACACATATGTATTGAATAAATATTAATAATATAACAATAACAAATTCTTGAATTTGGTAAAAGCTACGGTTTGCTCAGGTCACCTTGAACATTTGATGTTTTTCTTTGGCAAGGTGGACAGCGACTTCGCTACTAGCGAAAAGTTCTCTATACACCGTCGAAACCATGAGCAGGTTTGTAGAAAGGGTCCTTGTAATTCCTCTACTATTAACATCCCAAAGTTAAAACACAACACTTGCACAAATAATTGCTTTATTAAGTTTTATACAAAACATATAACGCGTGATATCATTGTACATTTTATTAGTAATGAATGTCATCGCTTCTTACCACAGTATCACTGGATCAAATTTCTGTAACATAATTTACCTCGCGCAGATCAACTCGTGGCTTAATGTGCCTTTGTAATGCGCAGTGGCTTAAACAGAGGAATTCTGAAGAATTCTGTTCATGTGCGGTTGTGCAACATAAACGCTTGTAAACAAGTAATAGCGAAGGCTTCCACGGCCGGAATCATTGTTGTTGTAACCGAAGTTGCCAACGTTTCGCCCACTTTCGTAAGGGGCTTCATCAGGGCGTGAGATAAATCGCTAAACTTAAACAAGGAACCGAAATCTAACTAAGAACTTCTGAAATATGGGAGGTCGCCTCATATTTTCTCTTCTTTCTGGTCTGCCAACATAGTTATCTTCAAACCAATTCATACTCACTTGCAGTTCATTTGGTAAATCTGCCGACAGATAATCAATCGCCTCATCTAAGTGATCAGTTGGTACATATGCCAAACTCAGAACCATTCTGGCTTGCAAGGCAAAGTCCGGTTCACTGTTATACCTTTGTCTAAGTCCCTGCTGGGCCAAATTTTGCAAATTTTGAGCCAGATGAAAGAAGCAATCACATATCGTAGCTTGAGGAAACTCTTCTTGAAAGAAGCTTACTGCGACAGTTTCAAAATCACACAATATATTATTTGGCTGCATATTTGGAGCTAGTTTTTTTACTATCCTTATAAAAGAAGTGTACGTCCGCCTAGACTTGTTAGCAGCAGACCATAAAGCAGCGGTACAACTGCTCCATAAACTTGCGCCAGAACAACGTAAACTTGTGCAAGCAAGGGTGGGGCAGATTTGAAAGTTCCATCTACGTATAGTGTGTGTGTGTGTTTTCCAAAAATCTGTAAATCAAGAATAATCATGTCAACCAAAGATGCAGATGCGGGTGGGGGTGCATTAATTTGATTCCGTTGCCTTCTGACAATTTTCTTCAACGACGCAGGTTTGGGTATGGCAGCCTGAGCGGACTGTGTCAAATTACGCACACAATGGTTGATAATCTGGGCTGTTGGTTCCTGAGATTCTTCAGCTCTTATTTTATTTGAGTTTTCACTCTATCCACCTCGATTGTGGCAGGTGTTGAGTCGTGAGAATGGTGATCGAGGCTCTTAATGACTTCTCCGTCCTGCACATGAATCCTGGCGTTACATCTGTCTTGCTGTTCACATCTATAAAAACCAACCAGTTGGTCGCTACTTAACTTGTCAAACACATATGAAAATCTATCTTTAATGAATTTCGACTTTCCACGTTTGCTATTGACTTGGTTTGCCATAACACCAAATAAATTGACTTTAAAACTGTAGTTCCTTCTTAAAATACAGAAACGTAACTGAAAGAAATTCGCAAAACTTTCCCTTTTATTACAAAAAAATTATGGTGGATAATTACTGTCCAAGAATGACCTTAGTCTATTCAATTTGATCTGTAAACGAGCTCGTTAAATAGTCGTTTGAACGTAAGTATGTAGGTACGGTTAATTGCCCTTAATGCAGTTATTAGGATGATATAGTTATATTAATAAGATAAACGAATTTTGACTGAGAATATTTTTTGCATGTTTGGTATGACTTGTAAAGTATAAAACGAAGAGACATCGCGCTGACCTATGTCTCGCCGAATTGTCCCGTGCCAAAACGGTCGCGAGGAAACGGTGGCGCCGAATCGGCCGCGCCGAAACGGTGGCGCCGAATCGGATGCGTCGAAAAGTCCCATTCCCGCAGCCAATGTATGGGTCCATTTGTTCCTAACTATTTGTCTCGAAATTTTTGGTTTAAATAATTTTGGACAACTTGCGCATTGTGGACACCGTCTTGTTGAAAATGAATTGATTCGAGTTGATTTAGGGGAATACTGTCTAGGAAATTTTTTAATTTGGTTAGTAAGAAAGTGAGATACATATCAGAATTTAAATGTTCTTCATATATGAATATAGAGTTACGTTTTGGCGGTGAAAGTGAAAGGTTGGACAGATACGTTAATTTATAATTTTTAGAATAACGCGTTTTAATTGTAAAAGTTAAAAAAAAATTTTGTAAACGTAGATAAACGCAGTAGTGATTTTAAAACGTAGTCGTTTGATTACGATAGAAGGTGCGGCGTTATAATCAATGAGGTTTTTCCGGCGTGTTTATATTTTACATTCATATTATTAAAATAGTGGAATTTTTTGGAGATTTAAATTGAATTTAATTATTATTTCGTTAAGTTATAAAATACGTGGTTTTTTGGAGATTTAAATTTAATTTAATTATTATTTCGTTAAGTTATAAAATACGTGGTTTTTTGGAGATTTAAATTTAATTTAATTATTATTTCGTTAAGTTATAAAATACGTGGTTTTTTGGAGATTTAAATTTAATTTAATTATTATTTCGTTAAGTTATAAAATACGTGGTTTTTTGGAGATTTAAATTTAATTTAATTTTAGTTCGTTAAGTTATAAAATACGTGGTTTTTTTTTCTTTTTTGGTGATTTTAATATAATTAACATTTCGTTATTCAAAAAGGGCTAACATTTAATTAGTGTAAAGTGTAGAGGAGAAGGGAAATTATGTCGGATTCCGAGGAAGGGTGGTCTGAAGGAAAAAGAAAAAGGCAAGCTACGGTGGAGGAGGTGTTCAGGAAGAGCACCAAAGTAAGGAAATCACCGGTAGCGGAGGGAAAAGAGAGGAAGGATGGGGAGGTAGTTGAAATGTGTAAAGAACTGTTAAAGGAGGTAAAAAATATAAGAGAAGAACAAATTAAGATGGGTAAGAAGCTGGAAGAGAATAATAAAGAGGTAAAAGAGATGAAAGAAGAATTAAGAAAGTCAAATGAAGAATGGAAAAGGAAATTTGAAGAAATGGGAGAAAAGTATAGAAAGTTGGTGGCCAGATTGGCGAAGATAGAACGAGGCTGGGGAAAAAACCAAAAAGAAAAAAGGACAACAAACATAATCATAAGAGGTATGGAAGTGAAAAATGGAAAGAAGAAGCAAAAAGAACAAGTGGAAAATTGGTTAAAGAAGGATTTAAATATTGAGAAAACAGTGGTAGAAACTAGAAAGTTAGCAGAGCGTGTAATGTTAGTAAAGATGGGTACATTTGAGGATAAGTTAAATGTATGGAAGCAAAAAAGAAGGTTAAGAGGTACGAGCATTTATTTAGACGATGACATGACAAGAAGGGAAATAGATATACAAAAGAAGATAAGATATGAGGCGAGTAAGATGAAGGGAGAGGGGAAGAGGATTAAAATAGGATTCTTGAAAGTGTGGGTGGAAGGTGAAGAAAGATTTTGGGATGAGGAGAGGGGAACTCTAGTGAAGAAGGGGGCAAAAACTAAGAGTTGGTGGAGGGAAGGATGGATCAAATGATGTTGGATTAGCAAGTTTTAAGGAAAAAGAGATGGAAAAGCAGAATCAAATAAAATTATTGTTTTGGAATGTGGCAGGTATAAAAAATAAGGGAGAGGATTTCTGGAGATACGTAGAAGGCTTTGATATGATGGGAATGTCAGAAACATGGTTGGAGGAAAAAGACTGGGAAGTATGGAAGAAAAAATTACCAGAGGGGTATAATTGGAAGGTGGAATTTGCAACTAGAAGAGAAAGTAAAGGTAGAGCAAGGGGAAGAATCATTGCGGGCATACAAAAAGGAACTGGTCGGTTGAAGAAAAGGAGGGAAACGAGAAGCAAGAAAAAGGGATAGTAAAAAATTATGTGGTTAGAGAAGGAAAGGAAAAATATATAGTGTTAACAGTTTATGGGCGGGATATAAGGATGTTAAGTGAACAGATTGAGAATATGGTACAGGGGGAGGAAAAAGGAAAGATTATTATAGGGGGTGATTTTAACGCGAGAACAGGGGAAAAGGGAGGAGTAATTATAGGAGGGGAAGTAAAGAGAAGAGTTAGCATGGATAAGACAGTTAATAAGAATGGGAAAATGTTAGTGGAGATGTGTGAGGAAAAAGGATGGTCAATCCTAAATGGAAATATAGAGGAGAGGGACAGAGGTGACTATACTTATATGGGAGGGAGGGGGGAATCGGTGATTGATTACGTGATGGTGAGTGGAAAGATGTGGGAGGATATAGAAAGTTTTAAAGTGGGGGATGAGGAGGAATCGGATCATCAGCCACTGGAAGTGATTTTAAAAGGAAAGGAGCAAGGAATTAAGGAGGAACAGAAGGGATGGGGAGTAAAAAAGGTGTGGACTGAGGAAAGCATAGAAAGATATAAGATGAAGTTGGAGCAAGTGATTTGGGGAGAGGTAGGGGGGGAAGAAGGACTAAAGGAGTTGACTGCAGAAATGGAGAAGGCAGTAGAAAAGAAAAGGTTTGAGAGAAAGCAAGGAAAAAAGAGGTACGAAAATAGGTGGTGGAATAGAGAATGTAGAGAGGCAAAAACAGAGATGAGAAACGCTAGAAGAAGATGGAAGAAAGGTAGAATAGATGTGCAGGAGTATAAGGAGAAGCAAGTGAAGTTTAAAAATGTATGTTCAAAGAGAAAGGTGTCGTATAAAGAGGAAATGGAGAAACAAGTAAAGGAAATAAAAAAAGAAGGAGAAGTGTGGGAATTTCTAAACAAGGAGAGAAGAAGAGATAAGAGGAGAGGAGGTTTAACGGATATAAAGGTGTGGCTGGATTATTGTATGGAGCGTTTGGAAGGAACAATAGAAGGACCAGGGCAGGTGATATTGCAAGGGGTAAATACAATACAGGAGGGGTGGGAGATAACGAAAGAGGAAATGGAGAAAGCAATAAATAGACTAAAATTAAGGAAGACGACAGGAACGGACGGTACGCAAGGAAAACAATGGAAATATGTAGGGGAGAGAGTGAGAGAAAATATAAGGAAAATTTATAATACAATATGGAAAGGGGAGGAATTGCCAGGGAGTTGGAAAGAAAGTTTAATTCTGCCGGTTTATAAGGGAGGGGATAGGAAGGAGGTAAAGAATTATAGAGGGATTAGTGTCACTAATGTAAGTTATAAATTGTATGCCATGATTATACAAAGGAGGTTGGAAAAGGAAGTGGAAGAAAAAAGACTATTACCAGATTGGCAGATGGGATTTAGGGTGGGAAGAAGGGCAATAGACAATGTTTATATATTAAAACAGTTAGTGAATGGAGAGCTAGATAAGAAAAGGGGTAAGGTATACGCGTTCTTTATGGACATAGAAGCTGCGTTTGATAATGTGAATAGGGAAAAGCTATGGAGGGTGTTAAGGAAAAAGGGAATAGAGGAACAACTAGTGAGGAAACTGGAAGAGATATATAAAGAGACTAAGAATAAGGTAAAAATAGGGGATAGTGTTAGTGAAGTGTTTTGAACGAGGAAGGGGCTAAGGCAGGGGTGTCCTCTTAGCCCTATTTTATTTGCACTGTATATAGGGGACATAGAAGAAGTGTTGAAGGGAGGTCAGTGTGGTGGGGTTGTCATGGAGGGAGGGATTAAAGTGTGGGTGTTGGCATATGCAGACGATATGGTCATGGTGGCAAAAAATGAGTTGGAGATGAAAGGTATGATAAATACGATAAAGAGGTATCTGGAAAGGAAAGACTTGGGTTTAAATGTGAGAAAGTCTAAGATGGTAGTTTTTCAAAAAGGGAAAGGAGGGAAGAAAAAAGAAGAGTTAAGTTAGGGAGAACAGAAGATAGAGACAGTGAATGAAGTAACTTATTTGGGATATAGGCTAAGGTATGATAATAAAGACGATGCGCACATAAGGGAGTTAGCAAAGAAGGGTAACAGGGTATTAGGGCAGGTATGGAGTTTAGGGGAAAGAGTATTTGGAAAGGAGATCGAAAAGAGAAGATGGCTGTTTGAAAAGTTGGTTAAAAGTGTGATGATGTACGGGGTGGAGGTATGGGGTTAGAAAGAGTGGAACCTATTGGAAAAGGTACAAATAAAATATTGGAAATGGATACTAGGTTTAGACAGGGAGACGCCAGGGTACATAATAGAGGAGGAAGGGAAGTTAAAGAAGATTAGAATAGAAGCAGGGAAAAGGGCGATGGGTTATGAAGAGAAAATGAAGGAAAGGAGAGAATGTAAAATTTTGCAATGTTGCTGGAGGACGGTAAAAGATAGTAAAAACATATATGGGCAGGAAGAAAGAAAACTGTACTATCAACGAGGAGGTTTCGCAAGAGAAGAGGTGGAAAGAAGGAGAGTGGAAGGGAGGTTAAATACGGGGGGAATAGTACTAAGAGACAAAGATTCGCAGGTGCAAGAGAGGGAAGGAAAGATAAGGGAAAGAAAATATAATGTAAGATATGGGAAAATAGTATCCAGAGAGGTGCCTAAGTATCTCATGGGGAGGAGAAACTTAGGAGAAAAGCGACTAATAGCCAGGCTTAGATGCGGCAATGAAGAGAACGTAAATAAGTATTGGAAGGAGGATGCAATGAGGAGATGTAGACTATGTGGTGAGGGATGGGAGGACATAGAACACATGAGTGAGGAGTGTGGCGAGCTAAGGGAAGAAATGAGGGGGAGGAAGGTTTTGGTTGGGGAAGAGAGGGAAGGATTGGATTGGATGAAATCAGTAAAGGAAAGAAGGATAAGAGGGGAGGGTTAGATCTAAAGTATTAGAATAGTAAGATGGTGATGGGAATATTTTAGGGGAGAAAGTTTTTTTTTGTTTTTAGTTTTTTTTTTTAATTTCTGTACAAATTATATTATTATATAACGCAACTTATTGTAAGGCCGAATGGCCAAACAATTAACAATAAATAAAAAAAAATATATATGATAGGTCCGACAATCATATTAAATATTCCACACCAAGCATTTAAACTAAACTGAACTTGAGTTCTAACTTCTATAATTCTTCCTTCTTTTTATGTGGACCAACTTAATCAATTTTCAATCAAAACGGTTTACTTTAAATTTTCCACTTATTTTTGATTTTTTATGAACATGTTATACATTTTTTAAAAATCAGGATTTTTTTCTCTATTTCACGGCATAGCATTTTAAAATGGCTACCATATGAAAAATAAAAGTTGGTATCGACATAAAGTAAAGTAATAACGATAACAAAAATTTATTGCAATCATCTGAAAGAGCAGAAATTGTTCGCTTAAGAAAGTTGTTTCAGTTTTTAAATACCTCCCCAAATATCAATTTTAAAGCTAAAAATCAAAAACACTAATTTTATTATTTTCGGTCACATTTCAGAAACTTTATAGAGGGGGTAAATTTTGTTTGTTGAATTTATTTAGGCATAGCTCAAGGATCATTTTTGTCCATTTAACCAACTCTCTATCCCTGATAATAAAGGAGATCCTTGTACTTAACACAAAATTTTATACAGCCTGTATATATAACGAACGATTTGAAAGAAGAACTTAGTGTAGAACATTGTATGTATAAGGTATTAATCGAGAAAGACGTGAAAAGTGCTTTTCCAAATGTAGAAATAGCTCTCCGTATGTATTTTGTACTTATGTTTACGAATTGTAGTAGTGAAAGGTCGTTTTCAAAGTTAAAACTTCTTAAAAACAGATTTTGCGCTACGATGGTTCAGTTAAAACTGAATTATCTTACCATCATGAGTCTAGAATCCGATGTATTGCGAGAAATCAAAACAGCCAAAGTGATTGACGGTTTTACTCGACTCGACTCGAAAAATGTCATTTAAGTAATTACAATAAATTCCCTTTCTTTCAACAACTGTTTTTTTTATAAAAAAGAATATGTATAAATATAATACACTTAGAGTTTGTTTGAACGCATATATTGGGCCAGTCCACAGGGGCCCTCCACAGTGGATCTGCCCACAGTTCTAAATCCGGCCCTGGATCACATAAAACAAGAACAAAATAATTAAGTAGAGAAAATATTTAGTATTTCTGACTTCAATTAAACATATACGAAACATGTAACAGATTTAATAGATTTTAGTAAACAATGGCACAAATACCGAAACAAATTAAATTCATAAAATAAATTGTGCTATTTTTTATTAATGTATATTCTACTATGAAAAAAATCAAGAGCAAGTATACAATCCTATTTTTAAGTTAGCAATTGAGATGTTCACTGTATTTTTACCCAAACATAACATGAATTAATTGATGAATTTGTTATAGAAACATTAAACCACTGGCGGCAGCGTGAGCTAATAGAATATTAGTGGCTTGTTGAGTTTCTAACAATAGCCTGGTTTCCTCCATCCACTGAAGAGCAGCACATCTCGAAGCACCATCTAATAAATTCATGTATCTTAAACATTGTGTAAAATCGCCCCTATCGACCCAATATCTGCAAACAATTACATTTAACGCCTATTTATCTTTAGAATTAAATACAAACCTAGCCCTCTGCAATATATCATTTATACTAAAATCTGTAAAATCAACGGCTTCGTCATCAAGTTCGGCTTGAGGAATAGGTGTAGCTGCTTTCACTAGCAACAACGAATGTATATAAGACAGAATATGCAACGGAAGTCTTCCACCACCAACGGGTAGTAAAGCAAGTTGTCTAGCAACTTCCTCAACTTTCAAAAACCGTTCTCGAAGCGCGTCTTCGGGAAATACTCCCCGTTCCAAAGCAATTTGCGATATACCACCTAATATAGTTTTTACTAACTCGTCGTTTTCAGCTGCCGCGTTTTTAACAGCAACGATTTCAGGTTCTAACGGTCGTAGTTGTTCGGTCCACGGCAGTCCTGGACAACCGGCCTTCAAAGCCTTAAATAAATTTTGACAAGCGCTCCATAATATTTGAGACTGCCGCATGATTCTATCGGATTCAGCACGTTCTAAAAACAAAATATTTCGCCTGAAATCTATTGTCAAAAACTCCTATTTGTTTTATGCTTCGAAATAACGGAAGTTAATTGGTCGTACCTTTAGTAATTCCGGCGTCTACTTAGAGCAGCATAAAACAAATAAGTTCTTATTTTAAAATATATTTGTATACAAGGTGCGTCAATAATATGAGATTGGATATAATGAATTAAAAATGAAGTCATTTTCGAGTATGCGATTGGTTAACATGTATTGATGGTTGCGATCTTGTAGGTATCTCGTTAACTATTATTAAAAGAAACTGCTTTTTTTTAATGGCAGTTTATGAGTTATTTTCCTAAAGCACTCACCTTTAAATGCTTGATCCATTCCCTTAAGTCTACCTGCCAAAGCAGAAACTTGCAATTTAAATTTACATTTTTCGGTCATGACCTTTTCATCGAGCGTCCTAGCGAAATCACGATGCATTTCTTTTTCTTTCGATAGCAATGCATCGTACAAATGATCTGCAAACGCTTCAGATTGGAGTTTAAGTTGTCGTCTTAACTCCCTCTCAGATTCGGCCCGCAAAGCCAAGCACTAGAAAATAAAAGCAAATTTTTTATAAGATCGTGACGAAATACTCCCTTAGAAAGGCACCTTTTTCTGAAATTCGATTTCGAGACATTTCCGTTGCTTTTCGACAAGCTGATTAATTTGGGCATCGGACAGTATCTCTTGATTACCCCTACGTGCATTCTCCAACGCGAGCTTGACTTTTTGCTGCTCAACCACTTGCAACTTAAACAACTCTTTCTGGTAGAATAAAACGTTTGAAAATGCGTGTAAAATAAACAAATCGAGCTCTTCTCCTTGCAACGTCATCTTTCTATCGCTGACTTTAACACCAGGGAACAAAATCTGTATTTCTTCGATAAAATGGTTTCGAGCTTCCTCCACTTTCTTCCAGTACTTATCCGTAAGATTACTTTCTTTCCTAGCTGCGTCGAATTCCTTCTTCGCAGTCTGCAAATCGAGACGAACCTTATCGATGTTAAACATTGCTTGTTGTATTATAGTTTCGGGAGCGCACAATTTTGGATCATCTAAAATATCTTCCAACGCTTTCATACGTTTCTCAGTTCTTTTGGCCAACTTGTCGGCTGCCTGCAACGACTCTTCCTTCGCTTTAGTTTTAATTCGCAACGACTCCCAAATATCGGGATCTAATTGTTCCACAGAATTTTCGACTACCACCTGAATATCGTTATTGTAATTTTTTAAAGCGTAAACTGCTTTATTATAGGCTTGGATGGTCTCTGAAGCAGCTTCGGCTAATCTTTGTTCAATTTCTACAATCTTTTTCGGATGCGTCGGTTCTAAGAAAGTCTCCTTGGGTTTTATATCTCCTTCTACAAAAACAGATTCAAATACGGTTTACCTTTAGTAAAACGTTACCTATAGTAACAACGGGTTCTTTCCGACCTTCGAATTTTTGTTCCAGTCTTATTTCGTTATACTTCTCTTCGTCTTTACTAGCACTGGCCAATGTTGTAAATGCAGGGGCAGGAGCTGAAACAAGATTTTTCGTGGGCTAAATCTAAAAATCGGCGGTAACTTACGAGTATACTTCTTGGGTTGTTCGGGAATATCCTTTTGTCTTGTAGGTGCGAAAAACTTTGCAAAGAATTTTTTCTTAATAGTATCCAGTAATTCTGTGAAACTTTCGAAATACGTTCGGTCTTCTTGAAATAAAAATTTGATAAAGTCGTCCGAGTATGGAACTTTTTCATTTAACCAATCTCGAAATTCAGAATCGTACCTAGCGTATCCTATTGTACCACATCCGACTATTGTGAAAACTCCTAAAGTGTAATATGCCCCGTAGTTGGTGCTTTTCGGTGGTGGACATATCTTCGAATTGGTTGCGTAACGGTATTGTTGATAACATTTGTAGTATTTCTAAAAATTACTTTATGTTACATCCAATTTAACCACAGGTACCTAACATTGGCGATTTTTAATAAGTATGACATAACCAAGTGTCACATATTGAAAATCATATTTTGCTTAAAATAGAGATTTTTTTGGATTACCTTTTTCCAAGCATTTCGTGAAACTTTAGATACGACAATTCGGTACATCTTTAAGGGGCATCCACTTTTACTGCGCAATTAAACAAACTAAAATTAGTGATACACCTCTGATCAAAGTTGCAAAACACCGAAACTGTACGAATTTTCCGTTTAACGATTAATTTTTACGTTTTACCCTTACTAGGAATTTGAATGTCGTTCTAATTTGTTGTTAAATGATTTTATAAATAAATAATGATCACTCATTGATGTATCTTAATATTAAATTTTCCATACCGATCTTCTCATTTTTACTCTGGATTTTACAAGGTTATGTTTAGTTTCGTTATTTTTTTTAAGTTGGCGTTCTGTCGTATTACATAATTGACATTTTTCAAATCATTACATAATCGAAATGTACTAATTTGGCATTTCTGTATTACTAAATTTGCATTAAAATCACTTTTTTTATGGTTTATAAAGCTTTTTTGTCAATTTTTTTTACAAAACGTTTAGAAAAGCTCATCTGCAATCTTCTAGCTCTTCTAATTAGCCCGCAATTGCCGTTTAAACATTTGACAAAATTTTCTTCAAAAAATTTGCATTAAAAGCAATTTTTTTTGGTTTATACAGCTTTTTTATCAATTTTTTTAGAAAACGCTCATTATCTTGCTATTAAAAAAACTGCACTCTTCTAGCTGTCCTAATATGGACACCAATGACAACGCCGAAAGCTACGCCATTCAATGTAACGGCTTAAGGAATACCGTCTGAGGTGATAGCGGATGTACCGAAACTAACCAGACAAATTGGCACTCTTAATAAACACGTACTCTACTGACAAAATAAGAATTTCCAAGAGATTAATCGAGTCTTAATAGATAAAGGCAAGGACTCCTCCAGCGATTCAAACTTGTAGTAGAGGTCTCTATGATTGTTTAATAGCCAGGCGAAAGTATGCAAAGACATATGCTATTAGCAAAACTACGAAAAGACATTTATTTATTGTTAATTGTTTGGCCATTCGGCCTTACAATGAGTTACGTTATATAATAATATAATTGTACAGAAATTTAAAAAAAAAAAAAGAAAACTAAAAACAAAAAAAACTTTCTTCCCATCACCATCTTACTATTCTAATACTTTAGATCTAACCCTCCCCTCTTATCCTTCTTTCCTTTACTGATTTAATCCAATCCAATCCCTCTCCCTCCTCCCCAACCAAACCTTCCTCCCCCTCATTTCTTTCCTTAGCTCGCCACACTCCTCACTCATGTGTTCTATGTCCTCCCATCTCTCACCACATAGTCTACATCTCCTCATTGCATCCTCCTTCCAATACTTATTTACGTTCTCTTCATTGCCGCATCTAAACCTGGCTATTAGTCGCTTTTCTCCTAAGTTTCTCCTCCCCATGAGATACTTAGGCACCTCCCTGGATACTATTTTCCCATATCTTACATTATATTTTCCTTCCCTTATCTTTCCTTCCCTCTCTTGCGCCTGCAAATCTTTGTCTCTTAGTACTATTTCTCCCGTATTTAACCTCCCTTCCACTCTCCTTCTTTCCACCTCTTTTCTTGCGAAACCTCCTCGTTGATAGTACAGTTTTCTTTCTTCCTGCCCATATATGTTTTTACTATCTTTTACCGTCCTCCAGCAACATTGCAAAATTTTACATTCTCTCCTTTTCTTCATTTTCTCTTCATAACCCATCGCCCTTTTCCCTGCTTCTATTCTAATCTTCTTTAACTTCCCTTCCTCCTCTATTATGTACCCTGGCGTCTCCCTGTCTAAACCTAGTATCCATTTCCAATATTTTATTTTGTACCTTTTCCAATAGGTTCCACTCTTTCCAACCCCATACCTCAACCCCGTACATCATCACACTTATAACCAACTTTTCAAACAGCCATCTTCTCTTTTCGATCTCCTTTCCAAATACTCTTTCCCCTAAACTCCATACCAGCCCTATTACCCTGTTACCCTTCTTTGGTAACTCACTTATGTGCGCATCGTCTTTATTATCATACCTTAGCCTATATCCCAATTAACTCACTTCATTCACTGTCTCCATCCTCTGTTCTCCCCAACTTAACTCTTCTTTTTTCTTCCCTCCTTTCCCTTTTTGAAAAACTACCATCTTAGACTTTCTCACATTTAAACCCAAGTCTTTCCTTTCCAGATACCTCTTTATCGTATTTATCATACCTTTCATCTCCAACTCATTTTTTGCCACATGACCATATCGTCTGCATATGCCAACACCCACACTTTAATCCCTCCCTCCATGACCACCCCACCACACTGACCTCCCTTCAACACTTCTTCTATGTCCCCTATATACAGTGCAAATAAAATAGGGCTAAGAGGACACCCCTGCCTTAGCCCCTTCCTCGTCCAAAACACTTCACTAACACTATCCCCTATTTTTACCCTATTCTTAGTCTCTTTATATATCTCTTCCAGTTTCCTCACTAGTTGCTCCTCTATTCCCTTTTTCCTTAACACCCTCCATAGCTTTTCCCTATTCACATTATCAAACGCAGCTTCTATGTCCATAAAGAACGCGTATACCTTACCCCTTTTCTTATCTAGCTCTCCATTCACTAACTGTTTTAATATATAAACATTGTCTATTGCCTTTCTTCTCACCCTAAATCCCATCTGCCAATCTGGTAATAGACTTTTTTCTTCCACTTCCTTTTCCAACCTCCTTTGTATAATCATGGCACACACTTTATAACTTACATTAGTGACACTAATCCCTCTATAATTATTTACCTCCTTCCTATCCCCTCCCTTATAAACCGGCAGAATTAAACTTTCTTTCCAACTCCCTGGCAATTCCTCCCCTTTCCATATTGTATTATAAATTTTCCTTATATTTCCTCTCACTCTCTCCCCTACATATTTCCATTGTTCTCCTTGCGTACCGTCCGTTCCTGCCGTCTTCCTTAATTTTAGTCTATTTATTGCTTTCTCCATTTCCTCTTTCGTTATCTCCCACCCCTCCTGTATTGTATTTACCCCTTGCAATATCACCTGCCCTGGTCCTTCTATTGTTCCCTCCAAACGCTCCATACAATAATCCAGCCACACCTTTATATCCGTTAAACCTCCTCTCCTCTTATCTCATCTTCTCTCCTTGTTTAGAAATTCCCACACTTCTCTTTCTTTCTTTATTTCCTTTACTTGTTTCTCCATTTCCTCTTTATACGACACCTTTCTCTTTGAACATACATTTTTAAACTTCACTTTCTTCTCCTTATATTCCTGCACATCTATTCTACCTTTCTTCCATCTTCTTCTAGCGTTTCTCATCTCTGTTTTTGCCTCTCTACATTCTCTATTCCACCACCTACTTTCGTACCTCTTTTTTCCTTGGTTTCTCTCAAACCTTTTCTTTTCTACTGCCTTCTCCATTTCTGCAGTCAACTCCTTTAGTCCTTCTTCCCCCCCCTACCTCTCCCCAAATCACTTGCTCCAATTCATCTTATATCTTTCTATGCTTTCCTCAGTCCACACCTTTTTTACTCCCCATCCCTTCTGTTCCTCCTTAATTCCTTGCTCCTTTCCTTTTAAAATCACTTCCAGTGGCTGATGATCCGATTCCTCCTTATCCCCCACTTTAAAACTTTCTATGTCCTCCCACATCTCTCCACTCACCATCACGTAATCAATCACCGATTCCCCCCTCCCTCCCATATAAGTATAGTCACCTCTGTCCGCCTCCTCTATATTTCCATTTAGGATTGACCATCCTTTTTCCTCACACATCTCCACTAACATTTTCCCATTCTTATTAACTGTCTTATCCATGCTAACTCTTCTCTTTACTTCCCCTCCTATATTTACTCCACCCTTTTCCCCTGTTCTCGCGTTAAAATCACATTCTATAATAATCTTTTCTTTTTCCTCCCCCTGTACCATATTCTCAATCTGTTCACTTAACATCCTCATATCCCGCCCATAAACTGTTAACACTATATATTTTTCCTTTCCTTCTCTAACCACATAATTTTTTACTATCCCTGTTTCTTGCTTCTCGTTTCCCTCCTCTTCTTCACCCGACCAGTTCTTTTTTATGCCCGTTATTATTCCTCCTCTTGTTCTACCTTTACTTTCTCTTCTAGTTGCAAATTCCACCTTCCAATTATACCCCTCTGGTAATGTTTTCTTTCATACTTCCCAGTCTTTTTCCTCCAACCATGTTTCCGACATTCCCATCATATCAAAGCCTTCTACGTATCTCCAGAAATCCTCTCCCTTATTTTTTATACCTGTCACATTCCAAAACAATAATTTTATTTGATTCTGCTTTTCCATCTCTTTTTCCTTAAAACTTGCTAATCCAACATCATTTGATCCATCCTTCCCTCCCCCAACTCTTAGTTTTTTTGTCCCCTTCTTTACTAGAGTTCCCCTCTCCTCATCCCAAAATCTTTCTTCACCTTCCACCCACCCTTTCAAGAATCCTATTTGAATACTTTCCCCCTCTCCCTTCATCTTACTCGCCTCATATCTTATCTTCTTTTGTATATCTATTTCCCTTCTCGTTGTGTCATCGTCTAAATAAATCTTGGTACCTCTTAGCCTTCTTTTTTGCTTCCATACATCTAACTTATCCTCAAATGTACCCATCTTTACTAACATTACACGCTCCGCTGACTTTCTAGTTTCTACCACTGTTTTCTCAATATTTAAATCCTTTTTTAACCAATTTTCCACTTGTTCCTTTTGCTCCTTCTTTCCATCTTTCACTTCCATACCTCTTATGATTATGTTTGTTCTCCTTTTTTCTTTTTCGTTTTTTTCCCAGCTTCTTTCTATCTTCTCCAATCTGGCCTCCAACTTTCTATACTTTTCTCCAAAAAACGTTTAGAAAAGCTCATCTGCAATCTTCTAGCTCTTCTAATTAGTCCGCAATTGCCGTTTAAACATTTGACAAAATTTTCTTCAAAAAATTTGCATTAAAAGCAATTTTTTTTGGTTTATAAAGCTTTTTTACCAATTTTTTTACAAAACGCTCATTATCTTGCTATTAAAAAAACTGCACTCTTCTAGCTGTCCTAATATGGACACCAATGACAACGCCGAAAGCTACGCCATTCAGTGTAACGGCTTCGGTGGAATACCGTCTGAGATAATAGCAGATGTACCGAAACAGCAACTAAACAAATTGGCACTGTTAATAAACACGTACTCTACTGAAACAATAAAAATTTCCAAGGGATTAATCTAGTCTTAATAAATAAAGGCAAGGACTCCTCCAGCGATTCAAACTTGTAGTAAAGGTCTCTATGATTGTTTAACAGCCAGGCGAAAGTATGCAAAGGCATATGCTATTAGCAAAACTACGAAAAGACATTGAAGACTTGAGGGGCATGTTTGCTAAATTACATGGGTTCGCGAAGGTTAAATCGACGATGGACGCAATAGAATCAGTCGACCGGTAGGCAAGAGCGACTCGTGAGGGCACCAAGAGAGCTAGATGACTATGCGCGATAGTCACACTAGGGGTTAAGAATGTAGTCAACGTTCTTGCGTGGCGTGGCTGTTTGGAATATTGCTTTCCACGGCTTACTAAAAATCAATCTGGGTGAATGGGCATAATTAGTAACTTTTGCAGACGACTTTATCTTAATTACCAGCGCTAGGGTGCATCATTGACGTGTGGCTAAAAACGAGGAAACTAGAACCGGCAAGAGACGAATCGGTGCGATTACTTTTAAGGTAAGGAACCATACCCAACAAACACAAGGATGTCCCAAGGATGTCCCGGGGACATGATTTTGCGGATCACTGAATGTCCCAAAGTCATCCCATTTTGGTTCTGTGTACGTCCTAGGGACATTCATAGGACGTTCTTTTGTCACAATGGTGTGCATCCCTACGATGTCCTTATAGGACATCCTTGCGTATCCGCAACGGGACGTCCCTTTTAGATGGCTGTAGGATATGCATATTATATTTTTATCCAGAAAAGTACCATTTCCAGTTAAAGTACATCTACTTTGTGGTTTTTGCTATTGTGTTTTTTATTCAGTAAGGAGACTTAACGTACTCCTCTGCGACTTGACGTAATGAATAAAAATAACTTTATCAAATAAAACACAAATTATTATTACATAAAACTATATTTTTAAATAATAATCCAAATTATATTCAATTAAAATAAATTTAGATTATTTCATTTTGTAACGGCGCGTCTATTTCAACGGCGTGTAAAGTTTATTAGGTGCTGATTGTAAGGACCACCCTTTCAAATAAGGGAAAATATAAAATAACTTACGTGATAGTCTTGCAGAGCTTCCTTGGCTGGCCAGCCGAAGCTCGATGTTGCTTCCCTTTGGTGGTCAGTGTGGGGAAGGTTGCAAGCAAAGTTTCGCGGTAACGCGGTGTCGTAAATCAAACGCAACTTAACTCTATAAACGTCAAACGAATACTAACTATCTCAAATATTTCCCGTGATAATAATAAGTTGTACGAACACATTTTTTTATCTTCTCGATCCCGGCCTTCTTTGGTCCTCCTTAGCGAGTTTTATATACTTTCTTCCCGATTTTTTTAAGTGTGGCGCTTGAAACAATGCAACTACATAAGAGATGGTAATCGTCATGTAGAGTCGATAAAAAAATAATACAAAAAGCTTATTTTGGTATTTCTATGTAATCAGAATTTACATTTTGCTAAATTAAAGAATTGATAAAGTGATGGTGATACTTCTTTTGTAGAATTATTGATTGATCTTTTTGACGATTCTATTATTGATTAAATCATAAGAGATGATCGATTATAACCATGTTAAAAAGTGTTTAAATCGTTTTTTAAAAAAAAAAATTGTAAACGCGTCAGTTTTACAAATTCATTAAGAACTTTTATACGTTTTGCATTTACATTTCATCAGAGGAATGTGGTAAAAACAAAATTATTTCTAGACGTATTTTTAACAACCTAACTAATTATTGTGGAAATAGTAATACAATACGAGAAATACGCACACTAATCATAACTATGAATACCAAGAACGCGATAACGTTATAGTTTCTTAGTTAGATTAGCGATTTTGTGCCTTATCGGTCATGTTGACATTTTTGGATGACTTATTGTGAATCGCGACGATAAAAGTCGTGAGATAACGTCGCACTTTTAAACCTTTAATGCAAAGAAAACATTTTTTAAATAATATTTTGAGTAAAAAAATTTTTTTTTACATATTTTCAATTCACCGCATATGGGGTTTTAAATCACCATTATTAATAATTGTGATCTTTTAATTTCAATAAACTTTTATTAATTTTTAGTAATTTAAAATAATAATTATAAATGATGATTTTTATACATTATAAATAAATATAAGGTACCAAAAACTTACCAAATAAATTTGTTTATGCACTAAAACACCCAAAAAACGTTAGATAATAAAAAGTACAGATAAATAAAGTAGTCAAAACACCAACAAAAACAGATACAGAGTGGAAACGGTGCAAACAGAGTGTACCACTTTGATATACCAAAGGAGCGTACGGGTGTTGAGTAGGCACCAGAGAACAAGAAGGAAAGTGGGCACGCGCACTAAGTTTGCATTTGTTTTTTCCCGTATAGGACATCCCACCGTACGTTCTTTATTGACATCCTGAGGACGTCCTATTAAAGACATCCTATACAGGTCCGTTTTAAAGCCCGGGATGTAAAGACATCATTTGGACATAAAACGAACGTCCCTGGGACGTCATGTGTTTACTGGGTAAAGTCTCTCCCAAGAAAACAATCCATAGCCTTGAAGTATACATGGACAAACACCTGTATCAACAGATATGGCCCAAACCATTAAAACAGCGGCAGTCATAGAAAAGAATATTGCCAAATTCGTTCAAGCCGACCATCATGAAGAAAATGTTTATATATACGGTGATCTACTATTCTCTTTTATATGCTGTTCTAATAGAGGCAGAAGCACTGGGAAAAAGCAAGTACCAAAGCATAGTCCACTCGCTTCAAAGGAGAAGCAAAAATGGCAAAACTAAAAGTATATGCACTTACAAACTAATAAAATATGTTGAGACTTCAGTTGGGGGACGACACGGACAACTAAACTATCACTTAACACAGATACTTACAGGGTACGGCTGTTTCATCACATCACTGTGCCTACTGCGTAGAGGTAGATGACTTCAATCACACGATTTTTGCCTGCGTTTATTCCCAATCAGCAAGGAAACGTTTCTTTCATGTTTTAAAAACGTTACAACGTTTTAAACTAGTCGAAATAAAAAATGTTTTACAGAAAAATATCTTTGTTACGTTTTAAAAATATTTCATTTAAATATTGATATTGAAATATTTTAAAAATGATTCCTAAAACATTTTTTAGTAACATAAAAAACGTTTTTACTTTATCAGAAATTATACTTTTGCTTGCTTTTATTTTTTTTTATATATTGTAAAAAAACACGTACAACTATATAAAATTTTGTTACATATTATTAATAAATACATATTAAACCTTTTCGTTTTTCTAAAAACTTTTGTGCGTGAAAAGATGGTGATTTTGTATATATATGCATTATATTTTAAGTTTTAACGAATCAACAATTTCTATGGTATTACTCCATATGCTGTGTAATGTATTGTTAGTGTATCAGTTTAATCGTTTTCTAATTTGCGTTCTAGTGAAACTCAAATAGATACTTTTAGCAAAGAGTATATAATACTCTTTGCTTTTAGTATATGTCAGAATGTATTATACGTAGGTTATTCGTTGCAAGAAATTTTGCTGAAGTGTAATATTATTTGTTACCGCAGTGGTACACTAAAACGTTCAGGTACATTCTATGTATACTTTATGATTTCCATTCTTTGTGATGTTTTAAGGTTATCAAATTAATATAATGTTGGCCAAATGGGAGATTTGAACGTGCACAATAACCAATTAATCTTCATAAAAAAACTGTTTTCTTTGCAAAAAAACAGGTTTGCTTAGTAAAAAAATTTGGTCATTTTCATAAAAAATCAGTTTCTTCTTAAAAAAACATTTAGGCCGCAATTGCCATTTAAGCATTTAAAAAAAAATTTCAAAAATTTGCAATAAAATCACTTTTTTTATGGTTTATAAATATTTTTTATCAATTTTTTTACACAGAACGTTTAGAAAAGATTATTGTCTTGCTATTAAAAAAACTGCACCTTTCTAGCTGTCTCATTTAGGCCGCAATTGCAGTTTGAATATTTTACAAATTTTTTTTTTAAATTAGCATTGAAATCACTTTTCTTATCATTTATAAGGCTTTTTTTAATTTTTTTCACAGAACGTTTACAGACGATCATTGTCTTGCTATTTAAAAAAAACTGCACCCTTATTCTGGCTTTCCCATTTAGCCCGCAATGGCCGTTTGACAATTTTACAAAATTTTGATCAAAAAATTTGCATTAAAATCACTTTTTTTATGGTTTACAAAGCTTTTTTAAATTTTTTGTACAAAACGTTTACAAAAAATCATTGTCTTGCTATTAAAAGAAATTGCATCCTTTTAGCTGTCTTAGTTAGACCACAATTGCCGTTTAAACATTTCAAAAAAAAAATTTCAAAAAAGTTGCATTAAAATCAATTCTTTATGGTTTATAAAGTTTTTTTATTAATTTTTTTACGAAACGTTTATTAAAAAAATGCACTCTTCTAGGTATCCTATTTAGACAGCAAATGTCGTTTAGAAATTTGACAAAATTTTCTTTAAAAAGTTAGCATTAAAATCACTTTTCTTATAATTTATAAGGCTTTTTTATATTTTTTTACAGAACGTTTACAAAAGATCATTGTCTTGCTATTAAAAAAAATTGCACTCTTCTGGCTGTCCCATTTAGGCCGCAATTGCCGTTTGACAATCTTACAAAATTGTATTCAAAAAATTTGCATTAAAATCACTTTTTTTATGGTCTATAAAGCTTTTTTATCAATTTTTTGTATAGAACGTTTACAAACAATCATTGTCTTGCTATTAAAAAAACTGCATCCTTCTAGCTGTCGTAATTAGGCCGCAATTGCCGTTTAAACATTTAAAAAAAAAATTTCAAAAAATTTGCATTGAAATCAATTTTCTTATAATTTATAAGGCTTTCTTATATTTTTTTTACAGAACGTTTACAAAAGTTCATTGTCTTGTTATTTAAAAAAAACTGCACCCTTCTGGCTGTCCCATTTAGGCCGCAATTGCCGTTGAAACATTTTACAATTTTTTTTTTTAAATTTGCATTGAAATCACTTTTCTTCAGTGCTGTAAACTATCTATATAAATTCATATAGATAAATTAATCTAGATTCATATTTTTTATCTATTTATATGTATCTGGATACAATCAAAAAATATAAGTTATATGTACTGTATATATATAATTTTTTATTTTAATTATTTAAATAATATTTATCAAAATTCGAGTGTCTCTTAAAATTCCAGTTACAATATGTGTTTTTCTTCAGTAATTTCCCGCATTCCATCGTAGTTCTTCAAATGAACTTCATCTATCGTTGTTACTACCTAGATTATTTCATCTGTTATCTATATAAAGTTTGAATAGTTTATCTGTTATCTAATACTAGATAATTTTTGAAAAAAAAAAAATTATCAATATAATTTAAAAATTATCTATTTACAACACTGCTTTTCTTATAATTTATAACGCTTTTTTATAAAATATTTTTTACAGAACGTTTACAAAATATCATTGTCTTGCTATTAAAAAAAACTGCACCCTTCTAGCTGTCCCATTTAGGCCACAATTGCCGTTTGACCATTTTACAAAATTTTATTTAAAAAATTTGCATTAAAATCATTTTTTTATGGTCTATGAAGCTTTTTTATTAATTTTTTTATAGAAAACGTTTAGAAAAGATAATTATCTTGCTATTAAAAGAATAAACCTTTCTAGCTGTCTTAGTTAGGTCGCAATTGCCTTTTAAACATTTGACAAAATTTTGGAAATTTTTTTATGGAAAAGCTTGCATTAAAATCACTTTTTTATCAATTTTTTTTAAGAAAACGTTTAGAAAAGATAATTATTTTGCCAATAAAAAGAACTGCACCCTTTTCTACCTGTCCTAGTTAGGCCGCAATTGCCGTTTAAACATTTGGCAAAATTTTCTTCAAAAAGTTTGCATTAAAATCACTTTTTTTATGGTTTGTAAAGCATTTTTATCAAATTTTCAAATAAAAAATTCGCGACCATTTCAATTTTGTCGATTTATTTGTTTTACATATTGAAACGTTCGAGAAGTTATTTGCAAATTCAAGAGTCTTCTCGAAGTTGTTATCCATCTTCTAGAACGTATATCGAAATATGGAACACTCGAGAATGATTTTCAAAATGTGTATATATACCGAAGAAACAAATCGTAGGTCAGTTATTTCTGTAATGCGAAGCCTACAGTGTTAAGAAGATTATTTAAGTCTAAATAAATAAGTCGTTAACGCGTGTTATAAATAAATCTACGAAGTACGCGACTTTAGTGTAAACAAGTGTGTGAAGTTATCCGCGGACTTTATCTTATCTTCGTGTAAGTGTTAGCGTTATACATAAATTTTATACTGTAAGTGTTTTATTAAATATCCTTAGATTAATTAATTCGGTTAATTTAAAAGTGTATATATTTCTAGTATAAGTTACAAATTTTTAGTCGTTTAAATAAATTGGTTTTAACAATAAAATTCGTAACAATATGTATATTATCATGCATTTCAAAATCAATTTATGCGAAATTATTCAACGATGTTTTTCACAAACTATTAATCAAAACTTAAAACTACTAAATCGACATTAAAGACAGGCGTGAAATATAATTCATTCGTTGTTTTTTTCTTTATTTTATAATTTCATTTATGTGTAATTTTGAACACAACATTAAGCGTTGTAAATTTGATTGTAATAAGTAATCAGTTTATATTTAAATTTGAATATTACTAAAATTGAAAGTGGCTTTATGCAGATAGACAGCGTGTAGTTGCAGGTAGTTCTCATACTATGGGAATCCTGTACTTTTATGTAAAGTAGTGTATCTTGGGTCTATCATATAGACAAGTACCTGCTTTTATGTATTAAAATCGCGGTAGATTGCTTCCGTGATAATGAACACTAGATTTTATAAATTTTTTTGATATATTATGATGCGTGTGTAATATGTGTATTTTTGGTTCACGTTTGTTTGTACCGACCTTTTAACTTTAGCTGGGTTGCTTCCGTAACTAGAACCTCAGTACCCACTGACAAGCCGTTAGTTAATTAACTCTTCTTCTGTTCAAAACAATGATGTTTGTGATGTTTAATTATTAACTGGTTGGTTGATAAATCTAAATTATGTAATAATCATTTAGATTCAGTTAGAAGATCGGAGATGTTTCTTTGCATGTTCTTCCTCTTCTGTTGAAAGTTCTACCGCAAAGGCAAAATTTTGGTTAAAATTTACTTGAATGAAAACCACGATTTACTAATGCTATGTGGATTATTTAACCTATTACAACCTTGCCACATATCAAGAATAAGCAGTGTATACCGAACGTAATACAACGTAGAAAGCCACAGCGAGATGTCGCTACATACTTTGGTTTGGTTTTAATTTTCAAATATGAGTAAGTTACATCACAAACTAAAGTCTATCCTATGATGTTCTTTATATTTTCCTACTTCTTATATACATTCATTCACGCATTACGCTCTGCTTTTTACACGTTACACGAGATCGAATGGTTTGATAACCCGAAACTCTCTCTTCCACGATTTGTTGTTGTTAGAATCATTTTTGTGATACCTGTGCTCAACCGAAATAACTTTTTCTGACTCAACGCTCTGTACCTGGCTAATTCTTTATTTAACCGATTGTGTTTCTTTAAACCTGAACGACTATCTTTTGCTTCCGATTAACGAGTACCAGGTATTGATGAACCCTGTCTGTGCCTATAACGTCAAAAAACTTTCCTTTCGTTTGACTTGTACAAGCCTGTAAAAGTAACAGAAAGCGAAATAGAATAAATCGAGAAAATAACAAGACAAATGTTGTTAATTTATACTGTGTTTGTACTATTATTTTTTAGACTGTACTCACTGTACTGGTGTGTACCAAAGATGTGTGTACTGGAATGAATAAAAGTGAAGTTGGCAACACTGTTATAATTAAAAAATATTTTAAAGTTATTATTAAACATCTTCATGTAATATAATTAAAACCAAATCACATATAAATTATTACGTAATTTTTAATGTTTCAGGTCATTAATTAAGTAACAGAAATATTGAGATACTTAACCTCAAAAATAGTTGTCATTCAGTATGTTCAGCACGCGATTACTAGTAAACACAGTATTTCGTACGTTAAAGTCAACAAACGCTCTTTTAAACAAGAATTACTTAATCAAACCATCGCTTATTTCATCCACTTATAAACACTATTCGACAGCTCTATTACAAAACTTCTACCAGAAGCCACAACCAAGTTTGTTGCAAAATGACAATATAGTTAGAATAAGCAATGAAATCAATTCGCGAACAGTAACAAAGTATTCTATTAGAAAAGGTAGGAGAAAATCGGTTAAAACTGTGTTGAAAAGATTCTATCGGTTACATTGGGGTGGTTGGATACGTACTATCGCTGGACGACACCGAAGGATATGGAGCAAAAGTTACACAAGAAGAATGAGAGTGAAACAGCATGTATTTTGTAATGCGACGCAGTGTACTTTGTTAGATAAGATGGTAGGCAGTTACTGGAGGAAACCCAAATATTATGTCGACGATATTTATGAACCGTATCATACAAGGGAAGAATTCCAATTTACCTACAAGAAACCAAGACCATACATACCTTCAGAGTAAATCGGGTTTTGATTTAATGTTATTAGATTTGTAATATTTACATATAATTATAAATTCGGACACATACTTTTCTTTTATTTAAATTCAAGAATTAAGTATATATTCTCAAATATTTCTTTATATTGTTATCTCTTACCCTAGAACTCGACACTGATTTTCCCATTTGCTCTAAAAGACTAATCAATGAAGAATCAAATGTATAATATCTTTATTTTAAGTAAATATACAGAAGTACATGTATATAATATATTTATTGTTACAAGAACAAAAATCACAATACAGAGTATATAAAAAAAATGGAATGTATATGGAATGCTTACGATTGCACTTTTCGCAACTGGAATTTAAGTACATTTTTCCCAGCGTTGTTTGTTCTTTTTACATAAAGCGAACGTTTTATAAATATGTAAAACTACCCAACTAATAAAATGAGATCTTACAATAACTACTAATGTGTTTAAAGATCAGATTGTTTTTCCGCTCCAATCTGATTTTTAAAATAGATTCTAAAGCGAAAATTATAATACATCTCGAGGCACTGGGTTTTTCATCTTTAAATACTAAAATTTTCTTAAAATTTAAAGTAAAAAATAATATATATTAAAAAAATATACATTAGGGAGTATTTATAAGATTCAATTTGTTTTTAATATAAAATATAAGTCTTCTGAATGGCTAAAATACCTTAGAGGTTCTAAGACATACACTACATTAAATGGCAATTTTTCTACTTAAAAGAAAATGTGTACTAATTTGGTCGCGTCACATTAAATTTTGTATATGTTTATATATAAATAGGTGCCGGTATATTCTTAAGAATCTTAGAGCTTTAATATCTTCAGTGCTACTAATATAATAAATGGTATTTTTATATACATTAAGTGAGTATGTAGATGAGAACTTCATACTGGTGTTTCTTCGTTTTCTGCCCTGTTAACAATCGCCATTTTTTTTTAAAACGATCTTTTTGGTAGCTTTGTTAAGGTTACCATTATTTGTTAATGGTATAGTCCCAACACCATCTAGATAAGAATATAAATATTGTTAAAAATGTTAATATAAATTTAGGGCAGGTGTCTCTAAAGGCAACTAAGAGTTAAGTACTAAGAGATTAGTGTTTCATGCATCAGTTTTTAGTCAAAACCAAAGATGTTTATCCCTACTGCTGTATATAAAAAAGTGAAGCCAAAATAGGCCATTTGTAAGGCAGGAGAAATGGTCAGTTCAAATGTGAGTATCTTACAAGCTCGTCGTTAACCAATCAGATAAGATTTGGCCGATCCATCAAATGGCCGATTAGTCCTTAGTCAAAACGAACAAAAAAAAGGTAATACTATAACATATCCTACATAATTCCAGAAATTCGATATTGTTCTGAAACGTTCTATGAGAAAACATCAGAACTTTCCATACAACGATAACAGAAACTATGAAAGGTAAACGCAAGAAATGAAGTGCATAAATACAAAGATAAAAAAGATACTTTATAGCTATGGTGTTATATAAATTAATTTAGTAAGTTATTCTTGCATTAATTAGTTAGTTATATTTTCTTAGTTATACCGAATGTCCCACACCGACTATAACTTTTCTTTTTCTGCACAACATGTATCTAGATTCTGATTTTGAAATTATTTACAAAGATTGGGAATTTTCGGTTATACCGAAAATCGCTGCTATACCTACGATATTTTCTTTCGATTTTATCTTAACCATTTTTGCCTACTGTTATATTTATTATTATATTAAATATCTTGGATTTTCTATTACCATTGACAATATTCACATTTTTAACAAAAAAAGCAAGTTGGCTTTGCGTATTGTTTTTAAGAAAAGGCCGATGCAGTTGTGCCGATTGTGTTTCATATTGTTCGTTCAGTCAGGACAAATTGGTAGATATGACACTCATTATTGCCTAATGTCATCAAAATCCCTTGTTAGCGTCACGTATCTATGCAAGAGTTTTTTGTGAATGGGCTGATCAAAAATATTCGTAAGACGATTTTTTCTTCGAGATCGTTATGTTTTTCGACGAATCAACATTTCACAGAAATGGATTTCTATTACTACTCATTTCCACCAAACAACGGGTCAACAACACCGTTGGTCTTTAAATATTCTTCTTGTATGATCATCTTAGTATACAGAAATATTATAATTGTTGGTCAATGAATTGTACGAATTGTTGATGGACGCTACTTTGGCAATACTGAGGCAGATGTGGTTGCAACAAGACGAAGCTCCCGCACAGAATATCCCGCAAGTTCGTCAGTTTTTTAATGCACACTTCCCAAACAAATTTTAGTACAATTCTGACTGTTGAATAAGCAACTTTCCACGCACAGTCGCGTGAGGATCTAGACATTTCAATTGCTATTAAGTGTTTCTATCATAAAGGAGGCAGCACAGGCCTGAGATCCGGATGTGAATGACGACATTCTTACGTTGAATCTTGTGTTTGTCGGAGGTTGCAGAGCAACACTCGAGAAATTCCTCTCGATGCAAAACGTATAAGCGAAGCCTGCTTGATGTTAATTTTCGCGTTACGTTTGGAAAATAAGATCTACCTAATCTCCTTGTTTGTTAACCTCATGCTTGATTATTATTAAGTTCTGGAAAAAAGGGTTACTAACCGGTCTACGAATGCTGCCGTTTGGGGCATATCGACAATAAGCGAGGCTGAACATTCTATCTCGAGTATACTATGCTTTTTATATTATATCTGCACTTCAAGGTGCATTAATTCTTAAACGTCGATCCATACGAGCTCAAACGATCGAATCGAATACGTAATCCATTAGTTCGTCGGAATTCTGCTAGAAATAATTCCCGGATTACTCGGTACATGAACAATTCAATTTTAACCATTTGCTACGAGGTCAGCGAACGCATGATGGTAGTTTTGAGAAATATTCCAATTTATTTTTTTATATCATTTAATTACAATTGCTCTTCTATATTAATTTTTTATAAGGAGATTCGGAAGTACGTTGCTTACGTTAGGTTAATAGAGTGGTTAATTGAACCAAATTTCATTTCGCTTGCACGGTCGACGTCACTCGCGAACGCGTTTAAACAACTTAAATTCTGTTATTTCATTCGGAACCTGTGGGTTTAATAATTTTTTGTTTTGGGTACCCTTTCCCTAACCCAGACTTTTTTCTTCTTTCCTCTACGCACAAAAAAATGTATCGCAGAGTACCGGCTCACCAGACGAAGTTGGATACTAACATCTCGACCTACGTCCGTCTCCGATTTAAGCTAGCCAAACAGGTGAGTCGACAAACTACTTTTTACACTTTCACAATTCGTGTGTCTGACGATATGGGAAATCAAGTTCGATTGGCCTTTAGAGATATCACACCAGTAATGCTCGCCGGTGTGAGGGACAATTTCAAGAAACGAGTTCATCTGTCACCAAGAAATCGAAGCGAATACCAAATCGTTAGGGATAAAGCAGTGCAAGAAAAAATCAAATAAAAAAACGGCCTAAATAAGCGAGCTAAATCTGAAGAATACCGCATCCCTACGAATTTGTGCAGAAAACCCTGAAATACGACTTTAAAAAGGCACCAAAACAAAAAACATTCGCAGAGATCGCAAAAGAAATTAAAATAAACACACCAACAAAACATGCACCACGAGAATTGAAATTAAAAACTAAGACGCAAAAGAAGTCGTAGAGTGCTTCAAACCAAACTTTGTTCGAGCTGTTCAGCAGACTTTTTGCCCCAGACCCCCCTTTGCAAACCGTTCTCGGTGCTATATATTGAAATCATTGTATTAGCTTATTCTATAGGGTGGTACCTCCGCTCGCACTTGCCCTGTAAGTACAGAAGGAATCGAGAAGGTTCAGCTTCGGTAGTTTAAAATTTTTCGAGTATAAAAATTTTTCTCGACACGCCCACCTTTTGGTGGCGATATCAAATTTAATAAGTGCGTATTTATTCACTTTCCGGTAAGGTTTGGTGCATTAGAGACCTCAACGCCGAACGAGGCTATCAACCTTAAGTTATTTCACGCGATTCCACGTGAATCTGCAAATTAATTTTGTCGATATTTAGTGGAAGCTTAGTCGAGGTAAGCGGTTAGATTTTTCTTTATTGAGGGTTTAATTTGATTCTTTCCTAAATGTCTATAGCAACTTTCCATACCCCCCGCATGTCTCCTTTATCGGTGAAGATAACGAGCAGGTGGCATATTTGGGGAAAAATTTCCATGACGTTACGTTACTATAACTTAACTATTCACACTCACATTCAAGGGGCTGGAAACCTTCAAAATTGCGAAACGAAGATCTACTTCATCTCCTTATTTATTACCCTCATGCTTGATTATTGCTGAAGTTCTGGAAAAAGGAGTTACTAACCGGTCTACGGATGCTACCGTTTGGGGTATATCGATAGTAAGCGAGGCTAAACATTCTATCTCGAGTATACTATGCTTTTTATATTATACCTGCACTTTAAAGTGCATTAATTCTTAAACGTTGATCCATGCAGGCTCAAACGATCGAATCGAATACGTAATCCATTAGTTAGTTAGTCGGAATTTCGCTAGAAATAATTCCCGGATTACTCGGTACATGAACAATTCAATTTTAACCATTTGCTACGAGGTCAGCGAACGCATGATGGTGGTTTTAAGAAATATTCCAATTTATTTTTTTATATCATTTAATTACAATTGCTCTTCTATATTAATTTTTTATAAGGAGATTCGGAAGTACGTTGCTTACGTTAGGTTAATAGAGTGGTTAATTGAACCAAATTTCATTTCGCTTGCACGGCCGACGTCACTCGCGGACGCGTTTAACAACTTAAATTCTGCTATTTAATTCGGAACCTGTGGGTTTAATAATTTTTTGTTTTGGGTAGCCTTTCCCTAACCCAGATTGTTTTCTTCTTTCCTCTACGCACAAAAAAATGTACCGCAGAGTACCGGCTCACCAGACGAAGTTCGATACTAACATCTCGACCTACGACTGTCTCCGATTTAAGCTAGCCAAGCAGGTGAGTCGACAAACTACTTTTTACAGCTTCACAATTCGTGTGTTACAAACAACATCTCACAATATGGGAAATCAAGTTCGTTTGGCCTTTAGGGATATCACACCAGTAATGCTCGCCGGTGTAAGTGACAATTTCAAGAAACGAGTTCATCTGTCTCCAAGAAATCGAAGCGAACATCAGATAGTTACGGATAAAGCAGACGAAACCGTTAAAGCACTGTTACAATAAAAAATCAAATAAAAAAAACGGTTAAAACAAACGAGCTAAATCTGAGAAATGCCGCATCCCTACGAATTTGTGCAGAAACCCTTGAAATACGACTTTAAAACGCAAAGGAAATTAAAATAAACACACCAACTAAACATACACCACCAGAATTGGAATTAAAAACAAAGAAGCAAAAGAAGTCGTAGAGTGCTTCAAATCAAACCTTGTTCGTGCTGTTCAGTATACTTTTGCCCTACTTTGCAAACCGTTCTCTGTGCTATATATTGAAATCATTGTATTAGCTTATTCTATAGGGTGATACCTCTGCTCGCACTTGCCCTGTAAGTACAGAAGGAATCGAGAAGGCCCAGCTTAGGTTAGGCCACATCCGCGGTAGAGCTATGCTCATTTAAGTCGCGATGTGATGGAAATGACTAATTTTCTGCCCTGCTTGTTATGTTAAAAAGTTGGTAGGTTAAAATTTTTCGAGTATAAAAATTTTCTTCGACACGCCCACTTTTAGTCGGCGATGTCAAATTTAATAAGCGCGTGTTTATTCACTTTCAGGTAAGATTTGGTGCATTACAAACCTCAACGCCTAACGAGGCCTTCATCCTTAAATTATTTCACGCGATTCAACGTGAATCTGGAAATGAATTTTGTGGCTATTTAGTGGAAGCTTAGTCGGGGTAAGTAGTTAGATTTTTCTGTCTATATTTCCATACCCCCTACACGTCTCCTTTATCAGTAAGATAACGAACAGGTGGCATATTTGGGAAAAAAATTCGATGATGTCACGTTACTATAACTTAACTATTCACACCGTCAAGAGGTTGGAAACCTTCAAAACTGAGAGGAGCTGCTACCATCAATTGCTATGTTAAGTCGAAGGGAAACATTGCGCATTTGCTATCTCAAATGATTGTATGCTTTGAAAACTGATTTTACTTGTGTTAACGCCGTATGTACGTTTAATGTTAGATTTAATATTACATTTTAGGTAACACAAGTACGGAATTAGCTAATCCCCTACTGGATGAAACCTAACTGTGAGTATTACAATATCTAATTTTACGATTAGTACTTCGTTGGTCATGTCGATTGTTGACCGTACGTGCATGTTAGGTTAACACAATTAATAATAAAATCACAAAGTTGTATGCAGTAAGGCTTCATTTGTTTTTGTTATATACTTTTGCGATTTTAAATTTACGAATATAGTCAGTCCTTCTTCGAATGTAAAAGTTTAGACCGAATAGGTCAGTCTACTGTACGACGCGTTGCCCAGTATAGGGCGCAATTTATATTTGGTCAACGTTTGGAAAATTTACGTAATTATATTTATGTACTTTCTTCGTCCTCTTTGGAATTATTATCTGTGATAAAATAAATATATATGCTGTGTTATTACTTCTGTCGTGTTATTTGTTCTTTTCCAGCTAGGGGTAGAGTTAAACGATATCTCCCAAATTTAATCTTTCGTCGTTTTGGCGCCTTTTTAGATTTAATTTATAATTTCGCATCACAAAGCCTACGACTCCCTCTCCGGGGACAACTGTGTTAGCCGTTGCTTATTTTTTTGGTTACACGAAAAACAGTGTAACATGCTTCTTGGTCAGTTTTTCTCTGCCCTGATTCCGTTTTTCTTATTCTATTGGAGTTTCACGTTCTACCTCTTGTAGTTCTCGGAATTGCTGTTATTTTCACCCTGATCAGGCTTATTCCAATGTTGCGACGTCCATCAACAATTCGTCCAATTCATTTGCTAAAAATTGCAAATAATTCTGTCCAGTAAGATAGTAATTCAAGAACAAAGTACCTATTGCATGAGTACCCAAAAGACCATCCTAAATATTTAAACACCATCGGTGTTGTTGATCGGTTTGTTTGATAGAAATGAGTTTTTATTGGAGTACTAATGGAAATTACGTAAATTTACGAATCCATTTCGTCAAAAAACATAATGGTCTTGAAGAAAAATTTGTCTTCGGTTCATGTTTGATGATGCCATTGACAAAAAACCTAATCGAAATCATCTTACGTTAACTCCATGATACGGATGATACTGATGTTTCCGCAATGTTCTGTGCACAGATGATTTTGAAATGTTACACACTTGCATATGGATTCTCTAGAACTGCGCTCAAAACTTGAAATTCATCGCCTTCAATAAGAACATTGCATTATAAACTTCGTTCGGATATTGTACCTGCCCGCCATTTAGAAATATTTCCAACAATCTTCTAAACGTAGCCACTTGCGGCTGACGTCTATTCGAAAACGTCTCGCATAGATACGTGACCCTAACAAGAGATTTCAATGACATTCGCCAAGAATGAGTGTCATATGGTCAAATTTGTCTTCACTGAGCGACATGTACAGAATTAGCTAATCCCCTACTGGATAAAACCTAACTGTGAGTATTACAATTTCTAATTTTACGATTAGTACTTCGTTGGTCATGTCGATTGTGGACCGTACGTGCATGTTAGATTAACACAATTAATAATAAGATCAATTTGTGCGTCACAAAGTAGTATGCAGTGCGGATTGAGTCTCTAAGGCTTCATTTGTTTTTGTTATATACTTTTGCGATTTTAAATTTACGAATATAATCATTCCTTCTTCGAATGTAAAAGTTTAGACCAAATAGGTCAGTCTACTGTACGACGTGTTGTCCAGTATAGGGCGCAATTTATATTTGGTGCAACCCATGTATATTTGGAAAATTTACGTAATTATATTTATGTGCCATCTTCATCCTCTTTGGAATTATTACTTCTGTCGTGTTGTTTGTACTTTTCCAGCTACGGGTAGAGTTAAACGATATCTTCCTAAACTGTGTTAGCCGTTGCTTATTTTTTTGGTTACACGAAAAGCAGTGTAACATGCTTCTTGGTCAGTTTTTCTCTGCCCTGATTCCGTTTCTCTTATTAGTAGAGTTGCATCTATTGGAGTTTCACGTTCTACCTCCTGTCGTTCTCGCAATTGCTGTACGTCCATCAACAATTCATCCAATTCATTTGCCAAAAATTGCAAATAATTCTGTCCAGTAAAATCCAGTAGTACCCAAAATACCCTCCTAAATATTTAAAGACGATCGGTGTTGTTGATCGGTTTGTTTGATAGAAACGAATTTTTATTAGAGTACTATTTGACAATTATGTAGATTTACGAATCCATTTCGTCAAAAAACATAACGGCCTTGAAGACGAATTTGTCTTCGGTTAAAAAACCTAATCGAAATCATCTTACGTTAACTCCATGATACGGATGATACTGATGTTTCCGCAAGGTTCTGTGTACAGACGATTTTGAAATGTTCCACACTTGCATATGGATTCTCTACAATTGCGCCGAAAACTTGAAATTCATCGCCTTCAATAAGAACATTGCATTATAAACTTTGTTCGGATATTGTACCTGCCCGCCATTTAGAAATATTTCCAACAATCTTCTAAACGTAGCCACTTGCGGCTGACGTCTATTCGAAAACGTCTCGCATAGATACGTGACCCTAACAAGAGATTTCAATGACATTCGCCAAGAATGAGTGTCATATGGTTAAATTTGTCTTCACTGAGCGACATGTATAGAATTTAGCTAATCCCCTACTGGATAAAACCTAACTGTGAGTATTACAATTTCTAATTTTACGATTAGTACTTCGTTGGTCATGTCGATTGTGGACCGTACGTGCATGTTAGATTAACACAATTAATAATAAGATCAATTTGTGCGTCATAAAGTAGTATGCAGTGCGGATTGAGTCTCTAAGGCTTCATTTGTTTTTGTTATATACTTTTGCGATTTTAAATTTACGAATAGTCATTCCTTCTTCGAATGTAAAAGTTTAGACCAAATAGGTCAGTCTACTGTACGACGTGTTGTCCAGTATAGGGCGCAATTTATATTTGGTCCAACCCATGTATATTTGGAAAATTTACGTAATTATATTTATGTGCCATCTTCATCCTCTTTGGAATTATTACTTCTGTCGTGTTATTTGTTCTTTTCCAGCTAGGGATAGAGTTAAACGATGTCTCCCTAATTTAATCTTCGCGCCTTTTTAGATTTAATTTTTAATTTCGCATCACAAAGCCTACGACTCCCTCTCCGGGGACAACTGTGTTAGCCGTTGCTTATTTTTTTGGTTACACGAAGAGCAGTGTAACATGCTTCTTGGTCAGTTTTTCTCTGCCCTGTTTCCGTTTCTCTTATGAGTAGTTTTGCATCTATTGGAGTTTCACGTTCTACTTCCTGTCGTTCTCGCAATTGCTGTTATTTTCACCCTGATCGAGCTTATTCCAGTGTGGCCACGTCCAGCAACAATTCATCCAATTCATTTGCCAAAAATTGCAAATAATTCTGTCCATTAACATAATCATTCAAGAACTATTGGCCTACTGCACGAGTACCCAAAATACCATCCTAAATATTTAAAGACGATCGGTTTGTTTGATAGAAATGATTTTTTATTGGAGTACTATTGAAAATTATGTAGATTTACGAATCCATTTCGTCAAAAAACATAATGGCCTTTAAGAAGAATTTGTCTTCGGTTAATGTTTGATGAGCCCATTGACAAAAAACCTAATCGGAATCATCTTACGTTAACTCCATGATACGGATGATACATGATGTTTCCGCAATGTTCTGTGCACAGACGATTTCAAAATGTTCCACACTTGCATATGGATTCTCTACAACTGCGCCCAAAACTTGAAATTCGTCGTCTTCAATAGGAACGCTGCATTATAAACTTTCTTCCTGTACCTGCCCGCTATTTAGAAATATTTCCAACAATCTTCTAAGCGTAGCCTCTTGCGGCTGACGTCTATTCGAAAACGTCTCGCATAGATACGTGACCCTAACAAGAGATTTCAATGACATTCGCCAAGAATGAGTGTCATATGATCGAATTTGTTTTCACTGAGCGACATGCTCAAAGAACAAATAGAAACATGACTAAAAACACAACAAAACGCACACGGTCATTAAATGGCGTCTCAAAACAAGCGATAGTCGTTCAACAATACCCAAGGTCCACTTGCTTTCTTTGTTAAAAACGTGAAAATTGTCAATGCTAATAAAAAATCTGAAATATTTGAAAAACTAGCAAGAGTAGACAAAAATGGTTAAGATCGAAAAAAAATAAAATTTTGCATTGAATGGTGTAATAAATTACTGATTTTTGTGTTTAATACAACAATTCAAACCGCAACTTCCTAACTGATTGAGTTTCGACGATATGATGAATTGCATAAAGCACGGCAAACGTCAATTTTTTAATAATATACAAGTTGTTCTATTTAAAATATCGTAGTTAGCATAGATTTCCGGTCTAACCGAAAGTCCGCCATCTTTGCAAATAATTTTAAACTGTGTTTCTCATGAATCTAGATATATAATGTGGAGAACATTTCTTCGAATTTCTGCGTGTATTTAAATTCAAATAAATTAAAGCTCGTAACTACTCATGCAATTTATATAATTTCGAATACGTACTGAGGAGGATCCGTTGGATGTGCAGCCGAGTGCATCATCGACACTGGTGGCATAAGAGGTGAAGGGGACCCTCTCATACTTCCGCACACTGAACCGTGCACAGATCCTAGTACCGACCCAATCCTGGAACCCATCCTTGAACCGTGATATTCCAACCCCGGATTATTAATATCATTCGTAATTGGAGACATCATCCGCCCCGATTGGGCGTAATGATGAGAATTTAAATGATCTTCTTCGGCGGTGTAAGGAAACAAATACTTTTCATTAACGTGATGCTTCTCTTCGAGATCCGAGCAACGATCGTCACCGTAATCCGGATAATCTTTATTCCTCATCGCTTTACTTAAATACGATTGATTTGTTTCTGTGTTCATTATGTAATGTGGATCGTAATGCATTCTTCCAATGTACTGTTCGGAGTGATTAGTTGGTATACAAGTTTCTGGGGTAACATCAGGATTAGGTAGAGGGTTAGGTGAGCTGGTCTTTTGACAAAATTCGTTGTCAGAAGCGGTTTCGGCAGACCAACGCCCAACTTCAGGTACTGGAATACGCCAATTAATCAATGCTTCCAGCTTGGGAATTACTCACAGTTAGTGTTGTGTAAATAAGCTTCAGGTAACTGGCTAGACCACCGTGATGCATACATTGGTTGAATGGCTGGAAACAGTTGTGAATTTGTGACTACGTTTAGAGAAGGCGGTGTACCACATCTTGATACTACGTGTTCGGTAATATTAGGTAAGTATCCTTGCCTCATTGTGCTAACACCTACAACCACATCGCCTAAGTATTTATAATAAATAAATTAAAATAAGTACCAGTATTTCTAGTACGATGTCTCCTAGTACTTGATTCGTCGTCGTCGCTCGAATGACTAGACGCCAACTCCAAACTTCGACCTTCAGAAGCATCCGAATCTGAATCGCTCTGAGCTCGCCTCTCTCTCCTTTGTTCGTCCTCCTCTGCAACTATACAAACATAAATTACACAATTAGTCAAAACCAGATCTTACTCCTATGGTGTTGAAGCGCCGTTTCGTTCTCAAATCCGTGAAGATACGATGGCACATCGCTGGTCGAGTTGTAGTTCGACGTGCTGGTTGAAGTTTGACGCAGTTGAGTGTCACTTCTAAAACACATATATAAAATAACGTTTGTAAAAATAAAATACGTACCTGTAAGGACTCGAACTTGTCTTGGTAGTTGAGCGGGATGTCGTGCTTGACGCTGATATTCCAATATTTCTACGATTGACTTCAAATCCAGTTCCTCTATATGCAATACCAGGTCTCTAAAATATTTACTTCTTTATAGATGAATACAAAATTTTGTACTTACAGATTGCCCACTGATGTTATGGCTACTACTACTAACAACCGCTGCAGTAGACGTGGTTTCAAGTAATGGGACTTTTTTACCCATGCAACGCATCACCGATCTAATAAAAACAATCTTACAACATTGTCTAATTTCTGATTACATTACCTTAACAAATTCTGGCGCACCCGGGCGTTCGCGAAACAATACCCGCCCAAAGAAAAAACGGCATGTGCTAGAACTGAAAATGAGAGTAGAGGCGTCAACAACGGATAGCGTTCTGACGCGGCTAAAAGTGCCAAAACCCATGTAGCTCCCAACAAAGGCAGCGCAACAACGGACACCCACAATAATGTTCTATAAACAGAAAATAATTTCGTGTTTGTACCAATCATCCACAAACCTTAAATTTCCAAATCCTAAGACGTGATCTTGTAAAGTAAACGCAGCACGAATTGAGAAAACTAACACGCTTAAATTAATGAAGACTAATAGGCAAATAGGACCAACTAGGCTCCAGACTACGCTTTCGTATAACGAGACCCAGCAGCTGTAATTGTTTCAATTGTTTAATCAATTCCCGTTAGTGTAGGCAACTTACAAGTAGTAATTTCCGTATTGGTGCGCGCGGACGCCAACGGCTAAACTTACAACAACAGCAGGTAATACGTAGCCTACGCTATAATAAAAACGCATTGGTCCATGATTGATATCACGCATTTCAGTCAGCATTCTGTATAAGTGTAAGGCATCAACTAGCATCCAAGAGAATCCGGCTAGCCACAGATAGTGGAGACAAATTGCGATTAATTTGCAAGCAAACTGGAATAATTTATTTTTAACATTCGGGTTCGATTCTCACCGGTACTTACTTCATTGCTAACCATAGATTTACGCGCTTTTAAAGAAACGAAATAGAGCAACTCTGCCAAAAACACACATAGAATTAGGTTCTTTCGAACTGTGTTCGAATTAGTCTGCAATCCCCGTATCAATGCTAATATCAAGTACGTTGCTAGTAATAATGGTAATGATATACAAAAGCAACTGTAGCTTGATATATCTTCAAGCAACGACGGTTCGGGAATGTACTAAAATTTGTATGTTATTATTGTTACAAATAATTGAGACGCATAGATTTGGTCGTGTTTTGAAGGTGATTAAGTAAGGACGTGTTTAATAGTAGTACGGAGTTTGGTGTGATTTAAGGTGATTTATAGCAATTAATTTTACGTGTGCGTGTTGAGGAATGTGAAGGTGGCTCAGATAACGTATGCGAAGGCGAGCGGGTATCGCGGACTAGATTAAAGGTCAAGCGCGCGCTTGATAACAACAGGGAAATACAAACTTTTATTTATATACTTTTTTGAAGATTTGTGGTGGGCGTTAATTAAATACAATTAGAAGAATCATAGTAACAATAAATTTAAAAAATATTAATAAAGAGAAACAAAAATTAAATAAATAACTAAATTTGAAAAAAAATAAATAAATAATAAATAATAAGTAATAACAAAAGGGGAAAGGGATAAATAAAAGAGAGAGAGGAAGAGGAAGAAAAGGCAACAAATATTTGAAAGAGGAAAGAAAACAATAAGATCCTTGAGACGTTAAAAGATATCGGAGGAGAACGAACGAAGGAAAAACCTCAAGAACAGAAGGAGGAAGGAAAGAAATGGAGGAGTTAAAAAGAATTAATGAGAGAAATGATGAAACAGATGGAAGAAAATATGCAAGGAATAAGACAAGAAATCAAAGAAATGAAAAAGAAATGGGAGAAAGAGAAAAAAGTGGGGAGAAAGAAAAGAGAAACTGGTGGAGAGAATAGAAAAACTGGAGAAAAAAGCGGAAGACGAGGAAAGATGGAAAAGAAAAATAATATCGTGATAAAGGGTGGAGAAGTGAAAAACCACAAAAGATTTAGCAGTGATGCTGGAAGAAAAATTAAATGTAAAAGTAGAGGTGAAAAAAAGTGACAGTAATAAACAAAGAGAAAAAAATGAGATGGTGGTGGCGGAAATCGGAGGATGGGAGGGAAAAACAGAAGGTAATGGAGGAGAAGAAGAAATTAAAGAATACAAGAATATATATAAGTCACGATTTAACATGGGAGGAAAGAAGAGTGCAAAGAGAAATAATGAACATAGCGGTGGGGAAAAAGAGCGGAAGGAAAAAGAGTATGGGTAGGAGTACAGAAAAATGGAGATGAACAGGAGACAGATACATATGGAACGACAAGGATAAAGGGACTGTGCAGAGAAAGAGAAGAGAGAGTAGAGAACCAAAGGCAAAAAACTAAAGGGCAAAGGGGGAGGTAAAGAAAGGAAAGTTGACGAGAGCAGCAAGAAAAGGAATAATGAGAGATGGAAATGGAAAAGAAAAAGAAGGGAAAAAAAAAAAGAAAGTAAGGCAGAAGCACGGGGGAGGTGGAGGTAGGCTGAGAGTATTGTTTTGGAACATGTAGGAATAAAAACAAGGAACATGATTTCTGGAAGTACATCAAGGAACAGAATGTAGTGGGATTACAGGAAACATGGATGGAAGAAAAAGAATGGGAGTGGTGGGAAAAAGAGTTGCCAGAGGAATTTGAGTTGGTGGTGCAACATGCAGAAAGAGAAAGAAAAAGGAAAGAGCAAAGGGGGTATAATAACGGGAATAAGAAAAAATGGTTGAACCAGGAAAGAAGGAGAAAGTGCAACAGAAGAGGAGTTGTAGAAAGGAACATGCAGTGGGGAAAAACAAAAATAAAAAGTGGTGACAGTTTATAGCAGTAGAATGAAAGAGACAAGGAAAAACTTAGAAGAGATGATAGAAGAGAGGGAAGAGGGATTGATAATAGTAGGAGGACTTCAGCAAAAATAGGGGAAGAGGGGGAATACAAGAAAGAAAGGGACAGGAAAGAGACAAACAAAGGAAAAGGTGATAAATAAAGAGGAGAAAGAACTGCTGGAATTGTGCAACGAAAAAGGGTGGGAAATAATGAACGGAACAGAGAAGATGATGGAAAGGGGAATTTACATACATAGGAGGAAGGGAGAATCAATAATAGATTTTGTAATGACAAATGCAGAGGCCGCAGAAAAGGTAAAGACATTTAAGGTGGGAGAAAGAGTAGAGTCAGACCATCAACCACTGGAATTGACAATGGAAGGAAGGGAGAGAAGAGAGAGAGGAAGAGGAGAGTACATAACTAAAAAAAGTGGACAAAAGAGAGTATAAAAGATATAAAGAGAGAATAGGGAAAACGGTATGGATAGGGAAGGAAGTACAAGAAAGTGTAGAGGAAATGAGAGAGATGATGGAGAGAAGCAACAGAGAGAGTCAGATTTAGAAAATGGAAGGGGAGAAAACTGGATGGAAGAAATGGTGGGATAAGGAATGCAAGGAAGCAAAGAAAAAGGCAAGAAGAGCATTAAGACAGTGGAAAAAAAGGAAGAAAGAAAAAGAAGAATACAAAGAAGCAGTAAAAATATACAAAAAACATGCGACAGAAAGAAGGGGAAAACAAAAGAAACAAGAGGAGCAGATTAAAAGGAATAAAAACGGAAGAAGATGTATGGAAGTACCTAAAGAAGCAGAGGGAAAAAAACAGGACGCCAAAGGGAAAAAAAATTAAAGAATGGGAGATATATTTTCCGGAACCTGTTGGGAGGGAAGAACAAAAGCAGGAAAAAAGAAAAAGGAAAGAGCGGTAGTAAGACAAGAAGAAGGAGATAGGGATAGAATAAGGGAGGAAGAAGTAATAGAGGGCGATAAAGAATATAAAAAAGGAAGGCGACAGGAGAAGATGGGATACAAGGAGAAGAGTGGATATGCAGGGGAGAAAATGTAGCAAAAAGGATGACGGAAATAATAAACAAAATATGGAAAGGGAAGGATTCCCAGAGAGAGATGGAGAGAGAATAATATGCCCAATACATAAAAAGGCGAAAAAGAAAGTCGAGAATTATAGAGGGGTAACATTACTGAGCTCAGCATACAAATTGTTCAGACAATACTGCAAGAAAAGATTACAGAACGAAATAGAGAAAAAAGAAGTTTGGTACCAGACGGACAAGCGGGATTCAGAAAGGAAGAAGGGCGATAGACAACATATATATATAATGAAACATTAGCAAATAAAGAACTAGAAAAAAAAGAGGGAAAATGAGTAGCACTATTCGTAGACCTAAAAGCTGCTTTTGACAAAGTGAATAGGGCAAAGCTGTGGGAATATATGAAAAGAAAAAAAATCAATGAAAGATTAAGACAAAGAATAGAGGAAATATACGAAGAAACGAGAAGCAGGGTTAAAGTGAATGGGGAAGAGAGTGAAAAATTCATAACAAAGAGAGGGTTGAGGCAGGGATGTCCACTAAGTCCAAGCCTGTTCTCGGTATATACGGGGGATCTGGAAGAGACAATGAGAGGACAACAGACAGGAGGGATAGTGGTAGGGAAAGCTAAGGTATGGTCGTTGGCGTATGCGGATGACATAGTGCTGGTGGCTAAGGAGGAAAAGGAAATGAAAGAGATGATGAAAACGCTAGAAAAATACATGAAAAAATAAAGAATTGGAAGTAAACACGGAGAAAACAAAGATAATGATATTTAGAAAGGAGAAAAGAAAAAGAGAGGAGTGGAGATGGAGTGATGAGGAAGTGCAACAAGTGAAGGAATTTACATACCTGGGCTACACGATGAAACAGGATAATAAAGAGGAGAACACATAAAGGAAGGTTGAATAAAGAAACAGGCTAATAGGACAAGTATGGGGTGTGGGGAAAGAATATTCAAGATGGATATAAAAAAAAGAAAATTACTGTTCGAAAAATTAATAAAGGGTGGTAATGTATGGGCAAATATGGGGCTGGAAGGAGTGGAGAGGGAGGTAGAGGGCTACAGGAAAAATACTGGAGATGGAGGTGTTAGGATTGGACAGGGATACACCGGGGTATATTGTGAGAGAGGAGGTTCAGATAGAAAAAATAAGGATCGAGACAGGAAAAAGAGCAATAAAATACGAGAGAGGAAGAAATGAAGGAAAGAACAGATTGCAAAATTCTGCAAGAATGTTGGAAAGAGATAAAGGGAGAAAGTGAAGTACGGGCAGGAGGGCAGAGAAAGAGTATTACAAAAAGAAACGGGTACGCGAGTGAAGAAGTGGAGAGATTAAGAGAAAGGGGGTAGGGACAAGAGAAGAAATAATAAGGAGAGATAGAGACATCGAAAAAACAAGAAAAGATGGACAAAGATAAAAGAGAGCAGATATAATAGGAATTATAAAGATATCAAGGGTGAAGGGGTGCCGGAATATTTAAAAAGACAGTGAGATGAAAAGCAACAAAAGGAAAAAATGGTGGCAAGGTTCAGATGTGGCAACGAGGAGTTAGGGAACAAATATTGGAAGGAAGAACCAGAAAAGTTGTGCAGGCTATGTGGAGAAGAAACAGAAGATCTTAACCACATGAGAAAGAGATGCAGCGAACTAAGAGAAGAGGTGATGAAAACAGTGGATATCTTAGATGAAAACGGAAAAGGAGCGGAATGGATGGAGGAAGTATGGAGCAGGAGGAAAAAGTTAAGGGGGGAGAAGGGATAAGAAAATGTAATATATATGTATAGACAACACGACCAAATTTGTAAGCCAAATGGCAATGAATAAAGTTAAACTTATATAATTGAGACGCATACCTCTAAGTCGACAACATCCACCAACACAGCAAACGTTGAAAGATGATTACAAGTACAGTTGACAAGCAAAGGTGTCTTATCATACACATCGAACCAATCATCGCCAACTTCAGTCCGGCAACCAACACGTGACCATTCCCCGCGTCCTCTAACCGTTGACCAATAAACGCACTGTGGATTCGACCGTTCATTAAAAATCGTAACGTTCGAATCCAACCAAATTTGCAAACGAATCGGAACCGACAGCGACACGCCAGCGAGGTTCTTATACAACAATTTCTTCGTCGAACTTTGATCTCGTTTCATTCTGTGCCCTTCTACCTTATAATACTGCGCGTCGTTTTCAGGTTTAGCGAGAGACTTTTTCAATTGTTTAGCAATTTCGTCTTCTTTAACTTTGTAATCTTCAAACGCCACCTTGGCTTCGCTTTTTTTCGTCGGTAAAACATACTCGGGCACCAAAATACTAATCGAGATAAGGGGAGAACCGACCACAACATCAATTCCCCACCTACGCACTACAGAATCATCGTAAAAATTTGGAAACAATAACCCCGCTTGTTTGTACTCGACATAACTTAAAACCGCTTTACTCTCCGACAACGAATGTTTGAAAGTTAACTCCCCCGCTTCTAACGGTTGAATACCGAGCAACTTCAAAGGCACAAATATTTTAGAATATAAATCGAATTTCATATTATCTTGAATATAGTTATTGTACTTGGGAAAAGACACTGCTGGACCATGAGCTTGGACGTTTTGTAAAAACTGAGACGTATCTGGTATAACAACGCGTTCGGTAACCGAAGAGATCGGCGCGCTAGAATCGGTTTCGTAACCGAACAACGATTCTGGCGTAACGATATCCAAACCCAAAACTGAAACGTACAAAGTATATTTAAGAAATTAGATCAATCGACTTACTTATATTTGTTGATACGATTTCAAAAGGATTAGTGTAAGTATCGTGCTGACTGGATGATAGCACGTTGATGTAATTCTCAAGAGCCGAAACCAAGTGCTCGGCACCTTCGTTGGTTAATTCTTTAATTCTAGACCAATGGGAATCGTATTTATTGTCCAAAACAACGCTGGCTGAGTGTACCAAATTCTAAAACGCGCAACTAAAGCAACCACTAAGATGTAAACCTTAACTTACATGCACATAATCTTTGTCTTGGCTGTGAGTTAAGTTTAATCCATGCATATCAAACTCGTGCCTGAGTAATTCTCCAATTAAATCGTAAGTTATTAGCACGTCGGCGCCGTAAAGTACTTGCGTTAAATTCGTAGCTTTTTGCAAATCCGAAGCCAGCTTAATTGCTACGAAGGAATTAAGCAGAAGCTCGCCTTTTTCGATGAGCGAAAGCTAAAACAATTTCATACACCCGAGCAAACTTATTTTAGAACTTACTTGGTTTCGAAGCTCGACGAATTTATCCGACGTACAATTAAACATATCGGGTTTTTGCCAACCGCCGAGTAAGTTATCGCACTTCCTAGACGCTTTTCCGACCGAACCTTTTGGACAATTCTCCAAAACTTCGCCGTCGAAATTGGTTCGAGGCCACCAAATCCCCTCCGACGAACTTCTTGGGCATCCATCGTATATAACTACAAAAAACGGTTTAGGGGTTGATTATTTTTTGTGTGGCGGGTACCTTCGCATCCGCGCAGCGTGATTTCGGCGTAAGGATTTGGGCACGAATCGCATTTTTGACCAATAACTCCTTCGCGACAACGGCATTGGCCAGTTTCGTGATCACACTGAGCGCTGTAAGAACCGGTTAGGTAACAATCGCAAGGTAGGCATTTAACAGTCCCCGGTGGTTGATAGTGATTTTCGCGGCAGTAACACAACCCTGATTTTTTATCGCAATCGGGGTTATAACCAGCTTCTGTGTCGCAATTGCAAGGTCCGCACACCGGGTACCCCCACCAACTCGCCGGACAAGGCTGAGACACTCTATCTTCGCAGTAATCGCCTGAATACTCCGTCGAGTTACACTTGCATTCGTAACTATTAGACTTTGAAATGTTATCGATGCAAGTGGCACTGTTCTCGCACGGATTTAGCTGACAAACCGGCAAGCATAAAGGACCTACGTGACCTTTTTTGCACTCACAGAATGAATCGCCCCATTCGATTACGCATTCAGCTGTCGAGGGACAATCGCTTTGGCAATCCATCAAAGGAGCGCACCCGTCTAGAACGTTATCTCTAACAGTAGGTCGAGTTAAGCTTGTTTGGTGATTCCCGATTCTAACGTCTTGTATGCAACCTTCCAGATAATTATAACCCGCGTTTAAGCTGGAGTAACTGTTATCGGGTCCACCGATTAAAATCTTCCCAACGAACAAACCCTGAATTTTGATTGAAAATGGTACAACAGCCGTTCTTTCTCCATAATCCAACGATAACTTAATTTCTGTTCCAATCCACGTAACTTCAATTCTGTGCCATTCTCCATTCGAAATTGGTTTAGATGGTAGGTTTAGAGTTTCGTCATTGTATGCATAATGTAAAATGCCCGACTTTAACGAAACAACCGCCGAGCTGTTTTGTCCAACTTGTACAGACATTAAAAAAGTATCGGGTTGTAAAGTTCTCACCGATAGAGCGTTTAACCATGGCAGTTGTATAGGGCGTAGAAGTGGGTTAAACGATAACGTACCATCGCCCGAGAAATGCCAAGGTTGACTGATTACTGTAAAAGAATATATAACGTGTGGTTTTATTAAGTTTAAACGTACCTTCGCTGCAGTCACGACCCCCAAATCCCTCGCGACAGATGCATTGATACATAGACCAACCCTCTTTGCAATCGCCCCCATTTCTGCACGGTCGAGAAGTACAGTACGATCGTTTTTCCGGGCAACCGGCAGTTGTTCCATTATCAGTGACGTAACTACAACGTATATACTTCATAATTAATTTAATTTAAAAGTGTACGAACCTGTTGAGGTCAATAAAACGATAATCGATTTTTAAATCGGAAATGCACCCTTCGTAATGGTGATTATGCGGTTGGAAAGTTGCGGGTAAAGCAGGCAAGCCGCCTAGTTGTAACGGTCCCGTTAAGTCAAGAAATCTGTGACAAGTTTCAGTGAGAGATGCGCATCGAGGTTCCAGCTCGTGTTCGGCATAACCGGCACAGTTCCATTTACCACCGATTTCGTTACCGTGTTTTAACGCCAATAAAGTGTCGCAGTGATCGATGGAAACTGTTATACTCTACCAAAAACCATTTAGTTTTAATTCGTTGTAAAAGAATACCGTACCTTGTTGAAATACATCACCGTGACCGTATGCCAATTACCGTCGGACACTCCATCGGGTATTGAAGCAGTAGCTCGCGTTATCGAGCTACCTAAAGAAAACGAAAACTGTATGTTGCCATCGACTATTTCCAAAGCGATAAAATCGTGTTGTTCGTTGTACCTTCCGTTGTACAGCAGCAAACCGTTCGGCGATTGCGTTGCGAACCTATAACCGAACCGGTTAAATCCGTATCGATATTTTACAACTTGTTACTTTAATTCTATATGCAGGCGGTGTCGTTGCTTCAAGCTGGGGAATGTTAAGAACGAATTTTTAATAAAACTTCTACTTTTTAGTTCGCACAATGTGGTGTAGTGTTCTGAACCTGCTAACGGAATGCAATCTTCACATTGAAAACCACCGCTCGCTCGTGGAGTGCATGTGGAACCACTTCGACAGATGTTAGGCTTACATGGGTCTACGTTCATTTTTATATCGCAGTTTACACCTACATAAAAAATTAGAACCAATCAGATTAACACAACGCAGTGTATAAAATTAATTGCATAGGTTGCGATGCTCGTTACATCAGACAAACTAAACAAAATATTAAAATCGAATAAAATCTACCTGTATATTCAGGGGGACAAACGCACGTATATCCACCTTCTTTAACTTTGCAAACTCCGTTATTTTGACACGGATTCGAATAACACAAATTCACTTCGGTGTCGCAGAGGTAATGTTCTCGAGAACCAGTAAATCCTTTAGGACAGCGACAGGTAAACGTTGTAACAGGATATATAGGCCTAAATAACACGGTGTCGCTGCTGATGAAAGTAGACGCGTTGCCAAATTTCAGAACAGTTATACACTCTTCGTAACTCAAACAAGGTTCGCGCACGCAGAGATTGTCATCAAAAGGTAAAATCTACAACAAAAATCTTAGCAAATTACTTAAACCGACTACGGCGTGGTACCTTGACTGTGGATAATCGATCTAAGATTGCCCTGTTCAAATACACTCTTTCTTGAAGATACTGAGGAGTGTAGTATTCTTCTTTGGGAATATTAGGTCGTTTAGCCGAAAAGCTAACGTTCAGAATTTTTGAACTGACATCTGTATCATCCTGAATGCTGAAGATGTAGATATTTTCTTTCGGGCATGGGATTATCGCAGCTAGACCATCGATAAAATACCCCAACAACGGGGAAAGAAACGCTTCTTTCGTCATTTGATTCAACCGCACCGTAATCGAATTGAAGAGCATTTCTTCGGTAACTAATCGAACGCTCAACTGCATAATCGCCTTTATATCGTTAACTCCATCTACAACGACACATTAGAAAAATCTCCATACAAAAAGAGTAACCAAAACCTTACCCGTCACCGATACTTCCATTGAAGCAACTTTTTGCACGTTGGTGTTTAGTTGCGGCGATAACTGCAATTGTCCGGTGGTTTCATTTAACGCCACAAGATTCGCATTATTTCCCGATAAAATCTTATATCGAAGCTTGTCGGATACGTCAGCGTCGTAAGCTGGAATTTTACCAATAGGCCCAGTGGGAAAACAATCGCGAAAATTATTGAATAAAACGTGAAAATCTTTCAATACTGGCGCGTTATCGTTAACGTCAGTAACTATTACTTCAACGTGAGCATCGCTTCTTAGCGGGGGACTAGCGGCCCGCACTATTAAATCGTACCGTTTTCTAGGCGATTCGTAATCGAGTTCGGTCATTGTGAGTAGTTCGGCTTTTTCCGAACCAGGACGAGTAACCAAAGAAAAACTTTGCGAATCGTCCCCGCCAATTATCGAGTACTGAACGATCGCGTTCACGCCTTCGTCGGGATCTTTCGCATAAATTTCTCCAACCGTAGAACCTATGGGGCTGTTTTCGGGTATGTATAAGATGATTTTGTCGCTTTCAAAAGCTGGGGGTGAGTCGTTGATGTCTTCGATTCGTATGTTTACGGGTACCGAACTACTAAGCGATGGTGAACCGCGGTCGATTGCGTACGCTTCTAATTCATACATAGCCACTGATTCCCTGTCTAAGCCTTTATTAGTTCTGATAACCCCACTGGTGGGGTCAATAACGAAAGACCCATCTTCGATGTCTTTTTCGCTTAAAGTGTAGCGAATACGACCGTTTAGGCCGATATCGGCATCTGTGGCCGATACTTGTACTACTGATGTTCCGATGAGCGCGTCTTCTAAAACGCTACCTGAGTATAACGGTTGTTTAAAAACGGGGAAATTATCGTTGACGTCAGTTACGGAGATCTCAACGTCGGTGGTGTCCGACAACGGCGGGTTACCACCATCTTTAGCGGTCACCGTTAGTAAATAACCGTTAACGGTTTCTCGGTCGAGAAGTTTTGTGGTTACTATGGCTCCAGTTTGGGGATTAATTGAAAATTCGGGCGTACCACCCGAATCCATCTCCTCTCCTAAGATGTAAGTGATTTGGGCGTTAGTGCCGACGTCGTTGTCTGTTGCAGATATAACAACAACCGTTGTTCCGATAGGCGCGTCTTCAAAAACCTTTTAAAAAGCGTCAGAAATTATGGTATTTCTTAGTTAAAAATACTTACACTAGCCGAATACGGAGCATTTTCAAAAACCGGAGCAAAGTTGTTGGCGTCAGAGACGTTGACATACACTGTCGCTGTATCCGTGCGACCGCCGGAGTCTGACGCCGTTACTGTTAAGACGTATCGTTTTTCCTGTTTGTAGTCTAATGGTTGCGCGATTGTGATTAATCCGCGTCCGTTGTTAGAAGTTATAGCAAATCTTCCTCTAACGTTACCGTTCGTTAACTCATAGTGCAAGCGACTGTCTTCGTCGGCGTCAGTTGCCGTTACGGTAGCAACGGGTGTACCTAAAAACATAAATCAAAAACCATCAGTGTAGTGAAAACACTCACCAGGAGGATCGTCTTCCGCAACTACCGACTCATAAATCTTAGGCTCAAAAACCGGATCGTTATCGTTAATATCTTGTACTATAATAATCACGCTGGCGCTAGCTGACTGTGGCGGAACTCCTTGATCACTAGCTATGACCTAAAAAAATCCGTCAAGCGATTTCGTAACAACACGTAGATAACTAACCTGAAAGACATATTTAGCTTGTTCCTCCCTGTCCAGTTCTCTTGTAGTGTAAATCCACCCTGAATGTGAATCAACTGATAGGGGAAAATCTTCAGTACTAGCTCCTATAGAATCGCGCGGAGCAATCGTATATTTAATATCGGCATTGGGACCCTCGTCGGCGTCGTAAGCTTGAACTTTAACTATACTATAATTAGGAGGTACACTTTCAGAAACGCTTTCTTGAAACAATGAGGTATAAAACCGAGGCGCGTTATCGTTAACATCTCTAACATTAACTAATAATTGGGTGGTGTTCGAACGCGCCGGACTACCACCATCTTGAGCACGAATGACTAGACGATAACTGCGTAATGTTTCATAATCTAAAGGCTTCACTAAAGAAACGTCGCCGGTAAGACTGTCGATTGCAAATTGCGATTGGGTGTTGCCTCCTATAATAGCGTATCTTATTGCCGCGTTATTTCCTTGATCAGCATCAGTGGCCCTGCAAGATTTTTCGTTTAGCAAAAAGTAGTCAAAACCACAAACATTTTACTTAATATGCGCAACTACAGGATTATCAGTCCAATTGATGTCTTCATTAACGTTGACAGTATAAGTTCGTTCCGAGAATTGGGGGTAGTTATCGTTGTCGTCCAAAATCTTGATTATAATGCTGGCACTAAAACCACACGTATTTATTTCTTAAAGTGAAGACAAAATAATTACCTAGCAGAGCGTCTGGCATTTTGCGGCGTTGCCAAATCAGTTGCCTGTACTACTATAGTATAAATTTCAGTTGTTTCGCGATCTAGTACAGTTCTTGTTGCGAGGACGCCGGATTTGGCATCGATTTTAAACGCGCGACTATCTTCTTCGTCCGTCGACATACCTCCTCCATTAATACTCTGAATCGAATACTCAACTTCCGCATTTTTACCAGAATCTTGATCGGTTGCTTTTAACGTCAACACCGTTGAACCAACACTAACGCCTTCTTTAACGCTAGCTTCATACTCGGACATTTCAAAAGACGGCGAATGATCGTTGGCATCTAATACATTGATTTGTAACATCGTCGTCCCAGACCGTGGAGGAAAACTATCGTCGGTGGCAGTTACCCGAAAATAATGAACATCAACTAATTCCCTATCTAACTTAACCTTCGTTGTTATTGTACCCATTTTCCCGTCGATGTCAAACATGCCCTGAGTGCGCGAATCTAACAAACTTGTCATTGAATACGTGACTGGGCTATTTTCCGGATCCCTCGCCTTAACAGTAGTCACGACCAAACCAGGATCGCATTCTTCCAAAACACTCGCAACGTACAAATGTTGTTCAAAAAACGGAGATTGGTTTCTCAACTCCCGCCTAACGCGTTTTGCGATATCGGTATCGTTGAACTCCTGATGATGATAAACAATCTTCAAACGATGATCCGAATCTAAGATGTTAATACCTTGGCAGTGAAAAGATAAGAATATAACGACCTTCCAAAGAGGTTCTGATATGCATACGTCTCTACCGGCAACCAAATCGCCTTGAGATTTTTCGATCTTAAACCTATCGTCGCTAATATCAACATAATCGATTGAGCAAAATTTACTAATGGTGCTTGGTACAAAAGCAGATATGGAGTTGATAAATTGTGATTTCCTAAGACAAATCTTCTGCCATTTATCAGTCGTTGGAATTGAAAACGAAGCGTAAGTTTCTGATATCCATTGCCTCGCTTCTGATATTTTTTCTTTTAAGGAAGGATGCGCATTGCTCAGAAAATCTGGAATCGACCGCCTTCTGCGATCTTCGTTTTGTAAACAATGATCACCAACTACAAATATCCTTAACGGTAAACTATAATAATCTATGTCACGAAGTCTATTAGATATAGAATCGATGTATACAGTAAATAAATTTGGATATAAAATTCCGTTACAATAAAGCTTTTCCCGCAACGATACTCGTCCATCTTTTTCGTTTACTTCCAGAAGAGAATTTACAAAAGCCGCAGTACGATGCCTGTTTATGTGATAATTTCGTTCAGATCCTAATCTATAGACAGAAGAATTAAAAATAACGTCGCCTGGTTGTTGGTCCTCATTTATTACTAATAAGTAACAGTGCGTTGTAATCGTCGAAAATGATAAAAAAATTAAAATTTGTAAGGAAACCTTCTTACTCATGAAGGACAACGATATACTCATTGTTCGATTTCCTAATCATAGTTATTTTATTATAAGATTCAGTTGAAGTAGCAGCCGAGACTTCATCGCACTAAAAAAAATTAATCTGATTTAGTATAGACAAAATCGATGCGATTAAGAATTGTATGGTATCCGCAATTATCGTTATGTCGAGAGTTTTTTTGCTAATCCAATTAAGTAAAATCACAGTTTATAGTAACAAAATTAAGCAGTGTGAAGTTAGTCACGGATTCATCCAGAAAAATTAGAATAATAAACCTAATTTAAATAAACACATATTTAAACATGTAATTGTAATAATGCAATCTTCACAAAGATAGTCATAACTGATTTTTCTGCAAATTCGTGTATACTGACATTCAAAAACATCTTCAACAATAATTATAATGCGGCTATTTCTTTAAAAAAAAATGTCTATGTAAAATACGTAAATACGCGTTGGGATTCTCGTACCTCGTCGTGCATCAATAAACAAAATTTTCACTAACGTAATCATTTCTGATTTTTCTGCAAATTAGTGTGCTCTAACATTAAAAAATCGTTGAAAACATATTTTAAAAATTTCGCAGCTGCTATTTCTTAAAAAAATGATATTTTATGCCAAATGCGTAAATACGCGCTGCCATTCTCGCCTCATACGGATCTTGCATAAAGAAACAAAATTTTCACTAAGATAAATCATTTCTGATTTTTCTGCAAATTCGGGTGTACTAACATTAAAAGATTATCAACAACATATTAAAAAAAACTGGCGTGGTCACCACACGACTTTTCTATAAGGAATGATGAAGGATTGTCTACATATTTTTTTAATGTATTGTCATAAAACCACTTTGAAGTGATATGTACACGTTTGTATTGACTTCCTAGCATGTCGTAATTTTTTTGAGATTTTTCTCCTAGATTTCATTAAATATATAAACGAAATATGGCTAATTTAGCTTATGTTGTCATATTGACCCTATATATATGCGCATCGATAATGCTTTTCCTTTTAGTAAACCAGTAAAAATAATTATTTTTGACGTATCTTGGTCTCCTTTCAAGATATGGAATTTTTTTCTAAAAAAATCGTCGCAGAAAGGATTCGAACTTAGATTATATTTCTGAATTCATTTTAAATTATAAATAAAATATCTAATAAACTGTTAATCTTAGATTTTTTTTTAATTTGAATAAATTGTTAAGAAGAATAATCTCTATAAGAAACTGTAAAAATAATTAGACTAATTTACACACGCACAAAGTTATATAAAAAAAACTGTTAAAAATTCTTGCCTCCTATGAATCGTACATAAGGAAACAAAATTTTCACTAAGATAATAATTTCTGATTTTTTTGTAAATTTGTGTGTGTTAACATCGAAGAATTATCTACGACATAATAAAAAATTTAGATGCTATTTCTCAAAAAAAAATTATTCTGTGTGAAATGCGTAAATACGCGTTGACATTCTCGCCTCGTCGGATCGTGCATAAAGATACAAAATTTTCACTAAGATAATCATTTCTGATTTTTTTGTAAATTTGTGTGTGCTAACATTAAAGAATTATCAACAACATATTAAAAAATTACAATGCTGCTATTTGTTAAAAAAAAAGTTATTCTATGTGAAATTCGTGAAAACGCGCACATTCTCATTCATTTCTGATTTTTCTGCGAATTGGTGTGTACTAACATTAAAGAATTATAAACAACATATTAAAAAATTACGGTGCTGCTATTTCTAAAAAAAATTATTTTGTGTGAAATGCGTAAATACACGTTGGCATTCTCGCCTCGTGCGGATCGTGCATAAAGAAACAAAATTTTCACTAAGATAATAATTTCTGATAATTCAGTAACATTAGGAATTATCAACCAAATATTAAAAAATTACGATGCTGCTTTTTTTTATAAAAAAGTTATTTTATGTCAAATGCGTAAATACGTGCTGCCATTTTCGTTCGGGTCGTACATAAAGAAACAAAATTTTCACTAAGATAATAATTTCTGATTTTTTTTTTAAATTTGTGTGTGCTAAAATTGAAGAATTATCTATGACATAATAAAAAATTACGATGCTATTTCTCAAAAAAAAAAAAAATTCTGTGTGAAATGCGTAAATACGCGTTGACATTCTCGCCTCGTGCGGATCGTGCATAAAGAAACACAATTTTCACTAAGATAATAATTTCTGATTTTTTTGTAAATTTGTGTGTGCTAACATCGAAGAATTATCTACGACATAATAAAAAATTTAGATGCTATTTCTCAAAAAAAAATTATTCTGTGTGAAATGCGTAAATACGCGTTGACATTCTCGCCTCGTCGGATCGTGCATAAAGAAACAAAATTTTCACTAAGATAATCACTTCTGATTTTTCTGAAAATTCGTGTGTAGTAACATTAAAGAATTATCAACAACATATTAAAAAATTACGATGCTGCTATTTCTTAAAAAAAAGTTATTTTATGTAAAATGCGTAAATACGCGCTGCTATTTTCGTTCGGGTCGTACATAAAGAAACAAAATTTTCACTAAAATAATCACTTCTGATTTTTCTGAAAATTCGTGTGTAGTAACATTAAAGAATTATCAACAACATACTAAAAAATTACAATGCTGCTATTTGTTAAAAAAAAAGTTATTCTATGTGAAATTCGTGAAAACGCGCAGACATTCTCGCCTCCTACGAATCGTGCATAAAGAAATAAAATTTTCACTAAGATAATTTCTGATTTTTTGTAAACTTTTATGTGCTAACATTAAAGAAGTATCAACATATTAAATAATTACGATGCTGCTATTTCTTAAAAAAAAATTATTCTGTGTGAAATGCGTAAATACACGTTGGCATTCTCGCCTCGTGCGGATCGTGCATAAAGAAACAAAATTTTCACTAAGATAATAATTTCTGATAATTCAGTAACATTAGGAATTATCAACCAAATATTAAAAAATTACGATGCTGCTTTTTTTTATAAAAAAGTTATTTTATGTCAAATGCGTAAATACGTGCTGCCATTTTCGTTCGGGTCGTACATAAAGAAACAAAATTTTCACTAAGATAATAATTTCTGATTTTTTTTTTAAATTTGTGTGTGCTAAAATTGAAGAATTATCTATGACATAATAAAAAATTACGATGCTATTTCTCAAAAAAAAAATAATTCTGTGTGAAATGCGTAAATACGCGTTGACATTCTCGCCTCGTGCGGATCGTGCATAAAGAAACAAAATTTTCACTAAGATAATAATTTCTGATTTTTTTGTAAATTTGTGTGTGCTAACATCGAAGAATTATCTACGACATAATAAAAAATTTAGATGCTATTTCTCAAAAAAAAATTATTCTGTGTGAAATGCGTAAATACGCGTTGACATTCTCGCCTCGTCGGATCGTGCATAAAGAAACAAAATTTTCACTAAGATAATCACTTCTGATTTTTCTGAAAATTCGTGTGTAGTAACATTAAAGAATTATCAACAACATATTAAAAAATTACGATGCTGCTATTTCTTAAAAAAAAGTTATTTTATGTAAAATGCGTAAATACGCGTTGGCATTCTCGCATCGTGCGGATCATAGATAAAGAAACAATAATTTCACTAAGATAATCATTTCTGATTTTTCTGAAAATTCGTGTATAGTAACATTAAAGAATTATCAACAACACATTAAAAAACTAGGATGCTGCTATTTCTTAAAAAAAATTATTCTGTGTGAAATGCGTAAATACGCGTTGGCATTCTCGCCTCGTGCGGATCGTGCATAAAGAAACAAAATTTTCACTAAGATAATCACTTCTGATTTTTCTGAAAATTCGTGTGTAGTAACATTAAAGAATTATCAACAACATATTAAAAAATTACGATGCTGCTATTTCTTAAAAAAAGTTATTTTATGTCAAATGCGTAAATACGCGCTGCCATTTTCGTTCGGGTCGTACATAAAGAAACAAAATTTTCACTAAGATAATCATTTCTGATTTTTTTGAAAATTCGTGTATAGTAACATTAAAGAATTATCAACAACACATTAAAAAACTGCAATGCTGCTATTTCTTAAAAAAAATTATTCTGTGTGGAATGCGTAAATACGCGTTGGCATTCTCGCCTCGTGCGGATCGTGCATAAAGAAACAAAATTTTCACTAAGATAATAATTTCTGATAATTCAGTAACATTAGGAATTATCAACCAAATATTAAAAAATTACGATGCTGCTTTTTTTTATAAAAAAGTTATTTTATGTCAAATGCGTAAATACGTGCTGCCATTTTCGTTCGGGTCGTACATAAAGAAACAAAATTTTCACTAAGATAATAATTTCTGATTTTTTTTTTAAATTTGTGTGTGCTAAAATTGAAGAATTATCTATGACATAATAAAAAATTACGATGCTATTTCTCAAAAAAAAAATAATTCTGTGTGAAATGCGTAAATACGCGTTGACATTCTCGCCTCGTGCGGATCGTGCATAAAGAAACACAATTTTCACTAAGATAATAATTTCTGATTTTTTTGTAAATTTGTGTGTGCTAACATCGAAGAATTATCTACGACATAATAAAAAATTACGATGCTGCTATTTCTTAAAAAAATGTTATTTTATGTAAAATGCGTAAATACGCGCTGCTATTTTCGTTCGGGTCGTACATAAAGAAACAAAATTTTCACTAAGATAATCATTTCTGATTTTTCTGAAAATTCGTATATAGTAACATTAAAGAATTATCAACAACACATTAAAAAACTAGGATGCTGCTATTTCTTAAAAAAAAATTATTCTGTGTGAAATGCGTAAATACGCGTTGGCATTCTCGCCTCGTGCGGATCGTGCATAAAGAAACAAAATTTTTACTAAGACAATAACTTCTGATAATTTGTATGTAGTAACATTAAGGAATTATCAACAAAATATTAAAAAATTACGATGCTGCTTTTTTTTATAAAAAAGTTATTTTATGTCAAATGCGTAAATACGCGCTGCCATTTTCGTTCGGGTCGTACATAAAGAAACAAAATTTTCACTAAGATAATCATTTCTGATTTTTCTGAAAATTCGTATATAGTAACATTAAAGAATTATCAACAACACATTAAAAAACTGCAATGCTGCTATTTCTTAAAAAAAATTATTCTGTGTGGAATGCGTAAATACGCGTTGGCATTCTCGCCTCGTGCGGATCGTGCATAAAGAAACAAAATTTTCACTAAGATAATAATTTCTGATAATTCAGTAACATTAGGAATTATCAACCAAATATTAAAAAATTACGATGCTGCTTTTTTTTATAAAAAAGTTATTTTATGTCAAATGCGTAAATACGTGCTGCCATTTTCGTTCGGGTCGTACATAAAGAAACAAAATTTTCACTAAGATAATAATTTCTGATTTTTTTTTTAAATTTGTGTGTGCTAAAATTGAAGAATTATCTATGACATAATAAAAAATTACGATGCTATTTCTCAAAAAAGTTATTCTATGTGAAATGCGTAAATCCGGGTTGCCATCCTCGCCTCGTCCGGATCGTGCATAAAGAAACACAATTTTCACTAAGATAATAATTTCTGATTTTTTTGTAAATTTGTGTGTGCTAACATCGAAGAATTATCTACGACATAATAAAAAATTACGATGCTGCTATTTCTTAAAAAAATGTTATTTTATGTAAAATGCGTAAATACGCGCTGCTATTTTCGTTCGGGTCGTACATAAAGAAACAAAATTTTCACTAAGATAATCATTTCTGATTTTTCTGAAAATTCGTATATAGTAACATTAAAGAATTATCAACAACACATTAAAAAACTAGGATGCTGCTATTTGTTAAAAAAATTATTCTGTGTGAAATGCGTAAATACGCGTTGGCATTCTCGCCTCGTGCGGATCGTGCATAAAGAAACAAAATTTTCATTAAGATAATAACTTCTGATAATTATGTAGTAACATTAAGGAATTATCACCAAACTATTAAAAAATTACGATGCTGCTTTTTTTTATAAAAAAGTTATTTTATGTCAAATGCGTAAATACGCGCTGCCATTTTCGTTCGGGTCGTACATAAAGAAACAAAATTTTCACTAAGATAATCATTTCTGATTTTTCTGAAAATTCGTATATAGTAACATTAAAGAATTATCAACAACACATTAAAAAACTAGGATGCTGCTATTTCTTAAAAAAAAATTATTCTGTGTGAAATGCGTAAATACGCGTTGGCATTCTCGCCTCGTGCGGATCGTGCATAAAGAAACAAAATTTTTACTAAGACAATAACTTCTGATAATTTGTATGTAGTAACATTAAGGAATTATCAACAAAATATTAAAAAATTACGGTGCTGCTTTTTTTTTTAAAAAAGTTATTTTATGTCAAATGCGTATATACGCGCTGCCATTTTCGTTCGGGTCGTACATAAAGAAACAAAATTTTCACTAAGATAATCATTTCTGATTTTTTTGAAAATTCGTGTATAGTAACATTAAAGAATTATCAACAACACATTAAAAAACTGCAATGCTGCTATTTCTTAAAAAAAATTATTCTGTGTGAAATGCGTAAATACGCGTTGGCATTCTCGCCTCGTGCGGATCGTGCATAAAGAAACAAAATTTTCACTAAGATAATAATTTCTGATAATTCGTATGTAGTAACAATTAGGAATTATCAACCAAATATTAAAAAATTACGATGCTGCTATTTCTTATAAAAAAGTTATTTTATGTCAAATGCGTAAATACGCGCTGCTATTTTCGTTCGGGTCGTAAATAAGGAAACAAAATTTTCACTAAGATAATCATTTCTGATTTTTCTGAAAATTCGTGTATAGTAACATTAAAGAATTATCAACAACACATCAAAAGACTGCGAAGCTGCTATTTCTTAAAAAAAATATTCTGTGTGAAATGCGTAAATACGCGTTGGCATTCTCGCCTCGTGCGGATCGTGCATAAAGAAACAAAATTTTCACTAAGATAATAATTTCTGATTTTTTTGTAAATTTGTGTGTGTTAACATCGAAGAATTATCTACGACATAATAAAAAATTTAGATGCTATTTCTCAAAAAAAAATTATTCTGTGTGAAATGCGTAAATACGCGTTGACATTCTCGCCTCGTCGGATCGTGCATAAAGAAACAAAATTTTCACTAAAATAATCACTTCTGATTTTTCTGAAAATTCGTGTGTAGTAACATTAAAGAATTATCAACAACATACTAAAAAATTACAATGCTGCTATTTGTTAAAAAAAAAGTTATTCTATGTGAAATTCGTGAAAACGCGCAGACATTCTCGCCTCCTACGAATCGTGCATAAAGAAATAAAATTTTCACTAAGATAATTTCTGATTTTTTGTAAACTTTTATGTGCTAACATTAAAGAATTATCAACAACATATTAAATAATTACGATGCTGCTATTTCTTAAAAAAAATTATTCTGTGTGAAATGCGTAAATACGCGTTGGCATTCTCGCCTCGTGCGGATCGTGCATAAAGAAACAAAATTTTCACTAAGATAATAATTTCTGATAATTCAGTAACATTAGGAATTATCAACCAAATATTAAAAAATTACGATGCTGCTTTTTTTTATAAAAAAGTTATTTTATGTCAAATGCGTAAATACGTGCTGCCATTTTCGTTCGGGTCGTACATAAAGAAACAAAATTTTCACTAAGATAATAATTTCTGATTTTTTTTTTAAATTTGTGTGTGCTAAAATTGAAGAATTATCTATGACATAATAAAAAATTACGATGCTATTTCTCAAAAAAAAAATAATTCTGTGTGAAATGCGTAAATACGCGTTGACATTCTCGCCTCGTGCGGATCGTGCATAAAGAAACACAATTTTCACTAAGATAATAATTTCTGATTTTTTTGTAAATTTGTGTGTGCTAACATCGAAGAATTATCTACGACATAATAAAAAATTACGATGCTGCTATTTCTTAAAAAAATGTTATTTTATGTAAAATGCGTAAATACGCGCTGCTATTTTCGTTCGGGTCGTACATAAAGAAACAAAATTTTCACTAAGATAATCATTTCTGATTTTTCTGAAAATTCGTATATAGTAACATTAAAGAATTATCAACAACATATTAAAAACTAGGATGCTGCTATTTCTTAAAAAAAAATTATTCTGTGTGAAATGCGTAAATACGCGTTGGCATTCTCGCCTCGTGCGGATCGTGCATAAAGAAACAAAATTTTTACTAAGACAATAACTTCTGATAATTTGTATGTAGTAACATTAAGGAATTATCAACAAAATATTAAAAAATTACGATGCTGCTTTTTTTTATAAAAAAGTTATTTTATGTCAAATGCGTAAATACGCGCTGCCATTTTCGTTCGGGTCGTACATAAAGAAACAAAATTTTCACTAAGATAATCATTTCTGATTTTTCTGAAAATTCGTATATAGTAACATTAAAGAATTATCAACAACACATTAAAAAACTAGGATGCTGCTATTTCTTAAAAAAAATTATTCTGTGTGAAATGCGTAAATACGCGTTGGCATTCTCGCCTCGTGCGGATCGTGCATAAAGAAACAAAATTTTTACTAAGACAATAACTTCTGATAATTTGTATGTAGTAACATTAAGGAATTATCAACAAAATATTAAAAAATTACGGTGCTGCTTTTTTTTTTAAAAAAGTTATTTTATGTCAAATGCGTAAATACGCGCTGCCATTTTCGTTCGGGTCGTACATAAAGAAACAAAATTTTCACTAAGATAATCATTTCTGATTTTTTTGAAAATTCGTGTATAGTAACATTAAAGAATTATCAACAACACATTAAAAAACTGCAATGCTGCTATTTCTTAAAAAAAATTATTCTGTGTGAAATGCGTAAATACGCGTTGGCATTCTCGCCTCGTGCGGATCGTGCATAAAGAAACAAAATTTTCACTAAGATAATAATTTCTGATAATTCGTATGTAGTAACAATTAGGAATTATCAACCAAATATTAAAAAATTACGATGCTGCTATTTCTTATAAAAAAGTTATTTTATGTCAAATGCGTAAATACGCGCTGCTATTTTCGTTCGGGTCGTAAATAAGGAAACAAAATTTTCACTAAGATAATCATTTCTGATTTTTCTGAAAATTCGTGTATAGTAACATTAAAGAATTATCAACAACACATTAAAAAACTGCGATGCTGCTATTTCTTAAAAAAAATATTCTGTGTGAAATGCGTAAATACGCGTTGGCATTCTCGCCTCGTGCGGATCGTGCATAAAGAAACAAAATTTTCACTAAGATAATAATTTCTGATTTTTTTGTAAATTTGTGTGTGTTAACATCGAAGAATTATCTACGACATAATAAAAAATTTAGATGCTATTTCTCAAAAAAAAATTATTCTGTGTGAAATGCGTAAATACGCGTTGACATTCTCGCCTCGTCGGATCGTGCATAAAGAAACAAAATTTTCACTAAAATAATCACTTCTGATTTTTCTGAAAATTCGTGTGTAGTAACATTAAAGAATTATCAACAACATACTAAAAAATTACAATGCTGCTATTTGTTAAAAAAAAAAGTTATTCTATGTGAAATTCGTGAAAACGCGCAGACATTCTCGCCTCCTACGAATCGTGCATAAAGAAATAAAATTTTCACTAAGATAATTTCTGATTTTTTGTAAACTTTTATGTGCTAACATTAAAGAATTATCAACAACATATTAAATAATTACGATGCTGCTATTTCTTAAAAAAAATTATTCTGTGTGAAATGCGTAAATACGCGTTGGCATTCTCGCCTCGTGCGGATCGTGCATAAAGAAACAAAATTTTCACTAAGATAATCATTTCTGATAATTCGTATGTAGTTACATTAGGAATTATCAACAAAATATTAAAAATTACGATGCTGCTTTTTTATAAAAAAGTTATTTTATGTCAAATGCGTAAATACGTGCTGCCATTTTCGTTCGGGTCGTACATAAAGAAACAAAATTTTCACTAAGATAATAATTTATGATTTTTCTGAAAATTTGTGTGTGCTAAAATTGAAGAATTATCTATGACATAATAAAAAATTACGATGCTGCTATTTCTTAAAAAAAAGTTATTCTATATAAAAAGCGTAAATACGCGTTGGCATTTTCGCCTCGTGCGAATCGTGCATAAAGAAACAAAATTTTCACTAAGACAATCATTTCTGACTTTTTTGTAAATTTGTGTGTGCTAACATTGAACAATTATCAAAAACATATTAAAAAACTATGATGCTGCTATTTCTTAAAAAAACTTTATTTTACGTCAAATGCGTAAATACGCGCTAGCATTCTCGTGTCCGTACATAAAGAAATAAAATTTTCACTAAGATAATAATTTCTGATTTTTCTGCAAATTCGTGTGTACTAACATTAAAGAATTATCAAAAACATATTAAAAAACTATGATGCTGCTATTTCTTTAAAAAAATTATTCTGTGTGAAATGCGTAAATACGCGTTGGCATTCTCGCATCGTGCGGATCATAGATAAAGAAACAATAATTTCACTAAGATAATCATTTCTGATTTTTCTGAGAATTGGTGTGTACTAACATTAAAGAATTATCAACAACATATTTAAAAAATTACGATGCTGCTATTTCTTAAAAAAAGTTATTTTATGTCAAATGCGTAAATACGCGCTGCCATTTTCGTTCGGGTCGTACATAAAGAAACTAAATTTTCACTAAGATAATCACTTCTGATTTTTCTGAAAATTCGTGTGTAGTAACATTAAAGAATTATCAACAACATATTAAAAAATTACGATGCTGCTATTTGTTAAAAAAAAGTTATTCTATGTGAAATTCGTGAAAACGCGCAGACATTCTCTCCTCCTACGAATCGTGCATAAAGAAACAAAATTTTCATTAAGATAATAATTTCTGATAATTATGTAGTAACATTAAGGAATTATCAACAAACTATTAAAAAATTACGATGCTGCTATTTCTTAAAAAAAAGTCATTTTATGTCAAATGCGTAAATACGCGCTGCTATTTTCGTTCGGGTCGTACATAAAGAAACAAAATTTTACTAAGATAATAATTTCCGATTTTTTCTAAATTTGTGTGTGCTAACATTAAAGAATTATCAACAACATATTAAAAAACTACGATGCTACTATTTCTTAAAAAAAAATTATTCTGTGTGAAATGCTTTAATACGCGTTGGCATTCTCGCCTCGTGCGGATCGTGCATAAAGAAACAAAATTTACATTAAGATAATCATTTCTGATTTTTCTAAATTTGTGTGTGCTAACATTAAAGAATTATCAAAAACATATTATAAAATTACGATGCTACTATTTCTTTAAAAAAATTATTCTGCGTGAAATATGTAAATACGCGTTGGCATTCTCGCCTCGTGCAGATCGTGCATAAAGAAACAAAATTTCTGATTTTTCTGAAAATTCGTATGTAGTAACATTAAAGAATTATCAACAACACATTAAAAAATTACAATGCTGCTATTTCTAAAAAAATTATTCTGTGTGAAATGAGTAAATACGCGCTAACATTCTCGTACGGGTCCGTACATAAAGAAACAAAATTTTCACTAAGATAATAATTTCTGATTTTTTCTAAATTTGTGTGTGCTAACATTAAAGAATTATCAAAAACATATTATAAAATTACGATGCTACTATTTCTTTAAAAAAATTATTCTGCGTGAAATATGTAAATACGCGTTGGCATTCTCGCCTCGTGCAGATCGTGCATAAAGAAACAAAATTTCTGATTTTTCTGAAAATTCGTATGTAGTAACATTAAAGAATTATCAACAACACATTAAAAAATTACAATGCTGCTATTTCTAAAAAAATTATTCTGTGTGAAATGAGTAAATACGCGCTAACATTCTCGTACGGGTCCGTACATAAAGAAACAAAATTTTCACTAAGATAATAATTTCTGATTTTTTCTAAATTTGTGTGTGCTAACATTAAAGAATTATCAACATATTAAAAAATTACGATGCTACTGTTTCCTAAAACAAAGTTATTTTATGTCAAATGCGTAAATAGATGCTGCCATTTTCGTTCGGGTCGTGCAAAAAGAAACAAAATTTTCACTAAGATTTCTGATTTTTCTGCAAATTCGAGTGTACTAACCCTCAAGAATTATCAACAACATATTAAGAAATTTTGAAGCTGCTATTTCTTAAAAAAATGTTATTTTATGTCAAATGCGTAAATACGCGCTGCCATTCTCGTACAGGTCGTGCACAAAGAAACAAAATTTTCACTAACATAATCATTTCTGGTTTTTCTGCAAATTAGTGTGTACTAACATTAAAGAATTATCTATGACATAATAAAAAATTACGATGACTATTTCTCAAAAAAAATTCTGTGTGAAATGCGTAAATACGCGTTGACATTCTCGCCTCGTGCGGATCGTGCATAAAGAAACACAATTTTCACTAAGATAATAATTTCTGATTTTTTTGTAAATTTGTGTGTGCTAACATCGAAGAATTATCTACGACATAATAAAAATTTAGATGGCTATTTCTCAAAAAATTATTCTGTGTGAAATGCGTAAATACGCGTTGACATTCTCGCCTCGTCGGATCGTGCATAAAGAAACAAAATTTTCACTAAGATAATCACTTCTGATTTTTCTTTAAAAATCTCGTGTGTAGTAACATTCGAACCTAGATTATATTTGTGAATTATTACGATGCTGCTATTTCTTAAAAAGTTATTTTATGTCAAATGCGTAAATACGCGCTGCCATTTTCGTTCGGGTCCGTACATAAAGAAACAAAATTTTCACTAAGATAATCATTTATGATTTTTCTGAAAATTCCTGTATAGTAACATTAAAGAATTATCAACAACATATTAAAAAATTACAATGCTGCTATTTGTTAAAAAAAAGTTATTCTATGTGAAATTCGTGAAAACGCGCAGACATTCTCTCCTCCTACGAATCGTGCATAAAGAAACAAAATTTTCATTAAGATAATAATTTCTGATAATTCGTATGTAGTTACATTAAGGAATTATCAACAAAATATTAAAAAATTACGATGCTGCTTTTTTTATAAAAAAGTTATTTTATGTCAAATGCGTAAATACGCGCTGCCATTTTCGTTCGGGTCGTACATAAAGAAACAAAATATTCACTAAGATAATCATTTCTGATTTTTCTGAAAATTCCTGTATAGTAACATTAAAGAATTATCAACAACATATTAAAAAATTACAATGCTGCTATTTGTTAAAAAAAAGTTATTCTATGTGAAATTCGTGAAAACGCGCAGACATTCTCTCCTCCTACGAATCGTGCATAAAGAAACAAAATTTTCATTAAGATAATAATTTCTGATAATTCGTATGTAGTTACATTAAGGAATTATCAACAAAATATTAAAAAATTACGATGCTGCTTTTTTTATAAAAAAGTTATTTTATGTCAAATGCGTAAATACGCGCTGCCATTTTCGTTCGGGTCCGTACATAAAGAAACAAAATTTTCACTAAGATAATCATTTATGATTTTTCTGAAAATTCCTGTATAGTAACATTAAAGAATTATCAACAACATATTAAAAAATTACAATGCTGCTATTTGTTAAAAAAAAGTTATTCTATGTGAAATTCGTGAAAACGCGCAGACATTCTCTCCTCCTACGAATCGTGCATAAAGAAACAAAATTTTCATTAAGATAATAATTTCTGATTTTTTTGTAAATTTGTGTGGGCTAACATTGAAGAATTATCTACAACATAATAAAAAATTACGATGCTATTTCTCAAAAAAAAATTATTCTGTGTGAAATGCGTAAATTCGCGCTAGCATTCCCGTATACGGGTCCGTACATAAACAAACAAAATTTTCACTAAGATAATCACTTCTGATTTTTTTGTAAATTTGTGTGTAGTAACATTAAAGAAGTATCAACAACATATTAAAAAATTACGATGCTATTTCTCAAAAAAAATTATTCTGTGTGAAATGCGTAAATACGCGCTAGCATTCTCGTACGGGTCCGTGCATAAAGAAACAAAATTTTCACTAAGATAATCATTTCTGATTTTTCTGCAAATTGGTGTGTACTAACATTAAAGAATTATCAGCAACAAATTAAAAAAATTACGATGCTGCTATTTCTTAAAAAAAAGTTATTCTATATAAAAAGCGTAAATACGCGTTGGCATTTTCGCCTCGTGCAGATCGTGCATAAAGAAACAAAATTTCTGATTTTTCTGAAAATTCGTATGTAGTAACATTAAGGAATTATCAACAAAATATTAAAACATTACGATGCTGCTTTTTTTATAAAAAAGTTATTTTATGTCAAATGCGTAAATACACAATGCCATTTTCGTTCGGGTCGTACATAAAGAAACAAAATTTTCACTAAGATAATCATTTCTGATTTTTCTGAAAATTCGTGTGTAGTAACAGTAAAGAATTATCAACAACATATTTAAAAAATTACGATGCTGCTATTTCTTAAAAAAACTTTATTTTACGTCAAATGCGTAAATACGCGCTAGCATTCTCGCCTCGTGCGGATCGTGCATAAAGAAACAAAATTTTCATTAAGATAATAATTTCTGATAATTATGTAGTAACATTAAGGAATTATCAACAAACTATTAAAAAATTACGATGCTGCTTTTTTTTATAAAAAAGCTATTTTATGTCAAATGCGTAAATACGCGCTGCTATTTTCGTTCGGGTCGTACATAAAGAAACAAAATTTTACTAAGATAATAATTTCCGATTTTTTCTAAATTTGTGTGTGCTAACATTAAAGAATTATCTATGACATAATAAAAAATTACGATGCTATTTCTCAAAAAAAAAATAATTCTGTGTGAAATGCGTAAATACGCGTTGACATTCTCGCCTCGTGCGGATCGTGCATAAAGAAACAAAATTTTCACTAAGATAATAATTTCTGATTTTTTTGTAAATTTGTGTGTGCTAACATCGAAGAATTATCTACGACATAATAAAAAATTTAGATGCTATTTCTCAAAAAAAAATTATTCTGTGTGAAATGCGTAAATACGCGTTGACATTCTCGCCTCGTCGGATCGTGCATAAAGAAACAAAATTTTCACTAAAATAATCACTTCTGATTTTTCTGAAAATTCGTGTGTAGTAACATTAAAGAATTATCAACAACATATTAAAAAATTACGATGCTGCTATTTCTTAAAAAAAAGTTATTTTATGTAAAATGCGTAAATACGCGCTGCTATTTTCGTTCGGGTCGTACATAAAGAAACAAAATTTTCACTAAGATAATCATTTCTGATTTTTCTGAAAATTCGTGTATAGTAACATTAAAGAATTATCAACAACACATTAAAAAACTAGGATGCTGCTATTTCTTAAAAAAAATTATTCTGTGTGAAATGCGTAAATACGCGTTGGCATTCTCGCCTCGTGCGGATCGTGCATAAAGAAACAAAATTTTTACTAAGACAATAACTTCTGATAATTTGTATGTAGTAACATTAAGGAATTATCAACAAAATATTAAAAAATTACGATGCTGCTTTTTTTTATAAAAAAGTTATTTTATGTCAAATGCGTAAATACGCGCTGCCATTTTCGTTCGGGTCGTACATAAAGAAACAAAATTTTCACTAAGATAATCATTTCTGATTTTTTTGAAAATTCGTGTATAGTAACATTAAAGAATTATCAACAACACATTAAAAAACTGCAATGCTGCTATTTCTTAAAAAAAATTATTCTGTGTGGAATGCGTAAATACGCGTTGGCATTCTCGCCTCGTGCGGATCGTGCATAAAGAAACAAAATTTTCACTAAGATAATAATTTCTGATTTTTCTAAATTTGTAACATTAGGAATTATCAACCAAATATTAAAAATTACGATGCTGCTGTTTCCTATAAACAAAGCTATTTTATGTCAAATGCGTAAATAGATGCTGCCATTTTCGTTCGGGTCGTACATAAAGAAACAAAATTTTCACTAAGATAATAATTTCTGATTTTTTTTGCAAATTCAGTGTACTAAAATTGAAGAATTATCAACAACATAATAAGAAATTTTGAAGCTGCTATTTCTCAAAAAAAAATTATTCTGTGTCAAATGCGTAAATACGCGCTGCCATTTTCGTTCGAGTCGTACATAAAGAAATAAAATTTTCACTAAGATAATAGTTTCTGATTTTTTTGTAAATTTGTGTGGGCTAACATTGAAGAATTATCTACAACATAATAAAAAATTACGATGCTATTTCTCAAAAAAAAATTATTCTGTGTGAAATGCGTAAATACGCGTTGACATTCTCGCCTCGTCGGATCGTGCATAAAGAAACAAAATTTTCACTAAAATAATCACTTCTGATTTTTCTGAAAATTCGTGTGTAGTAACATTAAAGAATTATCAACAACATATTAAAAAATTACAATGCTGCTATTTGTTAAAAAAAAAGTTATTCTATGTGAAATTCGTGAAAACGCGCAGACATTCTCGCCTCCTACGAATCGTGCATAAAGAAATAAAATTTTCACTAAGATAATAATTTCAGATTTTTTGTAAACTTTTTTCTTTAAAAATCTCCCCAGGCAGGATTCGAACCTAGATTATATTTGTGAATTATTACGATGCTGCTATTTCTTAAAAAGTTATTTTATGTCAAATGCGTAAATACGCGCTGCCATTTTCGTTCGGGTCGTGCATAAAGAAACAAAATTTTCACTAAGATAATCATTTCTGAATTTTTTACGAATTCGTGTGTACATGACATTAAAGAATTATCAACATACTAAAAAAATTGCAATGCTTTTATTTCTTTAAAAAAAAGCTAAAACGTAGGAAGAGTGGTGATTGACATCGCTTATGCCGTACCCAACCAAGAAGCAGGTACAGTCGCAGACGTTTTAGTAAAAAAGATTTCTACCGATATGGAGCAACGTTGGAATTACATTCCGACCAACGCCGCAACCGAGACCGCAACTCTCCATCTTCAATTTGATGGCATGAACGGATGATTCGAATAATGGGAAAGTACTTAGCCAAGACATTATTACTTGCACCTTTTTCTAATGGCATATCGATCATCTAAATACGAAATACGACTGCGATGCCATCTCCAATTTGAACAAAGACCATAAGAAGAAATTGCTAAAGAAGACTATGTCAGCAAGTTGATGAAGAGACTAGACAAAGTACATGAAGTTGTCCGTAAAAACACGCAAATTGCCAGCGACAGAAGGAACAGCTGATATGACATTAACCGAGCGACATGGTGTGGTTGTATAATCCCCAAAGAATACGTAGTTTGTTGCCGAAGCTGCAGACGCAATGCGAAAACCCTTATGAAATTCTATAGTATATTAATAACGTCGTAAACTGTATCGAAAAACCACCCAGAGACAAGCCAAAAGTGGTCCACATCAATTTCCTAGCCCGGTTTGCTGGTGATAACATTACCCAAGACTAAGTTAGAACCAGTGTAATAACAAGCAGAACTAGGAATCAAGTCGATGGAATGGACTTCGATAGGTTTATGAGCAACAAGACCTGTTTCACGCATATTGCGTGGGTAAAGATCTTGAGATGTCCAGAAAGGTTGCAGTAGTGTCTAAGAAGAAGTTTAGACGACTAAATGAACTACGAAAACAGCAATGGGTTATCGGTCTTAAAGCTACGTGATGACCGACGCTTCATTTTCTATCTGGTCACCAAAAAGTACTCATGTGCAAAGCCGTTATACGGAATCTCAAGAGAGAAATGGAGTTCTACAACATTAAGACATTGGCAGTATTAGCTTGGTTGCGGTTTAGATCAACAGAATTGGAGAACAGTTCGAAATGTGTTAGAGGTCATCTTCCGAGAAACAGACGTTCAAATGTTGGTCTGCAGTTACCATTCAAGTAGAACATCGGGTCAGAAAAAGTCTATTTTTATGCTTAACAAAGTTGCAAAATAAAAAGAGCCACGTCCCTTTCTTTCTTTTTTTTTTCGGAGTTTTACCACAAAGCAGCGCTTGGAAAGCTTAGTCACGGTTTATGTTAAACGTCAGAAAAGTAAATTCGAAGAGTTGTAATAGTAGTCTTCGACAATAAACGTTTGTTTATAGGCCTACGGAAGATCCATGACAAAAACATGGTCCCGTTAAGACCACAATAATCATCGCTAGACTTTCATCAATTACTCTAAGCGCAAATCTTTAAATTAAAATCGACAGGCGATAGTTTTGAAAGATGTCTGCGCCCACCAATTCAAAATTTAAGGACCGAATGCGATAACTCCGTAGTACGTAATCAGACTTAGATCGCGAATTCACACAAAGCTCGTCTGTTTTTTACTTAATCCGAGATCTTGTTAATCGCTTATGTGTTAAAATTTCTATCTGATTTGGTGCCTGAAAACGTTTTGTCATCAAAAGATTCGGTTTCGTTTCTCTTGGGTCTACTGGAGCTCCAGATTCGAGTAAATTTAAAAATTGAACCGTTGAACTACTGTTTTGCATCAATTTTCAGTTTCTTGCAGAATGAACAATACAAGAATGTGAAACAACTAAAAACAATACAAAGAAAAAACGGAATATTTACCGAATGTAAATAACGGCACCGCAAATAGACCCAAACAAAAGATTGAAACAAATTTTAGTACAAAACCAATATAATATTTACTAAGAAACCCGTTAAAGCTGCAATGCTAATAACCTCTCGTCGTATAGAAAAGTGGACAGCAGGTGTTCCACCAGCTTCTGAGATGCATTTTAACATTAGATCTCAATTACGTTGGTTTTTTTTTACACAAATTTCGCTTTCCAAGGTCGATTAATTCCAAGTTCAAGGTTAAAGGTCGTTGGTGTTTTTTTTCCCAGCATTGTTGCTCAATACAAACGAACGTACACATAAACAATTAGCATTAATTAAAATAATTAGAAAAGCTTAAGTTTTTCGAGGAAACGAAAAAATATTGATTTGGCTCTTCGCCCTTATAATAAATAAGCCGAAGGGTGAAATTGAGAAGGTGACTCACAAAAGGGTGTAATTAATCCCGACCAGGTATTAATTAGAAACGTCCTTTCTATTTAAGCAATATAACTTTGAAAACGAGTTTGTACATTTTTATGATCTCGGTAAATGTTAACACTTTCTTTTTTTGTTAACGTTAACGCACAAAAATTTATTTATTTAATAATCGCTACTGGCTAAAATAACTGTCCAAAAAAAGTTTGAGGAATTTGAGCAAGACGTGAACTCGACACAGAAAAAAATTATTAATCGTTTTATAGTAGCGGAATTTAAATTTCACACGTGTTTTTGACCTGCATTGTCACCGCCTACTTATTTATTACAAAATATTTACCGATTTCTATAATGCTATATGAAAAGGCGAGTTTTTTTTGGGGATGTTTTTACCAATGTATTAAGGTGTTTTAACGTACCGGAATTGGCAGTACATCGACATCTTATTAAAGAAAAAAAACATGGCAATAAAGAGAATAAAACAAAAGAATCAATTAACGATTAAACACTCACCCTTCAAAAATATCACAAAACTTGCATAAAATTCACTCAAAAGTCACTGGTTGTTTTATAAAATTTCGTAGAAAATTGATTAGATTTGTATTAGGCAAACGCGGACATTTTGATGCTTTCTTTCATTTTGTAGTCGGGGATGCTCGTGTTTAACCTCGATCGGGCGATTTCGTTTAAATTTAAGGATGCAAAAAATCTTAGGTTGTTTCATAAATTATAACCGCTTTATTGTACATACATATTATTATGATTTTTTAGGTGTTTTCTTTATTTTAAGGTGCTACACGGGGATAATTTATAGATGTATGTTAGAAGAGAATCGACGACGTTAGATGGAGTGCTATTGCTGCATGTTTCTAATACATTCAAAACGCATTCTTGAACTTTCTTATAATCGCTGAAAAGAGTCATTGATAAGTAATTGATTAACGTCCGGGGGATTATAACTTACTCGCATTCTTGTTTGGTCACTGCCAAAGTGGGTATCTTATCAAAAGTAGTAGGCATTTTAGGTGTAGCGACATCAGCGCCACACTTTTGTAACGCTTCAGATTTACTGGCGATGCAAGTAAATCCATCTTCAACGATAAACACTGAAAAAAGCCTCATTTTAAGAGTGGGTACTCGAAAAGATTAAAACTTACACGCAATACGTTCTCCATCTTTATCGCAAGCAAAGTCGATCAATCCTTCTGTGATATTTTCGGCTATTTTGAAAATGACTTTTTCGTCATCTTCCAAACAACTTTCGATGGATCCACCTAATTTATGCGCGTGTTTCATAACTTCAGGTTTGAGATCGCAATACTTCTTAAATACTTCATCTAAAGAGCCTGTCTTGCTCGCATCTTCGATTTCTTTGGTAATTACGTTGCTCTCGAAATTTTTTTCAACGTAATTTTTTAACTCAATTACCGAATCTTGTAAGTTTTTGAACGCGTTGTTGCCGCCATTTTTTTTGCATTTGTCTTTAACTAATCCTTCGATAGCATCGTAGTCTGCACCGGGAATTGCACTCAAATCTGGAATATGATTGAAGTCTACCAGATTCGTGTTACAATAGACGGCTCCTAAAAAGATTTTTTTTTAATTTACGTAAAATCAGTTACGCCAAACTCAATTATCCATAGTGTAAAAGTAGGTTAGTGGCACGGGAAGCACACAATCAGGAATGAACTCACCAACAAACAAAAGTAGGACACAAATGGACTTCATCGTAACAACTACGGCGACACGGGGAAAATGAAGTTACGTTTAAATAGATTAAAGCTTTAAATATCTCCAATTAATTTGATTAAATGATTACAGGGATCAAAAGTTTCTTAATGATTACTCAACTGGCGTTTATCGCTTTTATTTATTTGAACAACAGGCTTTTATGCAATTTGTAAAATTCATTTTTGTTTTGTTCAAAAACATACAACAAAAGAGTTGTTGCAGTTGGTGCATTGAAAAGTTTCTTCGTGCGATTTTTTTTTGTGGTTGTGAGTATTAAATTAGCTCCAAATCAAACATTGTCACTCAATTTTTAGTGCATGCATTTTGTTCTGTTTTAAATAATGAGCAATAATTTTGTTTAAATTTTATTTAGAAAACAAACTAATTTTGTATTTTGATACAATGTGTCATTTATTTAGACTACGGCTTATTATGAAAGAGTTAATTACAAAACACACAAAACTAAATGGAAATACTTAAGAACACGTCAGCAAAATCAAAAGAAACTTTTGTTTGTCGTTGATACGTTAAACGATTTGCTAATTTGTTTATACGTTTGTGTGCGCAGATAAAATGCTATTGATAAACTTGTTTTTTAATAAATTAGAAAAAAAAATTAAGCAATATACAATTTAAAAATATCCACGTTGGAGCAGGATCAAAAAAGGCAGAGTTAAACGGCGCTTATGAAAACTTTGATTGAGAAAATTGTCTACAAAAATAACACGCAAGAAAAATGTTTCTTCATTTCAGTAATTGTAAAACCCGCAAGAATTTCATTTTTAAAGTTATAGGTTTTGGAACTTTCTGGAATATAATAAACGGATTTTCTAAATGAGACTTTTACCCGCTCCACTATTTTCACTATTTTTGAACAATCATAGGCGTGTCACGGTTTTACGATACAATGTGTTCATTATTTCTGATCTTTTAGACTTAATAAAAAAAGTTAAAGAAATCTTTGTTGCAAAACTTCAAGAAGTTACCGACCAGACAACAAATTTATTGTCTATATTTAAAAATGATAAGTTTGTAGATGTTGATGACAACTAATTGTAGGTATAATGAAATAATTACCTTTAAAGACATGTTTCCTGATTAACGACTACTATTAAAAAAATTTAATTTATTATGAACGACTTAATTGTCTCGTTCTAATGTTTAAATAATTTAAGAATTTACGTGTTGTGCGCAATAAGCTTCTGATAAACTCACTTTTTAAGCTGCTGACAATCGTTACTTTGATTCAACACAACATCTTTTATTGGCTTTCTGACAAATATCATCAGAGTGTAGTGTGAGAGTCTCCTTAAGAAACGGACATACGCACTAAAACCACCACCTTTCGCACATGCCTTTGTTCTTCACGCGAGGAATACTTCGTTCACTCGACTTTTTCCTTGTTTTCATCTTCCATTTTCTTCTTCTACTTCCTTTTTCATAAGTTTCGAAACTTCACGGCCGATTTTTTTTTCATTTCCCCTCTCTTAACAACTCCAGTTATCCGCCCTTAGTGTTTCCCCCAATTCCATTACCATCTTACTCAAAACACCTCTCTGGTTTCTCTTCAGATTCCGAATAAATCTTTCACCTTTACTAAAGCATAAGGAATAGATTATTTAATTGTGAGCGAATCAAGCGAAATCGGTGCTTTAGACCCTTACCTCCACGAGGTTAAAGGTGGACAACGAATCGCAGGCTACGGCCCAACCGTTTTCTGGCAATAAGATCCTGTGTACGGCTAAAAAGATTATGAGGTAACAGTTTGTTTCTCCAGCCGACACTCCACGAGCGTCGCGCTGTCGTGCTCAGCCTCTCCTACTCCCTCAGCCTCCTCCACCATCGAGGCTGAGCCCGCGTCCATCAAGCGTCGTCGTGAAGACGACGACGATGTCATTCTTTCTGATGAAACCTCCCTAGACAGCATTGAAACTTCCTTTGATGCCGACATCACTCGTCTTACCAAGGTAATCTCTGCCTGCAAGATTACCACTTCTCGTCAATCAGAAATGATTGACATAGTCAGCAGGCTTCAAGCGACTTTCAGGAAGTCCTTAATCAACCGTCGTGTCTCGCAGCAAACTGCTGACATTGCTAATGCCTTGGCTGATGTCCAAACAGCCTTGCAATCTGTTACAGCCAAGTTGTCCACAACCGATGCTGCACATCCTGCCCCAGTCTCCTATGCTCAAGCGGCCCCAACCAAACTAGTTGAAAAGGTCCTTCCGGCAAATCCGTCGCACCTGTTCCCAGGTCGACAGTTGTTATTGTTCCAAAACCCGATAGTCCTCTCAAGACCGCTGACGAAACCAAGACGACCCTCATGAAAGTTTTGGATCCGCAAAGATATGGCCTAAGACTAGACCGTGTGACGAAAACGGAGAAAAGCTCTATTAGACTGGAATCTGAGTAATCAGATCTTACTAAGATACCTGCGGCCATCCTAGAGCAAACCGGCCTTGAGATTAAAGCCCAAAGCAAATCGTTTTTTCGCATTTCTATCGTAGACGTTCCTAGAAACCTGTCCCCTGAGCAGGTGAAAGAAGCTTTGGTCTCTCAGAACTTCCACGATGCCTCAGATCAGGTGCTTCATCTGGAAAATGAGCAGTTAAAAGTACTGTTTTGCTTCGCCAATAGAGAAGGGGCAAATTGTAACTGGATACTTGAGGTTCATCCGGAAGTTCGACGATACCTTTTGGCATCGCGTCGAGTGTACGTCGCATGCCGGGTCAATGACCATATTCAGGTTTTAACTGCCAAAAATACGGCTACCATTCGACCAACTGTAAGAGCGACATACAGTGCGGCCATTGTGCTGAAAGGCACGAGACTAAAACATGCCCTATCCCGGATCGAGACCCGACGTGCGCTAACTGCGTTTGCTTTGACCACAAAGGAGACGTTGTCAAATATAAAGCGACCTCTAACACCTGCCCGGCGTATTTAAAACGGCTCGACGCCAAGATTTCAAATACCGATTATGAACTTTGAGGACACTCAATTAACTTTGAGGTTTGCGCAAGTGAATCTTCGCAATTTACGTGTTGCGACTTTCGAAGCGATGAGTTTCTCCTCCGACATTGACGTATTACTGACCCAAGAGCCATACGTGTTCAGTTCAGGTTCAGGGTACAAGCTCGCTGGTGCGGCTGTAACCTTCAACAGGATTGCCGCATTTTCTTCTATGCGGTATTACTCGGCTATTGTTTTCAATAGTTCGAAGCCCGTCGGAGTGGTAACACTCAGCCATTTAACTAATGACGGCAATGCGGTAACTATGGTTACGGTTGGAAACACCTCCTTGGTAATCGTCGGCGTTTATTGGCCGTCGAGTGAAGATGTTCGTATTCATCTCCAACACTTGATGAACTAAGAGGCACTCCTATTATCATAGCAGGTGACTTCAACTCGAAATCGCCGCTTTGGCATTCTCCGGTGACCGACGAAGGAGGACTATGTGTGGAGAACCTCGTAGGTGAACGCGACCTCTGTGTTGTTAATGAACCATATCAACCTTTCACTTTCGCTAGCCATCTAGGTTCAACTAATATAGACGTCACATTAGCGTCTTCTTGTTTAGCCAGAAAAATATCAAACTGGCGCGTCATTCCAGATGTAATTGAAAATGACCACCGACTGATACGGTTTGAATTAACCGTCAAGGCTCCTAACCACGTTCCGATCCCTAAAAGAATCTTTGATTACAAACGCATTGATCCCGTTCGCCTAAATGAGGCTATAGTAAATTTAATTCCTACTTATCTTCCACGTGGTGCTTTATGCCACAATCCTAAATCTGTGGACGCTTTCATTGATAAGTTGACCAGGATGATCCTCGACTCTTGTCAAAATGGCTTGGTGGAGTCCTAAGTTAGACAGGTTAAAGCGAGCGGTGCGTTGTTTAAGAAAACACCACCAAAAAACCCCTTCAGATCTAAAACATCAATGACTTGCCTCTTATAAGGCCGCGTTTCACCGGTACAAACTGGCAGTGAAGACACCGAAATATAGCTCATGGCAAAGTTTTGTGGAAAAAAGCCTGGCAACAAGTCCTTGGGGGTCACTTTACAGGTTATCCTCCCGTAAGTTCCTGTCGATCCAACCGTGCTCCAATGTCAAAGACGGCGACAGATACACCATCTCAGAATTAGACACCATCAGAGTAATAGTTTCCACATTATTCCCGGACGACGATCCCTCGACGGACAACGCCTATCATGCCCAAATAAGATCCCGATCTCTTTTGCAAAGTAATTCCCGACAGGACTGGGTGGTCAGTAGCGACGATTTAGCCGCGGTGGCTAGCAAAATCCCTAAAAACAAAGCTCCTGGACTTGACGGAATACATTGTAATGTTTTTCATCAACGATCGTTGACCTGTTCAACTCATGTATAAAAATTGGTTATTTTCCTACCAGCTGGAAAGCTGGTAGACTAATCACTATTCTCAAGCCCGGAAAGAAGGATCTCGCCAACCCCAAGTCGTACCGCCAGATAAGGCTCGGTTTTTGGGCCGACTTTGTGGAACTTGGTTGTCAATGATCTCCTGAACAAAGACTTACCAGCAGATTGCGACATTTTCGCTTATGCGGACGACATAACTGTCACAGTGTCCGCAAATTCTCGACAAGACTTGGAAGCAAAGTCTAACACGTGCTTAAATATTGTGACTGGCTAGGCTGGCAGCAATAAACTAAGTATTTCTGCAGACAAGACTAAGTACATAGTTTTTGACTCTACACTAAGACGAGATCCTTAACTGCGCCTCCTCGATACTCCTGTCCGTAGGGTCTTTGAATTCAAGTACCTCGGACTATTCCTCGACGACAAGCTGAGTTTTGTTAAACATTGCGCTTTTATGGTTGACAAGTGCAAGACCGTCTTGCACTTGTTCTACAAATACTCACGTTTGAAATGGAACCTTCACAAAAAACATTTTGCGAATATCTTAGACAATGCGGTCATTCCCATGCTCACTTATGGCTTAGACATTTGGTACCACAGACTTCGACATTCTCACGTGGTCAGGAAACTGGCCTTGTTGCAATCCTTGTTCCTAAGAACTATCCTAGGGGCGTATCGCACCGTTCCCGTAGATACCCTCTGTGTTATTTCTAAACATCCTCCTCTACATCTCCTTTTGCAGGAAATTTACTGCACCAAAGTTCTTCGCAAGGCTGGCACCAGCACGTTTCAAACGACAATTTTCCGTCCTTTTCAGCGGCCAAGCGTCACTTAAAGGGAGGTGATCTTGGGTGAATGGCAGCGGCTGTGGGACACTGCCCATAAAAGGCGTAATGCCTATTCTTTTATTCCGAGTATCTTTACCTGGGTCAGAATGCCCCACGTCCATGGACGAGAGGCCGTCCAAATCCTGTCTTCACACGGCGGATCTCTTTGCCATCTAAGGCGCATTAGCGTTTTGGATGATGACAGGTGTCCGTCGTATGGCGTTCCTGACACTCCGGCGCATCGGATTCTCGCTTGTCGCGAATTCGATGAGGATCGGAGTGCCCTGTTATCCATTATTAGCCCGTATCCCGATTCCCCTCATGCCATACTCGTACTGGTGCCTGATGTAAACATTTATAGACGTTTTGCAAAGAGAGACCAGAGTTTACAATAAGAATAAGGTTTTATTTTCTAACGAATTTTGCATGGTTTTGTTTATTTTTCTTATAAGTACGCTACGGCAAAGTATGTATTTAGTTTTTATTAACATTAATAGCATGAATTTTAGTTTAGAATCATTTTATTTCAGTATTTCTATTTCGAATAACCCTTTTTAGTTAGTTTTTCGCCGTAGCTACTTAACTAACTCTGCCTCTCCTAGTGCCTACACAATTTCTAAGTCCTTTTCGCACCTACTTGGTTTTATGCCTAGAAGCGAGGATAAGCCGAAAGGCAAGTGCCTCGCTGAACCGCGTGCTCTCAAAGCACGTTCCGTTATGTTATGTCTGCGCCCTGCCGACATTAATAAATAAAAGAGTAATAATAATACTGGTAACGCTGGTAACGATGTTGTCCTTTATTCTTCAAGTTAACTTAAAAACATAATTCTTCATATAAAAATCAGTACATGTTAATCTATGTATAAAAATGGTAATGGCTATCTCGTATATATTTTGTTACAGACTACCCCGGTAGGTGTCGCATACTAACTAAAGGTTAGCGTACACTACACGTTACCTAGCCTATCTAACTGAGTCTAACCAGACTTGTCCTTTTAAATGAAACATTTTCTTTTCTTACCTATCCTAATTGTGGCGAACTTGTACCAAGCAAGTTCAGGTGGTTTGGTGGGTCCACATCCTCTTCAAAACACCTTTCCACTTTGTGCACTCTAATATCTGTTTCTATAATCCACTCTTGCGTTGCAGTACACCTCGCCTTCTTATCTTTATGAGAGAGGAATCAGAACTCCCGTGGCCTGTTACACAAAGCGGTTTAAAGCCTATGCTCCCCATATCACCCACTCTGCCAATTAACCTGTGCCTCCATCTGCCAACGCTTGCTCTGCCACTCCTCCGTTATCCAGTTCAAAGATGAACGATGTTCAAAATCTCTCACCTTCTTTCTTAGTCTGTGTCCTTTCTAATTCCTAATCGAAGCGGTGCTTTAAGCCTAGTCTGAGTCCTCGAATAGGAAACCCATGCAACCCCCACATACATTCTTTTCCGTTCGGAGCCTGGTCTTCCCACGCTGGGCATGAGTCGAACCAATTTATACGCAATTTTCCGCTTCTTTGTATACACGTCTTACGTGCTCAATATAGCGTCCTCTCCGATTTACAAGCTTTAATATCTCAAGGCCTTTCCATTTTTGATACCTTGTCTTCTCATCCTTATCAACAAGTTCTTGATTTGTTTGTGTCCGAACAAGACAACTAAGATTAATCCGCAAGTAACTATCAGTAGTAAAATAATACCAAATATTATGAGGTTTGTTTACTAACTACGTATGTAACTAATCTTCTTAATAACAAGAGATTATGTAACTCTGTAATTCTTACCGATCTACGACAAAGAGCGATATAACCAAACAAAAAGAAACGAGTTTTGTAAATATTTTGTAAAATTCTAAAATAAAGTCGTCTCAAAATTGGCCCTGTGTATATTTCATAAATACATAGCTGAAATTGGCGCCCAACGTGGCGCAAAAACAAAAATATTATATGAAGAAAACTGAACTTGCGTGAAACGTGGTTAGATTATGTGCTTTGCATATTTCAGAACACAATATTTGAAAGTGTTCGTATCGTATTCGTTCATACAAAAACATCCAAAAAACTGCATATATTTTTTCCTTTTTTAAAACGTAAACATTTTTGTCGTACGTCGTGTATCAACTTTCGCAATTCTCTAAATTGCATATTGTGCATTTGCGTTTCACATTTTGTATTTTATTTATATACAGAGTATTTAGGCTTCTTCACCAACAAATCATTTGAGTAAAAAGGCATAGAAATTTTGGCAATTCTAAAAGTGACTGTCGCAAACTCACAAATTAAAACAAGGTTGACGATAAGAAGAATTTAAATATTACTGTACTATAGACAAGTCCCAACCGAACCGGCCCGGCAATATTTTCATGTTATGGGTGTGGTAAACCTGGATTGATTCTGTTCGAAAGGCTCCGACGAGTATTTTTGTTTTGACTCCGTATTTTTGCTTTCACTCCATAGCCGTTGATGATCACTCTTGTTCTTCGCCAGACGACAAATCTTCGATTCAGTAAGTGCTGCATATTTAGATACAGTTTCACGAAATTTTCAAGCAAAAACAAGCTCTTATGTTGGCCAAATGATAACGATGACATTTACTGATGGTATTGAATGAACCGCACATGGTTTTGATGTTCCTAACATCGGCGCCGTTGAGGCAAAAACTAAATTATCATTGCTGTTCCTGAGCATGAACGCAGTAAAACGTTCTTTCTTAAGAACCATTAGCTGAAACGCTTCCTGTATTTTTACGATGTTTTTTTTTGGTACCAGCGACGAACTAACGCCTTTTATAGAACATTCAAATTGATGAATAAAACTCCTATTGCTGGTTCTGTCTTACCGTATATCAGATCCAAAAAAACAGCTGTTTATAACCACTCTTGATCTACGAGACTATCATCAAGTGCAAACTGAAGTTTCTATGCTATTGGGGCAGTTCTTCTACAAAGCAGGAGAAACTTCAGATATTACTCGTTGAGTTGACATCTGCTGAACAGAATTATCATATTGTAGAGTAAAAGGTTTTTGCAATAATTTGGAGTGTAAAAAAATTGGCGGCTATTTAAAAGAAACGAAGGTTGCTAATCCAAACCGAGATCACCAGCCGTTGAAGTAGTTAATGTCTTTGAAACCTCTCTCGGGGCAACTCGCTCGATGTTAGAATCCAGAAATTATCATGATATATGTAGTGTTATCGTTGATGCTCCAGCCCAAACTGCGGAAAATACCCAAAGCAAGAAAAAACAGCATATTAAGATCTACAAAAGTTAATAGATTTCTTGCAACATCTAAATGTGCTAGACTTTAACAAGTGGACTAACTACGGTTACTTGATGACCGATGATATTCTGTATCGTTATTTTCTTGATTACGACGGTGAAGAAGTGCAACAAGTTGTGCCCAACAATCAGATACTCCGAGTCTTTAAAGAGTTTAATGACTCACCTTACGCTGGTCATTATAGTATCGAGCATACCATCCAGAAAATCCTACCACGTTTTTGCACCGTAACTCAGCATGTACGTAGCTGTCTCGAATGCTAAAAAATAAGATTTGGTATTTTACAAACTCCTGCGCAGGTGCAGCGATTTGAAACACTTGGTATTGACCCCTTTGTCTCTTTGCCTAAAACTGACGATGGGTTTTGTTGGATTTTTATAATTGAAGATGTTTCTAGTCAATGGATTGAGCTGTTCCCTCTTAAAAACCGCTAAACCACAAGACTACATTAGTACATTAGGTACACAAAGTTCTGTCGGTACGCATCGCAATAAACGCAGTCAGATGTTCTTTCATAGTATTAACTCCTGTCTTTATTATTTTCATACGTGAACTCCACACCCTGGACTTCTCAACCAGCACACTAACGTTTTATTGACGTCAGAATTGCGTACGAGACTCAATTAAAACGTGCCGATTTTGTCACACAACGTCAATGTGTTGCCTGGGTAAGTACGCTTAGCATGTTCGTTGCGTGAAACTGGTAACAATCACAAAAACCTCCGATACAAAGCGAATATATACGCTTACGAGAAACGCTGCAATGTGCTTTCCAATTCAAATTCTTTCATTTTGTTGCTAAGTTCTTAAAGAAAGTTGACATAATACTATTTATTGTTTTCTTCTTTTCAAGTATTCCATCGAGATAATTCTATAAAGAACTCAGTTGACATAACGTTTTCTGCTAACAAAATCGTTTTTTCCTTCTATGGCGGTAAAAACCTTTGTGTGTCTATTGTTTGAACTGTTTTTTGATTTTGAAAGTGTAATAGTAGACTCAAGCTTGATTTGCGATTATGAAACGGCGCAATAGCTTACTGAGATTGCGACGAAAACGCGCGAAAAGATCGCGCAAAACGCGTTAAGAATCTTTCCATTTCTAACTATACACTGCACATTATTTGCACATACCCAGTATGTGTGCTATTTCGCGCACCTTTACTTGACGATGATCTAATACGAAACAGTGCACTTTTTGATTTATGTCCGTTCCGTTCTTGAACGTCCACTACGAAATTTATCATACGACCACGCTTAGTTTCGACAATCCAGTTTTAAACCATTAAAAGAAAGCGTATTTCAATAATATTGAATCCAGCTCTGCTGTAATTTCGAGTTTTTCCGTTGTTTACAAAATCACACAAAAAAATTAAAGAAGAATGTGGCTCCCTAAATCGATGGGTTGTTCCTCAAATTGTTAATTACTAACTCAAATTCTCTAGCTGTATCTCTATCGCATATAAAAAACAGAGACATTTCCACAACTTAAAAATGTAACGCGTCAAGATAACGGAACCAAATGCATCGGGGTTTTCTTAGATTTGAAATAATTACCTTTAAAGACATGTTTCCTGATTAACGACTACTATTAAAAATTTTTAATTTATTATGAACGACTTAATTGCCTCGTTCTAATGTTTTAAATAATTTAAGAATTTAGTGTTGTGCGCAATAAGCTTCTGATGAACTCACTTTTTAAGCTGCTGACACTCGTTACTTTGATTCAACACAACATCTTTTATTGGCACTCTGACAAATACCATCAAAGTGTAGTGTGGGAGTCTCTTTACGAAACGGACATACGCACTAAAACCACCACCTTTCGCACATGCCTTTGCTCTTCACCCAGTAGACCCTTTCGAGTATTACTTAACTCGATTCTTTCCTTGTTTTTATCTTCCAGTTTCTTCTTCTACTTCCTTTTTCATAGGGCTCGAAACTTCACGGCCAATTTTTTTTCATTTCCCCTCCCTTAACAACTTCCCAAAGTTATCCGCCCTCAGTCTTTCCCCCAATTCCATTTCTATCTTACTCAAAACACCTTTCCACTTTGCGCATTCTAGGATCGGTTTCTATAATCCACTCTTGCGTTGCAGTACACCTCGCTTTCTTATCCTTGTGAGATAGGATTTAGAACTCCCGTGGCCTGTCACACAAAGCGGTTTAAACCTTACGCTCTCCATATGGAACCAACTCTGCTAATTAACCTGTGCGTTCATTTGCCAACGCTTGCTCTACTACTCCTCCATCATCTTGATCGAAATCTCTCATCTTCTTTCTTAGTCCTCTGCGTCCTTTCATGTCGAACCAAATTATACGCAATTTTCCGCTTCCTTGTATACACGTCTTGTGTGCTCAGTATAGCGTTCTTTCCGATTCACAAGCTTTAGTATTTCAATACCTTTCCATTTTTGATACCTTGTCTTCCCACCCTTATCAACAAGTTTTTGATTTGTCTGTGTATATTTAACAAATACAAATTGGCGCCCAACGTGGCGCAAAAACAAAATTTGAACTTTCGTAAAACGTGGTTAGATTATGTGCTTTGCATAACTTAAAGCACAATATTTAAAAGTGCAATGACATCCAAGAAACTATATATATTTTTTTCTTTTTTAAAACGTAAACATGTTTTTCATACGTCCTGTACTGGTGTTCAACTTTCGTTGTGACGTCTTCACTAACAAATCATTTGAGTAAAAAGACACAGTGCTATTGTAGAAATTTTGGCAATTCTAAAAGTGACTGTCGCAAACTCACAAATTGAAACAAGGTTGACAATCAGAAGAATTTAAATATTACTGTACTATAGACAAGTTCCAATCGAACCGGGCCGGCAATATTTTCATGTTATGGGTGTGGTAAACCTGGATTCATTCTGTTCGAAAGACTCCGACGAGTATTTTTGTTTTGACTCCGTATTTCTGCTTTCAATCCATAGCCGTTGATGATCACTCTCGTTCTACGTCAGACTCCAAATCTTCGATTCAGTAAGTACTGCATATCTAGATACAATTTCACGAAATTTTCAAGATAAAACAAGCTCTTATGTTGGCCAAATGATAACGATGACACTTACTGATGGTGTTGAATGAACCGTTGAAGCACATGGTTTTGATGTTTCTATCATGGACGCCGTTGAGGCGAAAACTAAAGAAGAGCAATACATTAAAAATCTAAATATTATTAAGACAAATATGGCATATTTCTTTCTTTAGACAAAACATACTATTGATATTTGATTTATAAAGAAAATAAGTATGTAGTGTAATTTGCTAGAGGGGGGAGGGCAACTGCCCACCCACTCATTGCTGTTTCTGAGCATGTACGCAGTAAAACTTTATAGCTTTGATAACTTCCTGTATTCTAACGATGTTTTTTTGTCCCAGCGACGAACTAACGCCTTTTATAGAACATTCAAATTGATCAATAAAACTCCTATTGCTGTTCCGCCTTACCGTATGTCAGATCCAAAAAAACAACTGTTTATAACCACTCGTGATCTACGATCAGGTTATAATCAAGTATCGGTGCAAACTGAAGCCAGAGACAACACAGATTTTACGACAAAGTGGATTGGCTGATCTTACTCTTCTTGAATATCTTAATGACTTCATTGTATTTTCCGAAACTTTGTCGTGTCATCGCCAAGGTCTCTAAAAGGTTTTTAATCGATCAAACCTTTTCAAACTTAACTTACTTTTGTGTGCTCTTCTGTAATATACCTAGGCCACATCATATCAGTTGAAGGTATTCACCCAAATCTCTCGAAACTATTTGCGATTTTAGACATGGCTTTGTCTAAGAACGTTAAACAATTGCATACCTTTATACAAAGATGTTCTTGATTCTAAATTTTGCCAGTGTTGCAAAACCATTGACGCTTCTCACCAAGAAAAGTGTCATAGAAATGGAAAACCGTCTAACAAGATGCTTTTGATGAATTCAAAAGATTGTTAACGTCCAGAGTCTACCGTATGTTATTTAATGCAAGTTTCTATGCTATTGGGGCAGTTCTTCTCCAGAGAAGGAAAGACTTCAGATATTACTCGTTGAGTTGACATCTGCTGAGCAGAATTATCATATTGCAGAGTAAAAGGTTTTTGCAATAATTTGGAGTGTAAAAAAATTTGGTGGCTATTTAGAAGAAACGAAGGTTGCTAATCCAAACCAGGATCACCAGCCGTTGAAGTAGTTAATGTCTTTGAAACCTCTCTCAGGGCGACTCGCTCGATGTTAGAATCCACAAATTATCATACGTCTGATCATATATCAGACGTATGATAGTGTTACCGTTGATCTTCCAGCCCAAACTGCGGAAAATACCCAAAGCAAGAAAAAACAGCATATTAAGATCTACAAAAGTTAATAGATTTCTTGCAACATCTAAATGTGTTCGACTTTAAAAAGTGAACTAACTGTGGTTACTTGATGACCGATGATATTCTGTATCGTTATTTTCTTGATTACGACGGTGAAGAGGTGCAACAAGTTGTGCCCAACAATCAGATACTCCGAGTCTTTAAAGAGTTTAATGACTCACCTTACGCTGGTCATTATAGTATCGAGCATACCATCCAGAAAATCCTACCACGTTTTTGCACCGTAACTCAGCATGTACGTCGCTGTCTCGAATGCTAAAAAATAAGATTTGGTATTTTACAAACTCCTGCGCAGGTGAAGCGATTTGAACACTTGGTATTGACCCCTTTGTCTCTTTGCCTAAAACTGACAATGGGTTTTGTTGGATTTTTATAATTGAAGATGTTTCTAGTCAATGGATTGAGCTGTTCCCTCTTAAAAACCACTAAACCACAAGTCTACATTAGTACATTCGTTACACAAAGTTCCGTCGGTACGCATTGCAATAAAGGCAGTCAGATGTTCTTTCATAGTATTAACTCCTGTCTTTATTATTTTGTACGTGAACTCCACACCCTGGACGATGACAAATGAGATCTCTGTATAAATGTTAAAAATGATGTGGCTTAAATCACGCCTTACTTCTCAAGCAGCACACTAACGTTTTATTGACGTCAGAATTGCGTACGAGACTCAATTAAAACGTGCCGATTTTGTCACACAACGTCAGTGTGCTGCCTGGGTTAGTACGTTTAGCATGTTCTTTGCGTGAAGCTGGTAACAATCACAAAAACCTCCAATATAAAGCGAATAGATACGCTGGCGAGAAACGTTGCAATGTGCTTTCAATTCAAATACCTTCATTTTATTGTTCTTAAAGAAAGTTGACATAATACTATTTATTGTTTTCTTCTTTTTAACTAGTCCATCGAGATAATTCTATAAAGAACTCAGTTGCCATAATGTTTTCTGCTGACAAAATCGTTTTTCCGTCTTTGGGGGGCGAGAGCGTTTGTGTGTCTATTGTTTGAACTGTTTTTTGATTTTGAGAGTGTAATGGTAGACCCAAGTTTCATTTGCGGTTATGAAACGGCGCAAAAGGTTACGCGGATTGCGACGAAAACGCGCGAAAAGGTCAAGCAAAACGTGCTAAGATTCTTTCCATTTCTAACTATACAGTGAACATTATTTGCACATACTCAGTATGTGTGCTATTTCGCGCACCTTTACTTGACGATGATCTAATACGAGACGGTGTACTTTTTGATTTATATCCGTGGCATTACTAGATCTTGAACGTTCATTACGAAATTTATCATACGACCACGCAATCCAGTTTTTAACCATTGAAAACGAAAAAGCGTATTTCAATCAGCCCCGTGCGCAGGATTTGTCCATGGGGGGTTGGGAACAAGGAAGACCTCAAACATTCATAAAACATAAATTAGGTATTCAATATTCGCCATCTATTGCCCCACCATGTTAAAAAATCCCCAATTTGGAGAAAAATCCCCAACCCTGGCAACGCTGCTAGTGATACATTTATATTTCAACGGGTCATAGGGGTGGGGGGGGGGGAGTTTGAACCCCCAAAACCCCTCCCTTGCGCACGGGCCTGATTTCAATAATATTATATATTATTATATTGATTTCAGCTCATCTGCTGTAATTTCAAGTTTTTTTCGTTGTTTACAAAATCACACAAAAAATTAAAGAAGAATGTGGCTCCTTAAATCACTGGGTTGTCCCTTAAATTGTTAATTGCTAACTCAAATTCTGTAGCTGTATCTCTACCGCATATAATAAACCTTTGCTTTCAACAGGAATATTTCAATAACTTAAAAAAGCAACAGTAAAAAACGTTATTTTTAATGTAACGCGTCAAGATGACGCAACGAAATGCGTCGGGGTTTTCTTATATTTGGAAAATGTTTTTGACACAGTTATGAGCTGTTGCTATAATGGAGAAAGCAGTTAAAATTGGCAAAATCAACATGGCTGTGAAATTGGGAGTGCCACAAGAATATGTTCTGGAGCCAATTATGTTTTTAATTTATATTAGATTGTAGACTCTGTATTCATTTGCTGATGACACAGCGCCAATTTTTGAAGCTTAAATACCCAAAATGATTAAAAACGCACTAAAAAACATTAACGATTGAAGAAAAGATTAAACTTCATTAACACTCAATCAATTTTTGTAACGACAAAAAAAACGTCAGTTTATGTATAAATAATATTATGATTATTATAACGATTTTTACAATGCTTTATATGTATGATTAATAACATTAAATATATAATTATAACGCTATTTCCTGACAAGATAATTGTAAATATAAATGTTTCATAAACGCGTATATCATATTAATCGGTGTGAGTACATCGCAATTTCTTATCGCATTCTCAACGCATTTCTGCAGTTTCAAATATTTCCTTAAAAACAATAAAATTTACATCCTTATGCACACTTTTGTGCAAGTACTCACTCGCAGTTAATTAAACTTTTGGCATCAAATACGTTAGCATCGCACTGCCTGATGGCTTCAGTATTATTCATTAAACATTCATATCCATCGCGCCAAAAAAATACTAAAATTTGGTATATACAAACACAAATCGCATTTAAAACTTACAAGCTATTCGTTTTCCATTTTTATAACAAACATACTCAACGGCCTTTTCGAAAACATCGACTCCAGTTTCTACGAGATTCTTTTCGTTTGTGCCAGCACACGCAAGTAAAGTAGCGATTACTTTACTAACGTGTTTCATGTATTTATGTTTTTTGTAACACAGATCTTGAAAAAATTGGTTTAATATCATTTTCCCTTCAGATGCATCGGTTTGATTAACAGTTGTGTCCAAAAAACTTTGAAAGTCGTCTAAAGCAATCTAAGACCAATATAAATAATCTTGTAACTGAATTGAAGTTACCATTGAATTATTATATGCTGTGTGATTACATCCATTTGTGATTTGGCGAATTGAATTTAGAACATCGTTTAATGAATTTTCATTAGACACATTATTGGATTCCGATAATCCTGCATACAAACCATAAATAATAAGTATTCAAACAATGATAATAAGTTTTACCTATGAATAAGATGAAGTTTAAAGAAATGATCAGCAACATAGCTCGTGTTAAGCTGCTTATGAGAACTGTGATCAGTACAGAGATCATTAAATTGCGACAGCAATTTGTAATTATTCAGTAATATTTTACTTATTAAAACGTAATTTTTAAGAATTAGTTTCGTAAAGTTTTGTTCTTCGTATTACATAACAATATATTTCTCACAGTCGTATTTACAGAGCTGAAAGGTTATCTTGTTTTGTTGTTTGATTAGATTAGACACCACACAACAGTCTTTTTTAGGAAACAAACAAGCATATATGGGTCATATGGCATAAATAGATTATCAGTTTTTTCATTTATTAATTGTACTCAAAATAACTCGTCTGTCTGAATGAACACGAGGTGCATTCAGATTACAGTTTTATGGGAACGTTTTATAAGCTTGAAACAGTTAAGAAAAAGGCTGAGTTTTAAAATCAGGTTTTTAAATAACACTAAAATTCTAAGCTAACAGTTATAACAGCAATTTTTTAACATAAGCGTAAATACAATATTTAATGTTGTGTAATGTAAGTTGCCTAATTGGTAAATTTAGAAGCGTCACGGATATTTTTTATTTCAATTTTAATGTACTTGAAAATGCATATCAAACTCTTAAAAATGCAATGATGCACAAATTAATCATAATTAATCGTCATTTTATGAATAATAACATTAATACAATAATAATACCAATGACAATACACGTATTGCGTATTGTAAGTTGCCTACTTAATAAATTATAGGCGTTAAGGTAATTTTTATCAAGATTTTTTCTAAATTATGAGCAAAATCTAAAATACCAAGGCTTGAATTGTGTCGAGCGTTAATTTCAGTTACTTTTGGCTCATCTTGCAAGCAAAGTACGCAAATCTTTAAATTTGATATTCATTTTTGGTGTGACTTCACCATCGTCTTAGGGTGGATAAATACGGAACCAAATCTACTAAAAACGTTCGTTGTAAATCGGATTGCAGAAATTCAGCGTAAGACTAATCAAGGTATGTGGTATCATGTGGATTCAACGGATATTCCTGCAGATCTTGTCTCCACGAGGTGTTAACCCTAGAGTTCTTTTTAATTGTAACATGTCCTACCTGGTTGCAAAATGTCTACATGATAATTGGGCATTTCCACAGGAATTGCCAAATACACGCAAACCTAAAGATATTTTTGCCTTAACAAAAACCATGAGTTTATTTTTAAGTTATCTAAATTAAATAAGTTAAAGCAATGCAATGCCTATATTCTGCGATTTGAGCCATTGCAAAATGGCACATTTCGCACGCCTTTTTGGTCCACTTTCAGTTCAAGAATTACGGAATTCATTGTATGTCTTATAAAAATTACTCAAAGGCAACGTTTTACGCACAAAATTTAGAAATTGCCACAAAAGAAATACGTGTAAAAAGTAAAATTCTTTCTTTGCATCGATTCTTGGACTGTTGTTGACTATGCAGGAATTTTTTTAATTAAAGATAGGAAAGAACGTGGTAGCAAAAAAGGCATACGTATCTTTATTTATGCTGTTCATTCAGAGTTAGTTACGGAATTAAGTGCTGAAGCGTTTATTGCAGCTCTTAAAAGATTCATAAGTAGAAGAGGCATTTCTCTCAGAATGTATTCAAATAATAAAACAAATTTTTTGAGCAAATTTATCATGAAACATAAAAGTCACATTCAAGACTCGTGTTCAAATCAAAATATAGATTGGCATTTTATACTACTATACCCGCCACATTTTGGTAGCCTGTGGGAGGTCGGTGTAAAATCGATGAAGTTTCATCTCAAAAGAGTGATAAGCAATGACTATCTTAAGTACGAAGAATTTATTACAATACTTGCTTAAGTAGAATCAATTCTTAATTGTCGTCCTTTATCACAACTTTCAATCGATCCCAACGATTTCAATCCACTAACTCCGGCGCATTTTCTCATTGAAAAACCATTTGCGTCAATTCTTAGGCCAGACTTAAAAGATATAAAAGACTGCAACAAATAATCTAACACATATTAGCCAAATGACCGAAAGAATACTTGCTGAATTGCAGCGCAGGCGGTCAAAGTAGGAGCGTTCTCGTCGCGACCCCTGTCAGATCTTTAATCTGCGAATCCTACTACTCACCTTAACCAAACAGCGTTACTATGCCTACCAGCACAGTGCATCAGTGTCACCCCAAAGGGCCCTTTCCGGGCCTGGCACTGACTGTCATCTCTGCTAACGTCGAGGGGCTCACAGGAGCCAAACAAGACATTATGGCAAAAATCTGCACAGACCACAAATGTCATGTGCTCTGTCTGCAAGAGACCCACCGAGGCCAAAACAACAACCGCCCACGGATCCCTGGTATGAAGCTAATATTAGAGTGCCAGCACGAGAAATACGGTAGCGCCATCTTCACGAAGAGCGATCTCATCGTCAAGACGGCCAACATGTCTCAAGCCAACAACATCGAAATCCTGACAGTGGAACTGGACAGCATCTCTATCACCTCGGTCTATAAACCACCTGGGAACGGTTTGACTTCGCTAAACCACTAAACTTCGATCGGAACAAGACTCACATCATCATCGGTGACTTTAACAGTCACCACGTCAACTGGGACTACGCCAAAACAGATGAAAATGGCGACTTGGTTGAGACGTGGAGCGATGCAAACCACCTCAGTCTAATCCACGACCCCAAACTCCCGAAGTCCTTCAACAGTTCTAGATGGAAACGGGGGTACAACCCAGACCTAGCCTTCGTAAGCAACAACATCGCTGACCTCTGCAGTAAAGTCGTGCTGGAACCCATACCACACACACAGCACAGGCCGATATCCATTAGCGCATCACCAGCAGTCACACCAATCACGGTCCCATTCCGCCGCCGTTTCAACTTCAAAAAAGCAGACTGGACAGGATTTGCAGAGGACCTGGACACGAAAGTGGCAAACATCGAATCGTCACAGACCAACTACAACCTGTTCGTTGACGCCGTACGTACTGCATCCAGAAAGAACATACCACGAGGATGTAGAACCAGCTACGTGCCAGGACTCTCCCATGAGATGATAGACGAATATCAAAAGTACCAACAGCTATTCCAAGCAAACCCGTTCTCGGATAGCACCATTGCATTTGGTACAGAACTAGCACTAAAGATACAGGAAGAAAGACAGAAGTCATGGCAAAACATGATTGAAAGTGTGGACATGACCCACAGCAGTAGGAAAGCCTGGCTCACCATCAAGAAGCTAAGCAACGACCCCAAGAAGGCCGAACAACACCATAATGTCACTGCAAACCAGGTTGCAAGCCAACTCCTTCTAAACGGGAAAGCACCAACTAAACAACCTAAGATGAAGATCAAGCGACAACCTGGCAAAGAAAACAACAGCTTCAATACCACCTTCACCATGGAAGAGCTCAACATCTGTATTAAGAACCTGAAAAATGGTAAAGCGGCTGGAATGGACGACATTTGCTTAGAACAAATAAAACACTTCGGACCAAGGACAACAGAGTGGATATTAGAGCTGTTTAAGAACTGCTCTTCTTCATATAACATCCCGAAGCTATGGCGGCAGGCACGCGTCATTGTTCTTCTAAACCGGGCAAAGACGCCTCGGACCCCAAAAACTTCAGACCAATATCCCTTCTCTGCCACCTCCACAAACTCTATGAACGTCTCATCCTGAACCATCTGTCTCCCCTGATCGAAGAACACCTAATCCCAGAACAAGCTGGCTTCCGCCCGGGCAAATCCTGCACGGGACAGACACTCAACCTCACCCAGCACATAAAAGATGGTTTTGAAAAAGGGAAAATCACAGGCGCAGTATTTGTAGATCTCTCAGCTGCATACGATACTGTGAACCATAGGATGCTCCTCTCGAAGATCTACGACATGACACACGACTACCACCTAGTGCAAGTCATCAAATCGCTATTGGAAAACAGACGATTCTATGTAGAACTCTGTAAGCAGAAGAGCCGCTGGAGACAACAACAGAACGGCCTCCCTCAGGAAAGTGTGCTAGTACCGACCCTCTTCAATATCTACACCAACGATCAGCCCATCCACCCTAATTGCAGGAGTTTCTTATATGCTGACGATCTGTGCGTCACAGCACAGGAGAAAGAGTTCACCACCATCGAGAGAGTCCTTACATTTGCTCTATCGAACCTCTCAACCTACTACAGCAAGAACTACCTGAGACCAAATCCGACCAAAACACAGGTAACTGCTTTCCATCTGCGCCATCGGGAAGCAAACCGGAAGTTACGCATCACCTGGAATGGTACGGAAATAGAACACCACCAGAACCCAGTGTACCTCGGAGTCGTCCTCGACCGGACCCTGACTTATAGGGCCCACGTGGAAAAGACGAAGGGGAAAGTCAGCGCTCGGAACAATATCCTCAGAAAACTGGGCAACACCAAGTGGGGCGCCAACCCGACCACCCTGCGCTCTACTGCACTCGCACTCTGCTACTCCACAGCAGAATTTGCGTGCCCAGTTTGGGAGCGGTCATCTCATGAAAAAAAAACTCGACCCGGTGCTCAACGAGAGCTGTCGCTACATCACGGGTTGCCTGAAACCGACACCCATCAACAGCCTCTACCTATTAGCCGGTATTGCTCCACCAGACATAAGAAGAAATGTAGCGAGTAGGCGGGAAAAACTGAGGCAACTAGAGGACCCCAGACATCCATTGTACGGCCATACCAACGTCGACAAACGCCTAAAATCCCGAAAAAGCTTCATACCCGAGAAACCCCTGGACTCAACAGCTAAAGCAGCGAGGTTGGATTCATGGCGCGAACGCGTTAAAAACACCGACGCAATCGACGGTACCAGCCTAGAAGTGGGAGAACACCTACCCGCTAGCGGTGATCTGGACTGGACTACGTGGAAAAGCCTAAACCGCCTACGCACTAGAACTGGCAGATCCAAAGTCAACATGACCAAGTGGGGGTACTCTAGCGACAGCGATTTATGCGACTGCGGGGAAAGACAGACCATGAAACATCTTCCGATCTGCCGACTCTTCGACGAAAAATGCACCATGGAGGACCTCACCGCAGCCACCGACAGGGCCATAGCCACTGGAAGGACATATGAAACTTTTGGTTTAAGGACTCGAAAAGAAGAAGCGCAGGCGCAAGTAGAAACAAACTATTGAAAATGTCGTAATAGGCACTTTAGTGCTCATTAACATTAAAATTATAACTTTTACAATACATTTCTTATCATCAATAGTGACGGTTTATAGCAGTAGAATGAAACAGACAAGAAAGAACATAGAAGAGATGATAGAAGAGAGGAAGGAGGGATTGATAGTAGTAAGAGAGGAAGAAAGGGGAATACAAGAAAGTAAAGGGACGGGAAAGAAACAAACAAAGAACAAAGTCATAAATAAAGAGGTAGAAGAACCGCTGGTAATGCGCAACGAACAAAATCAGAAAAAATAAGAAAAGCAAAGAAAAGAAGTTGTAGTAAGACTTGAAGAGGGAGATAGAATAAACGAAACCGAAGTAATAGAGGAATAAAGAAGGTAAAAAAAAGGAAGGCGACAAGAGAAGATGGGATACAAGGCGAAGAATGTATATACGGAGAAGAAAATGTAGCAAAAAGGATGACAGAAATAATAAATAAAATATGGAAAGGGGAAGGATTCCCGGAGAGATGGAGGGCAGCATAATATGCCCGATACACGAAAAAGAAGACAGAAAGGAAGTGAAGAATTAAATAAGGGTGACATTATTAAGCACAACATACAAATTATATGCGACAGTGCTACAAGGAAGACTACATAAGGAAATAGAAGAAGGGAGTTTGGTACCAGACGGACAAGCGGGATTCAGAAAGGGAAGCCGTTTTTGACAGAGTGAACATGGAAAAACTGTGGGAATACAAGAAGACAAAAAAAATATTTTAAAAATTAATAGAGAGAATGGAGGAAACTTACGAAGAAACGAAGAGCAGGGTGAAAGTGAATGGAGAGAAGAGCGAGCATTTCGTTACTAGGAGACGGTTGAGACAGGGATGGGCACTGAGCTCAAGTCTGGTAGCAGTATATACGGGGGATTTGAAGGAAACAATGAGAAGACAACAGATAGGAGGAATAGTAGTAGGGAAAGTAAAGGTGTGGTCGTTGGGGTATGCAGATCACATAGTGTTGGTGGCTAAAGAAGAAAAGGAAATGAAGAAGATGATGAAGACGCTGGAAAAATTCATAACAGAAGTTTGAAGTAAATACGGAGATAACAAAAATAATGGTATTTGCGATGTAACCCACTCGCGTTTGAAATTTAAAACCCGCGAACAAACAAAAAGCAGTGACATCTCGCTGTGGCTGTGATCGTCAAGCTACGCCACTTCCCTCTACATTGTATTAAGCTCGTTATACACTGCTTACTCTCGATATGTGTGAAGGCTGTAGTAGGTTAAATAAAACACACAATAAAAAGGTGGGACCCGCCGTAGGAGAAGAAGAACAGAGCGAAAAAACCCTTCCGGCCCTCTAACTGAATGTAAATGCATGATTATTGCATAATTTAGGTTGATAAAACAATCGGCTTGTAATCAAAACTATTAACGCACGTCGTAAAGCAAGGACATCTCAAATTACAGTAAATTAGACAGATAAACAGATCTGATAACAGATTTAAATACCAACATCTATAAACACGTGCACAAACATCATCATTTTACACTGAAGACGTGTTATATAATCGGCGCCTCCGCCAATGGGTACTGGGGTCCTGGTTACGAATCAACCCAGCAAAAGTTGAAAGTTTGGAACAACAAGTAAAGCCAAAAACATATAGATAAAATTAGTAATACACATAATAAAAGTTGTACATAAACAAGTAAACAAAAATGTAGGACTCCATAACATGGAAGCAACCTACCGCGACTACGAAACACACAAATGTGCAGGGTCTCATAGCATGAGAGCAACCTGCGGCCGTTCGTTGTTGGCTAATCACGGTAGAAAAATATTAGATTTACATTCTACAAGACACGACACACAATGGTTTTTATATCTGTTATCAAACCTATTATAATCACCATCAATAGGTAAATGTTACGACTAAAAAGTATGTCAAAACTTTGATCGACTTCCGCATCATCACGTTTAAACAACAAAAAAAGCAAAAAAATTGTTAAGATACTTTAGAATTAAAATCAAGGATGAACATTTTGAAATTATTAGTGTAGAAAGAAAATAATGCAATAAATTAGTGCCAATTGTTTCTAAAACCTATGATACGTACACAAATAACATAACAAAAACAAACGCCCCTTGCATTTGGTAACATTTAAATTTAGGAATAAAATGGTTAATTATATTGATGTTACATTTCTAATCCTCAATGTTTCATACAAACTTACACACGCTAAATGAGGTTATTAAAATGGCAAATAAAAAAAAAGTTAAATTTAAATTTCACCCAAAGCATCCCTTTTAAAACAAAGAACAGTTAGTACACGCCCCTTACAGTTTCAAAATGTTTAAAGGTAAACATAAACGGGTAATTATTGTAGTTACCGTTCTAATTCTCAACGTTTTGTACAAAACTACAAAATTGTAAACAAAGAAATGGTAAATCTCAATTTCATCCGAAGCGTCCTTTTTACGGCCACGCCCAAGCATTCTTATATTTAAATTTGAGGAAACAAAAAAAAACTTTTAACATTGCGATCACATCGCTATTAATAGTTATTTACATAATTTTAAATAATTTTATGCCTTTCCCATATATGTAACTGTTTATTTATTTATTAGTTATTGGCGGCGACATGTTTCGACCTAACGGTCATCATCAGGCCTAATTAATAAATAAATTAATAGATTAAAATTAAACAGTTTCTGTCAAAATGACATATAAATTTTGACAGAAACTGTTTAATTTTAATCTATTAATTTATTTATTAATTAGGCCTGATGATATTAGTCAAACATGTCGCCAATAACTAATAAATAAATAAACAGTTACATATATGGGAAAGGCATAAAATTATTTAAAATTATAATTAAAAATCCCATTTTGAGATTCACAATGGATAATACAATCTTCAGTTATTTACATACCTATAAGTACACAATCATCACAAAAAAATTTAAACAAAATTTAGAAAATCACTGATATCTATCTGACTTAAGGCGAGGTCGATAGCAATCTCCCTAACTTTCCGTTTCTTTTTCAATCGTACCCTCAGAATCTATAGGTGCTTTTGCACAATTTTTACTTTTTCTTTCCACCAACAAATGAGAGATGTCAGTTTAACTTCCCTAGTCTTTAATGCTATTTAAATTTAAACTGGTTCATCTCATATTTAGAAAAAGAGGGAAGAAAAACAACAAAGCTGTGGGAATGGAGGAAGTGCAGCTGGTGAAGAAATTCACATACCTGGGTTACACGATAAGGCAGGATAATAAGGAGGGGGAACACATAAAGGAAAGAGCGAGGAAAAGAAACAGGTTAATAAAACAAGTGTAGAGAGTGGGCGAAAGGTTGTTTGGGTGTGGTGATATATGGAGCGGAAATATAAAGATGGAAGGAGTATAAAGAGGTAGAAGGAATATAAAAAAATTACTGGACATTGGTATTTGGGCTAGATGTTACCGTTGCCTAAGTAAGGATTTAGCGAGCGGGGTGGCGACGTTGGAGGTGGCGATGGTGGTGGTGGCGTTGGTGGTGGCGGCGTTAGTGGTGACCGGTAAACGCGACACGAAAATAATAGATCGGCGTGGTTTAAATAATATATTTAAAGAACTACTTATATACAATGAATATACTACATAAGAAATATATAACGCGATTGAGGTTTTCTGTCGTTTGGTGGGCACCCAGACTCAGGTGTCCATTAATCGAAGAAGTCTTGCGAGCCAAACTACTATTGACTATTGCAGCTCCGTGGTTCGTTTATAAAGCCTCAGTTATTGCCGGAGGCCACGAGATTGGATGTGGAGGGTGCAGCGTGGTAGGGGTCGGGTAACAGTCCCCCCTGGTCAAGAGTGGTCTCCGGGGTGGCTGAGGCTGATAGTGGTTGAGCCGGGGCGGCTGGTGCTGATGGCGGTCGAGCCGGGACGGCCCGCAAGTCGTGAACGTGAATTTTTGCCCATTCCAAGTTTGCCCGCTCGATCCAGTACGCATTCACTCCTGCTGATTGAATGATTTTGCATGGTCCGCTCCGTTTTGCCGGAAATTTTCCTTTCCCTGATTCTTGGTGCGTTCTTTCCATTACCCAGTCTCCTTCTTTGTACTGCGTTTTCGGCGGCGTATAGTCGGCATAACGGGATCTGTAACGATGCTGGTTTCGGTGGATTTTGGTGATGCGCTGTTGTGGATTGTCGTCTCTGGATGTAGTTGGAAGTTCCCAGTCTCCTGGTCGTTGAAGTTGTTGACCCAGTAACGCTTCTCCAGGTGTGGTTCCGGTGGCTGCGTTCTTCCGCGTTCTTAGTTGGTACAGAATGGTGGGAAGGACTTCGTTCCACGTTGCTGGATCCTTCTGATATAACTGGATCCGTAACCCCTTTTTTATCTCTTGGTTCCTCCTTTCCACTGGGTTGGCCTGTGGGTGCCATATGGGTGTTGTCCAATGGTATGACCCCCACTTGCGAAGAGCCGCATCCCAGGCGACTGAAAGGAACTGGCCTCCGTTGTCGGTAACGATGGCCTTAGGGTAGCCAAATCGCTGAAATACTTCCCGCTCTAGCACTTCGACGACGGCCGGGCTTGTGATCGTCTTCATCGGAAATGCTTCTACCCAGCGGCTGAATAAATCCGTTACTACAAGGATCCATTTCTGTGCGAATTTTGTTGGCGTATATGGTCCCATCAGGTCAATGGACACTACCTCCCACGGCAGTGACGGGTCTCTTGGCCGGTTAGCGGCGAATTCTTGAAGCGGTCCTCTTTTTACGGCTGCGCAAACCCAGCATGATTTGACGTAGGTAAGGACGTCGTTTCGTATTCGTGGCCACCATAACCTTTCGACGATTGCTCGAAGCGTCTCTTCTGCTCCTGGGTGTCCGGCGTAGTGACTGTCGTGGTATGCGTACATGACTCGCTCTCTTAACTCAGTGGGCACGAAGAGCGTAAGCATTTCTTCGGTCACGTGGTACAAGTAGCCCTCGTGTACCCTATATTCATTGTGGGTGTCGGCTTCGTCTTCGGGTCCGGGGCCGTTGGCTTGGACTCTTTCCCAGGCAGCAATGATCCGTTGGATTCCCGGTGAGGTTTGTTGCGTGTCTTGTATTTCGCGCACAAGATTAGAGACCGGAGTTAGCTGCATCACCATTGGTTTCTCTACGGCATTGCTGCTCGAAAACAGCGGCAACAACCGTTCCCAGTGAGTCTCGATGGATTCTTCCGAAGTTGGGTTTCGGGAAAGGTGGTCCGGTAGCTCGTTCTTTTCTCCCGGGCAGTGTTCCACGTCGAAGTTAAATTCTTGGAAGAGCAGAGACCACTTCATTAGCTTGCTTTTGACTTCTTTAGCGCGATCAAGCCAGGTAAGCGCTCGGCTGTCCGTCCTGAGAGTGAACCGCTTATCCTCTAGGTACGGTCGGTACTTCTTTATGGCCCACACGGCTGCCAAACATTCTTGCTCGTTCACGTGGTATTTCTGTTCGGGTGGTCGTAATTTTGCGCTTGCATAGCTGATGATTTTTTTCTGACCCTGGGGTTCTTGGTAGAGAACGGCGGCTATTCCTACCCCGCTGGCATCCGTTTGCAAGAAGAATGGCTCTTCGAAATCTGGTCGACTTAGTTCTAAGGGTTGTACAATGGTTTGTTTAATTTGTTGGAACGCTTCTTCGGCTTTTTCGTCCCAGCGGAATTTTTGCGACGGCTTTAACAAATCATGGAGTGGTGCTTGAAGCTGTGCACAGTTTGGTATGTAGTCGCGCAACTAGTTGGACAATCCTAGGAAGCGGCGAAGTTGCGTGCGATTAGTCGGTCGTTCGGATGCCGCAATGGTTTTGACGTGTTCCGGTAATGGCACGTTTCCCGTGGAAGTGATAACGTGACCGAGGTACCTGATGCTATCGACCCCAAACTTGCACTTGTTTAGCGCTACCCTTAGCTGGTGTTGTTGTAGGCGTTCGAACGTTAATCGCAGGTGTTGTAAGTGTTCTTCCACCGAGTTCGAGTATACCACAATATCGTCTAAGTACACCAATAGAAATTTCCGCAAATATCCGGGAAACACTTCGTTGGTCATAAATTTCTGAAAGCTCGCCGGTGCGTTATTAAGGCCAAAAGGCATCACCCGAAATTGGTAGGTGGCTCCGTCGGGAGTCGAGAAGGCCGTGTATGGTCGTGATGATTCGTCCAAAGGCACCTGCCAGTACCCACTCTTCAGGTCAATAGTGGAAAATACCGTGGCGGTTCCGAGGTCGCGGAGCGTTTCATGTATTACCGGTAAGTTGGAAGTTTCATCATGGGTTAACTCATTTAGTTTCCGGTAATCTACACAGAATCTTGGCGTGCCATCTTTCTTGTCGACTACTACTATGGGTGACGAGTAGTCAGAATGAGATGCCTCTATGATACCGGTCGCTAGCATGTTTTCTACTTCTCGGGTAATCACAGTTTTCTTGGCGGGTGAGTACCTGTAGGTCGGTAAACGGAACGGTCTGTCTTTCTTCAGGCGAATCTTGTGGTTGGTGGTTCTCGTGGTTGTTTGCGGACCATCAGTCGAGAACACGAGTTGGAAGTCGTCTAGTAAAGAGACTAGTTGGGGTTGATGCTCGTCGGAGAATCCTTGGTTTATTTCGAGAGGATCGATTGGTCGGACGCGTCTGACGGTCGTGTCCCGGTGCCAAAATAGCGTTTGTCGCTGGTTTTTTCCAAAATGGATGCAGTGCCGGTTAAAGTCGATAACTGCTTCTTGGTCTAGTAGCCATTCTTGTCCTAGTATTACAGGCACCGTAAGGTCTTTGACGACGAGAAATTTAACGTTTACCTCTTCCGATAATAATTCGCATTTTTCGACAGTTTCCCCAAGTATGTTTAGCCGAGACCCTTGAGCGGCTATGGCGTAGTCATTCGATGGGGGTTGCACGGCGGTAAGGGCGCCGCATCTTTTTATGAAGTTGTGCGTCGCTCCTGTGTCGAACAGAACTTGTAAGTCGTGCTCGTTTATTTTGATGCGCGCGATGGGTCGTAGTCCTTCGACGTTTAGTTGGTTGAGGGCCGGTTTGGGTTGTTGCCGGCCCGTCCCCCGTTTCCCGAGCTTGGTTCCGATCGTTGCTGAGTGGGACATTCTCGATTGAAATGTCTTCCTGGGCAAAAATGACAAGGTGGCAACGGAGGCGTGTATTTCAGTGTTGCTGCCTTGACAGTAGTAGGTTTCGGTTCTGCGGTTGCGATGGGTTTCAGGGCGGGAGTGCCAGCACGGAAGTGGGTGTCGTATCGATAAAATGTATTTGTAACGTCGGTAGAAGTTGCCTAATAAGAAGCGGAATATGTTCGCTTATCTCTATGTTTAGTCGATCGGCCAGTTTCTTTTTCTTTTGTAGAAATTTGGCTGCGCCTTCTGAGGTCGTTTGTTTTCTGCCGTAGAATTGTGCAGTCAGTTGACTTCTTATGGTAATGTTGTCGTATTCTTCTCGTAACAGATCCGCGATTCTTCGAACGTGTTTACAAAAGCTTCGTACGTTTTCCACCACTTGGCGGCGTTGTCTTCTAAACACTTGGCCGTGATTTCTAGTTGTGCCGTTGGATTCGCGATTTCGTTGTTTTCAAAATGCTTTTGTAGAGCCTCGATAAGTACTTCCGGGTTTTCAAGCGATTCGCCTTTGAATTGTGCTGGTTTCTCGTTATTAGCTAGCTTAGCCGTCATAAGGGCGAGTGCGCGTTTTGTATCTTCGTCGTTTTGTTGGGCGCCACTGGATGTATTGGACCCGGCATCCAGTCCGGAGGTTTTTGTCGATCTTGTTTCAGGCATCTTGTGCTGCGGTTGCTCGTCGGTAGGTCGTCGTGGGTTGGAAGCGCGTTGCTTTCTAGTGAGCCCCACGTGCTGGGCGCCAATTGTTACCGTTGCCTAAGTAAGGATTTAGCGAGCGGGGTGGCGACGTTGGAGGTGGCGATGGTGGTGGCGGCGTTGGTGGTGGTGGCGTTGGTGGTGACCGGTAAACGCGACACGAAAATAATAGATTGGCATGGTTTAAATAATATATTTAAAAAACTACTTATATACAATGAATATACTACATATGACATATATAACGCGATTGAGGTTTTCTGTCGTTTGGTGGGCACCCAGACTCAGGTGTCCATTAATCGAAGGAGTCTTGCGAGCCAAACGACTATTGCAGCTCCGTGGTTCGCTTATAAAGCCTCAGTTATTGCCGGAGGCCACGAGATTGGATGTGGAGGGTGCAGCGTGGTAGGGGTCGGGTAACATAGATAGAGAAACACCAGGGTGTATTATAAGAGGGAAAGTGCTGACAGAGAAAATAAGAGTAATGACAGGAAAAAGGACTATAAAATACGAGACAGAACTGAGGGAAAGAACCAAATACTACAAGAATGGTAGAAGGAGATAAAAGAAGGAAGAGTGAGTACGGTCAGGATGGCAGAGAAGAGTATTACAAAAGAAACGGGACGCTAGAGAAGAAGTAGAGAGATTAAGAAAAAAGGGAGTAAAGAGAAAATAACAAAGAGAGATAGAGACATAGAAAAGCAGAAAAGATAGACAAAGATAAAAAAGGCCAGATGTAATGCGAGTTATAAAAATATCAAGGAAGAAGGTGTTCCAGAATATCTAAAAATGGGAGGAAACAAAAACAAGAAGGAAAAAATGATAGCGAGGTTCAAATGTGGGAATGAAGAGTTAGGAAATTGATACTGGAGAAAAGGGGAAGAAAGGAGGTGCAGATTACCTGGAGAAAAAGACGGAGGACCTTAAACACATGAGGAATAAAAGAAGGGAGTTAAGAGAAGAGGTTAAGAAAGTAGAGGCAAACTTAGAAGAAAACGGAAAAGGAGTGGAGTGGATGGAAGAAGTATGGAAAAGAAAACAGCTAAAAAGAGAGGAGGTAAAATGAAAAGATAAACGGTAACAGAAATGTAAAAAGAATGTATCTGTAAAAAAAGAGGCAAACTTGTAAATAGGGGAAACATGAATCACTTATGCAACACACAAGTGAGCAAATAAATAAATTACTTATAATCAAAATTCGAACATAAGTGTCTAAGCAACAATTCTTAAAGACAACGCATATATATAAGTGATAAATTCGATCAACGTCCATATAATTTAGAAAATCTTCAAATTAATACTAATTAATAGCGTTTTAACATCTTTTGTTTTTGCTATTTTAAATAAAGTTATTAAATGCGACGTACCGGACTAGCTAATATTAATACAAAATGCTACACATTACGTGTAAATATTTTACATTTTTTAATATAAAGGTGCTCAAATGTAATCAAGTTAAAAAAACAACCAACAATCCCAGGCAGCACACTGACGTCACGTGGCGACAATGACACGTCTTAATGACGTCTAGTACGTAATTTAGACATCAATAAAACGTAGGGTGCTGCCTGGAAAGATAGTGTTCGTGTGAACACGTCAAGACAAGATAAAGCCAGATTTACATCGATCCAGTAGCTGAATTCAGCGTCACTGGATTGCAGCGCTAGATCGGTATGGGGTACTGGATCAGGCCGTTTACGTCCAGTGAAGTGACAACACGTTTTATCAAAAATAAGTCTTCTTAAAAAGCGAAGGCTATTAAAGATATTGTCAAAAAAACTTTGTGCGATACTCAGTGTTGTAAATAGATAATTTTTAATTTATATAGATACAGATAAATTTTTTTTCTTGCAAGAATTATCTAGTATTAGATAATAGATAAACTATTTAAACTTTATATAGATAACAGATAATAGATGAAATAATCTAGGTAGTAATAACGATAGATGGAGTTCATTTGAAGAACTACTATGGAATGTGGGAAATTACTGAGGAAAAACATACATATTGTAACTTGAATTTTACGGAACACTGGATTTTTATAAATTTTATTTAAATAAAAAATTATATATATACAGATACATATAACTTATATATTTTAGATAGTATATAGATACATATAAATAGATAAAAATTATTAATCTAGATTAATTTATCTATATAAATTTATATAGATAATTTACAATACTGGCGATACTACGCAACGAGTTGGCTGACGTGTTTGAAGAAGAACAATTAAAGGACAAACACGCGTGGTCACTATATGATTACGCGGCAGCGACTGGCGCACCGCGTTAACACGGACCCAGTGCCGCTGCCACGGGGTGTGGACAATAGGCACGTGCTCTATTCCGATTCAGCGCTGGATATTAGACGCTGTAGTGGATTGAAACATTTTTACATTGGATGCATTCACCAGGCGGATCGCCTACGTAGCAGTTCCGTAGTTTGTTGGTAGATGCAAACGCTACGTGAATGCTACATCGAAATTCGACGAAGCGATCGGCCATATTTGAGAGCGATTTTGAACTATGATTTGTCTGCGCTCCAAGTAGAAGTTGTTGGTTGAAATTTAAAAAGTTTATGCTGTTTTTAACGATACATATACTTCATCCCTACTCTATTCGATGCGGCGCAGCGGTAGTAGCTACGTAACTGCTCCGGCTGGTGAATGCACTGATGCAGTGCCAATCCAGCGCTGGAATCCAGTGACGCTGGATCCAGGCTACTGGATTAATGTAAATCTGGCTTAAGAATAAAGAATAATAACTATCTGGCGTATCTTAACGATAGACGTCTCGCTTTTTGAAATTTATGTTTTTATTACTCCAATTGGTGGTTTAACTAACGCCATACAATGCGACTGCCTTACATTCGAATCGGGGTTGTTTCGATTTTTGTAAAAAAAAAGCGACTATTGCTTGTTACTTTATTATTGCCATAAAATCATAATTTAAAATACAAAAATAATATAGGAGCGTTTTAATTTTGCAAATTTCTCATACAAAAAGGTTTTTACAATTATTTAGCTCTTGATTTAGGTACTTCACAAGCCTATTTTACACATTGGTGACTTTCCTTACTTACTTATTTCAAATTTTTGCAAGTGGAGAATTTGTAGATGTAGTTCATAAACGCATCGACAATGTTTGCCGGAGTTGTGTTTTCACATCCTTCCATTGCCTTTACAACGCATTTTTGAATGGTTTTGTAGTCGCTACAAACAGGAATATATATTTGCGAAGACGAGCGGTACATTAACTTACTCGCATTGTTCCTTAGTGATGCTAAGAGTTGGGATTGTGTTAAACGTGGTTGGGATTTTCGATCCGACGGTATCAGCTCCGCATTTTTGTAGAGCCTCGGCTTTTTGACTTAAGCATACGAATCCATCTTCGGCAATAAACACTAAAACACAACGGTGAGATTCGGTTTAGCTTCGACGTTAATACATACTTCCAAGACGATCGCCATCTTTTTCGCAAATGAAATTGACGATGTTCTCGGTGATGTTAATAGCGAGTTTGAATACAGGTTTCTCGTCATCAGTGAGACAAGCTTCGAAAGCGTCTAAAACTTTGTGTCCGTGAGTTCTGTATTCTGGTCGTTTATCGCAATACTTCTTGAAAACTTCATCCATAGATCCAGTTTTGCGTGCCTCTTCGACTTCGTTCTTAATGCTCGAGAATTCAAAATTCTTCGTGATGTATGTTTGCATATCAGCAGACGCGCTCTAAAGAAACTATTAACAAAAACGCATTTACCAACGATTCGTTACCTTTAGCGTTTGGAATGCCTGTTCTCCTCCATTTTTGTTACATTTATCTTTCACGGCCGTTTCAACGTTAGCAATATCATCGAGGTTGGGAACAGAAGCAAGTCCGGGAAAGTTAGGTAAATTTTGCAAAATATTGTTTGAATAGACAACGCCTTTAAAATTCAGAATTAAAATTGTAAACTAGTACAAAATCGGTACTTACCAAATAAGAAGAATAAAGCGCAAATTACCTTCATGATTGTTGAAGAACAGTGTCTGATGCCGCCGAATTCAACTAGTCAAATGAATCGTCTTTAACAAATTAAACCGTTAAATATCTTTAATTAACTGATTGTGGAGGTTAAAAGTTATTAAAGATTACGCAACAATTACTATCTACAAGACTGAAACTTGCTTTGTTAACGAGAAAATTTTTCCAATTAAAAAAAAATTGGAAACGTACTGCTCGTTCAAATAAGACTCTCGACGTATGTTTCAATAACGTGAAAGAATATCATCTATAAGAAATTAATAAATTAAATAAGACAGAATTTGAGCTGCACATTTATATATTTTTCTACACGTACTACATAAAAACATTCCAAATAGAAGTAGTGACTCCTATAAAATTGTCTTAGAAAAACTCCCATAGAAATGCTTTTAAGTAAATAAAGTTTGCAATAAATATGTATAACAATATTTAACAAATATACACGTATCAAATTTAATTAGGCACTAATTAAGGTGTATAAATATAAAGAGCAACATTTATTACATTGAGGCACATTATTATAACCTAATCTTTGTAACCACGAGCCTAAGAACCATCATCCGGATGCGTTTTTTACGTAATTTACTAAAATTTACCAGATTGAACTGGAAATGAATTATTCATAATTGTACTGATAAAAAGTTACATAAATTATAAAAATAACTTTAGATTTCGATCGAATTAAGCGTAATCTTTCAACGTGGCGTGACATTATAATAAGGGTTATCTGGAGCAGTCGAGTCTCGATTACATAGAATTAGGAAATTTACGTAAGAAAAATGCAACGAAATATTATAATTCAAAAACAACAAATATAAAAAATATTTAATCTAAAAATAATACTTATATTGCCGCAACTAAAACACTTAATTAAAAAACTTTCGTTAATAATATCAAAATTAACGTTAATAACAAACTAATAGTTAAATTACAACTAGAACATGGAGCGTAAATAGAATCAGTGAACCCTTTAACTAAGTCGTTGATGTTTGTATTTCCTGGGCATTTTTGTGACGCCATGTCGACAAAGCAATTCTTCAATAGTTTTAAATCGCTGTAATGAAAGCGTAATCATTTCGAAAAAATAATTTAAATTAGTTAATACCTGCACAATTCGCTTTTAGTAACAACCGCTTCTTTGGAGTAATCCCTAATATGCTTAGTTTTACCGATACAAACGTCGGTAGAACTTAAAATAGTCTTCATGCAATAATCTTGTTCCCCCAGAACCACTGCGAAAAAATAATAAGTACCAAATAAAAACGCTATTAAAGAAACGTACTTTTCAGGGCGCGAGCTTCGTCTTTGCATTGGTAGTTGAAAAGAGAGTCGTAGATTTCTAAGCCAAATTTTGGTACATACTTTTCGGCACGACTAGAACAAGCTTCCATTTTCGTTGTTAAGTTTGAGAGGCAACCGCGTAAGCCGTAACGGAAGTCTTTGCACATATAATCATACGCGAAACCTCTTACTTCTTCGAGCTTTCTCATGAAGTTTGTTTGGACAGTTTTTTGGCATTTTTCTACTTGTACTAAGCCTTCCTAAAATTGATCAAGATTAATGTTTATACTAATAAAAGAAAAAAATTGTAATTCTATAGGTATCAGAAAAGAAATATATACAAACAGTCTATGCCAATATTTAATGTGTTCATAATACAGTGAAAGAGAAGAGAGAGAAGAAGAGGAGGAGTACATAACGAAAAAAAGGTGGACAGAAGAAGGTATCAAAAGATATAAAGAGAGAATAGGAAAAACGGTATGGGTCGGGAAGGGATTACCAGAGAGTGTGGAGGAAATGAGAGAGATGATGGAGAAAGCAACAGACAGAGTCGGATTTAGAAACTGGAAGGAAGAGAAAACAGGATGGAAGAAATGGTGGGATAGAGAATGCAAGGAAGCAAAAAAATTCAAGGAGAGCATTAAGACAGTGAAAAAAAGGGAGGAAAGAAAAAGAAGAATACAAAGAAGCAGTAAAAATATATAAGAAAACATGCGAGAAAAAGAAGAAAGAAGACAAAAAAAACAAGAGGAGCAGATCAAAGGAATAAAAACGGAAGATGTATGGAAGTACCTAAAGAAACAAAGGGAAAAAACATGACAAAGGAAATACAAATTAAAGAATGGGAGATATATTTTAGGAACCTGCCGAAAGGGGAAGAACAAAATCAGAAAAAAGAAAAGACGCAGTAGTAAGACGGGAAGAAGGAGATAGGGATATAATAAATGAAGACGAAGTAATCGAGGCGATAAGGAATATAAAAAAAAGAAAAGGCGACAGCAGAAGATGGGATACAAGGCGAAGGGTGAGTATAAGGGGAAGAAAATGTAGCAAAAAGGATGACGGAAATACTAAATAAACTATTAAAAGGGGAAGGATTCCCGGAGAGATGGAGAAAGGGAATAATATGCCCGATCCATAAAAAAGAGAAAGAAATAAAGTCAAGAATTACAAAGGGGTAACATTATTAAGCACGGCATACAAATTATATGCGACAGTACTACAAGAAAGACTACAGAAAGAAATAGAGGAAAGAAGTTTGGTACCAGACGGACAAGCGGGATTCAGAAAAGGAAGAAGAGTGATAGACCACATATATAAGGAATTCCTATGAAACATTGCGAAGTTATTGAACCTAGGTAATAAATTGACAATGTTTTCAGAATCCGCCTAAGTCGTGACGTCATGTTCATGAGAAAACCGAGGTAGTCTACCCCTTGATTGTAAAACCGGCGCCGGCGCAGTGATCAAAAAGTACATAATAGATGACATCCCTTAAACCCATTGTAGTTGGCAATATTGTTTAAAATCTACTCTCCTAATATAAATTACATAACTTTGTGAATTTACTCATGCGTTGAGTTAGAGATCATTTCAGGACTAAAGAACCGTAAGGTGCGCGTCGGATAAATTCGGAATTTGACGATCATGTGAAATAAATTCTAACTAAAAACATCTGCTGTAAACAATGTACATTAACTGTAATGGTTTATCTTTAACTTAACTAAAAAATGAATGCATACAAGAGAATGTATATAATATAAAAGAATATAAAACAGAAAGATAAAAAACACCTTAAACGCCGTATCAAAAGTGCAAACGTTTTTTGGTTAGTTAGTGTACTGACATTCGGAACAAAATTGGTTTCTGCACAGCGGTTCTTTAGTCTTGAAATGAACTCTACCTATCGAACGGGTCTCCGGGTGGTGGTTATCTTGGCAGATGTTCAAATAGCGCGGCTTAAAATCGGTACGTACACCAATACTACTGTCACGCAAACCATTTTTCCTAGCTCAAGTTGTAGTGTCGTGGTAAGAACCAACACTGGAGTAACGATGCCTGTCGCTATTCTACTGACTTTGGTCTTACGGTTAAGAACTGCTGGGAAGGGCGGGGCTTTTCTTAATTACCTGGACCAAAGTCGAGGGGTCGAAAAAACCCAAAGAAAGACATTCAAAAACACTAGGACGAGAATTGCTCTTGCAATCATACCAAAAAGGTTCCCTGAAAGCACAATCAGTCTGGAAGGATCCGATACTCGGGTGGATTGACGAACTGGAGAAGGGACAAGCTTCTCTACGTTATAAAAAATGCACTCATAAAGAGGAACTTTAAAAATAACGCGCACAGACGAGGCACGGCACGTCAAACAAAAAGAAACTTCTGGGTGCGAATAGGGGGCTTGGGTCCCGAATACCGTAGTGGAACCGATCACCTTACTGAAAACAATAACTACAAAGACAAGACGTTGCGGGTGGTTAATACTAAGCTTGATCTAAATAAAACACAATACGTTCAGTTTATGGGCAAGGGGCCATTGGTGAACATTATAGTAGTAGCCAACCCACCTCGGATTATCGTGAATTACTCTCCGAGCGCTGGTCGATTCCAATAAAGATAGCAACCCAGAGCCAAAAGAAACGCGCTGAGGGCAAATCTAATGCTCAAAGTCGTTCAGAAAAATATACATTTACTGCAGGTCAGCCTCATCGGTTTTGTTCAAAACGCATTGATCCACAAGAGGACAATAAAAGGGTTGAAAGGTCCAGGAAGGCATCAGAAGGAAGTTCATTATCTGATCCGGTTACCTACCCTACGACCAGACAGCCACTGCCACCGGAATAAATCCAACGCAGATTAACAGTAGAACCAACAAACCGCAAAACACAAATCCAATGAAAAACTTTATTCTAGAATGCAAATTAGATATAAAAAAATAACCGAAGTGCAACTACGTTTACAACCGTGTGGCGCAGTAAAGCTATTAAAGATTAAGCCGCTAGCGTACGCCTATGTGTGCAAGAATGTGCTATTAGACGCGCACTATAAAGTCCTATTTTACACGTCCTCGCCATCACCAATCTGCCGCCGCTAATTGGTGGTAGACCCTCAATTGAAGGTCGTCTCATCCCCCGGGCAATGTCATGGTCTATAACGAGTCTTGCACATTATACCTACCTCGTGACCCTGATAGCAAAGTAAAAAGAGCGAAGGCGAGTCTTCGGCGCCTCAAAACTGAAATCATAGCTAAGGGAGTCAACCCCGACAGAAAAACCAACGTGTGGCCCGAAAGGGTCGCCCCAGTACCGTAGCCCTGTGGTCATGTCTCCAGGAACGGGGGTCTGAGCTTAGCCACTCAGTCCGCGAGGAAGGTAACCTCTTCATAAAATCCCCAAATCCCACGGTGCGGGACGCGCCAAGGGGATGGATGACTGACTGGTGAGTCAGCCATGAGCGACCAACCTCGATGGAGCAGGTGAACCGTCGTTGAAAATAGCCTTCTCACTGGGAATGGGCGTCACCCCAGGAGTGTCAGTTTTAATCGACCCTACTCGTGGGACTAAATGATAGATCCTAATAACACAAGCAACAAAACGTGTGCGGAGGTAGGTGACCAGGCCTCCGCGACAGTGAATGCTACTGGCAACACAAACACAAACAAAAAAAATTAACTCAGCAGGTATTCCATCCAAGCCTGCTCATCACAAGACCGAGATCATCTTCAATAGGTGCAATTACTGGCGAAGACTTAAAAAAATCATTAATTGTGTCACCACCATCTGCAAATGTCACAGATGCTAACAAAGTTTGCCCTCCTCCATGGCAAAGAGTACCAGATAGTACAGACCGCTACCCAAAAAGAAAGAGAATATCTGCTAGCCCACCAAATATACAAAGTTCTATTATTGAAGTACACACGGGAATCAATACCTCGAATAGATTCAGTGGATTACCGATAGACTTAACCGAGGACATAACGCCAGCTACAGCCACCCATAATAAAAAAAATAGCAAGCCAACACCTATTGTCCTTTATGGCATAGAAGAGTTATCTAAACTAACAGAACTACTAAATAAGTCTGTGTCTAGAGATAGCTTCACGTACAAGATCATTAACAGGGACCAGCTAAGAGTAATGTCACAGACACCTGAAACTTATAAAAACTTAATAGAAGTTATTCGAACCAACGGCCTTATTGGACACACCTTCACACAGAAGCAAAACAAATGTAACAGAATTGTTGTCAAAAACTTGCACCACACCACTCCAAAAACAGCCATTATAGAGGAGATTGAGAATACTGGAAACAAGGTCAGAGGTGAAATCATCTGTGCAATATCAAGAAAAAATAAAAAGCCACTCAATATGTTTTTCGTGAATATTATTGAACCAGGCCCTAACAACCCAGATGTAAAGAATATAAAATATATATACCACACTAAAGTCAAGATAGAGGACCCAAGAAAATCGACTGAGATCCCTCAGTGCACTAGGTGCCAACAATACGGACATACAAAAAACAACTGTATGCGTCCCCACAGGTGTGTCAAATGTGGTAAAAGACACAAAACCACTGATTGTCCAAAAAAAGACAAGAATACACCGGCCACCTGCGCTCTCTGTCATGGTAACCACCCAGCCAATTACAAGGGCTGTCAAGTGTATAAAGAGATAAAGCCTCGAAAAATGGGAAATATTGCAAACAAAAGAAACCCAGTAATTGCAAAACAACCCACACAAACAACAATGCCACCCCCTCTTACTCAAGATAATTTTCCTCCATTAAAACTTGGCAACCAGCAGTCAAGCAACCAGCAAAGAAACATTGCACATACATCTGAAACTATGTCCAACATCATGAATGATGTTTGCTGGACCCAAAAAATAGAGAATGCACATTCTCAGTTAACAAGCTCCTTAGAGCAGATAATAATAAAGCAATCAGAAAAAATTGATATCCTCATAACACAAATAGGCACCCTAATGGGTCTCCTAACGACACTAATAGCTCAGAACCAGAAATGAAATTTATACGTATAGCTGCATGGAATATCAATGGCTTATCTCCAAATAAACACGAGGTTGAGCTGTTTATAAACCACAACAAAATTGATGTTCTATTAATTTCCGAAACACATATGACTGATCAAAGAGTGATTAAAATCAAGGGATATACCGTATGCTACGCTAATCATCCAGACGGCACATCACATGGTGGAGCTGCTATAGTAATAAGAGAAAACATAAGATATCATATGTTACCACCGTATACCCAAGCACATATACAGGCTGCTATAGTATCTGTTGGCGACTGGCAGGGCTCGTTGAATGTGGCTGCACTGTACTGCCCCCCCCCCCCCCCGACATAGAATCGACGAGCAGATGTACAATGACTTCTTTCGCACATTGGGTGGTAGATATCTGCCGGGAGGCGACTGGAATGCCAAAAACACATTTTGGGGCTCGCGATTAACAAATACGAAAGGCCGAACTTTGAAAAATGCTATTGACAGCAATAATCTTAATGTACTTTCAACAGACTGACTCATTGGCCAACTGACCCAAATAAAATCCCAGACCTCATAGACTTCTTCGTCACCAAAGGAATATCAGGACTCTACACAAAAATTGAATCATGCCTGGATGGCTCTTCCGACTACACGCCTATCATATGTACACTAAGCACTACAGTGATCTTAAAACAATTACCCGAGACTTTATACAACCATAAAACTGACTGGGAAGCATTCCGGGATTACATTGAAGATAATACCACACTCTGTATACCTCTTAAAACGGAAGATGATATAGAAAGTGCGGCGTTGTATACTACCAACTTAATTCAAAAAGCAGCTTGGCTATCATCTCCCTATATAGAAGTAACATCGAAAAATTTGGACACTACCGTGGAAATTAGAGAAATGATAGCTGTAAAAAGAAAAATAAGGCGACAATGGCATACTAGTAGGAATCACCAAGACAAAAAGGCACTAAACAAAGCTCAAAAAGTACTGAAATCAATGCTCAAAGAACTAGAGAATAGGACTTTGCAAGACAAATTAAAGACTTTATCACCATACAAAGCAGAAGATTATACACTCTGCAAAATGACTAAATCATTAAAAAAGCCAAAAGAATACATGCCTCCTCTAAGAAAATCTGATGACAGTTGGTCAAGGAAAACCGCAGATAAAGCAGAATTATTCGCCACCTTCCTAAAAAGTGTGTTCAAATCCGATGAAGCTGATGCTGACGACACAGAAGAAACGATCGACGGGATCTTAAACAGCGATCAGCAAATGTCTCTACCCTTGAAATCAGTCACCCCAGCAGAAGTAAAAAAAACCATATCTCAACTAAAACAAAAGAAAGCTCCCGGTTTTGACCTGATAACGGCAGAAGTTCTGAAACAGCTACCAAAGAAAGGTATAGTTCTGCTGACAATTCTCTTTAATGCAGTGTTGAGACTACAATACTTCCCAAATCTGTGGAAAGTGTCCATTATAAATATGGTACTTAAACCGGGGAAGATTCCCACAGAAGTCACATCTTACAGACCTACAAGTCTTCTCCCAGTACTATCAAAACTTACTGAGAAACTAATATTAAGTCGACTTCTCCCAGTTCTTGAAGAGCAAAAAATAATACCAGACCATCAATTCGGATTTCGGGCACACCATGGAACGACTGAACAAATACACCGAGTAGCTCACACAATACGACAGATGCTGGAGAGGAAGGAGTACTGCACGGCCGTATTCCTAGACATACAACAGGCCTTTGACCGTGTATGGCATAAGGGTCTCTTATATAAGCTAAAACTACTCCTTCCAAACACTGAGTACATGCTTTTGAGGTCTTATCTGGAACAACGAATTTACCAAGTCAACTGCGGAGATCGCCTGTCATCCATCTGCCGAATAGAAGCAGGAGTGCCTCAAGGATCGGTGCTGGGCCCTATCCTCTACACAATATTTACCGCTGATATACCTATCACAGAAGAAGTAGTAACTGCAACCTATGCAGATGACACTGCAATCCTTTCTAGCAGTAAAGATCCTAGTCTAGCATCCGTAAAACTACAAAAACATCTAGATAGAATCAGAATATGGCTAAAGATGTGGCGAATAAGAGCTAGTCCTGCAAAATCAGTTCACATAACATTTACTTTAAATAGAGGTGCCTGTCCACCTGTTACACTTAACGGAGATATCTTGACACAACAAACAACAGTGAAATACCTGGGTATGCATCTGGACAAACGGCTTACGTGGAAGGATCACATTAAGGCAAAGAGAGAACAAGCAAACAAAATGTTCAGGGATATGCACTGGCTGCTAGGCAGGCAATCGACTCTCAGCTTGGAGAATAAGCTCCTAATATACAAATGCATTATAAAACCAGTATGGACATATGGTATACAACTCTGGGGGTCAGCTAGTCACTCAAATATAGAAATACTACAGCGCTTCCAAAATAAAGCATTAAAAACTTTGACCAATGCCCCATGGTTCATAAGGAACACAGAAGTGCATGAATATCTGCAACTCCCTACAGTCAGAGAAGAAATAGAGAAGTCTTCTGATGCCTACAAGCAGAGACTTGAAAAACACATAAATAGTTTAGCCACAGAGCTCCTTAACACCAAGGACTCTATATTCTGCCTAAAAAGAATACGACTAGCCACCATCTAATCATCTAATAACAAGAAATGACACATCACAGGATGTGCATATCTAAAGCCACTTATATATAATAGAAGTCACATCTGATTATAGCTCTTGGCTGATTGCAGATTGATAAAAGACAGGGAAAAAAATTAAAGCTATTGACGTTACGCTTACAAGTCCGAAAGCGAGCAAAGTGATAAAAATGCGGCATATATCAGATGAAAGTTCTTTATCTGATCAGATACATGCAACCAAAAAAGCGGATAAGACGAATACAGAGCCACCCTTACGACATACAACAATGCTATTAAAAAGGCAAAGAAACTCTTGAAAAAAGTAGTATAGGGACGTAGAAAACGAACCTACATGCTCGCGCCTTCAAAAAGCTCTGAGCAAGGACCGTACTGGAAACATTGGTTACATTCTGATCGAAAACGTAAAGTTTACAGACTCAATTGAAACTCTGCGGAAGCTACTGCAAAGACACTTCCCGGGTTCATCGTTAACTGAAGTTTCTAAGCACTAAGACCAAACAAACGGACACCCAAAAGAAACTAGAACGTATTAACCCTAAAAACCTTTTAGTCTTCAGAAGCTGCCTACTTCAACCTGGACCACTGGCTAAACAAGTTGCTATTACATAATTCTACTATTTTTACTCTAATAATCTAATGTACAAAAGGACAAGCAAAACCAAAACGGTAGGCACCTCTAGTAAAACGGCAGTCAAGACAAATGGTTTACCCTACTCGACTAAACTAATCCCAAACCTTTATAAAACCCACGTCAAATGTACACCGAAATTAACCACGACGAAGAACAAATGTCAAAAAAGGAGAGACGATGATGACATTAATGTAGAAACCAAGATAGATCGAGCCCTACTAGACAGCCTTGGTGACCATTAAAAAATTGGTCTGTGCTGTACAAAGATATCAACTTCAACGACCTATGGGGACATCATACAGGAAGACTGGTCGGACAAATTATACAGGCAAACTATTAAGCAAAAAGTTCCACCATCACATATTGGAAAAAATATTTGACCAGAGAAAAGCAAAAACAGATTAAATCTATATCAAGTTGATCCTAAAATACACCCAGTTAAGTGACGCCAAACAGAAGAGTAACTAGACGACGGAAAACTACTCACGGTCAAAAACGTGCAATCCATCACCCAAAAAGACGACGAAAAGCTCAGAACTATGTACATTACCTTTCTGCAGAAGATAAAAAGCAACGACTCAAAAACAGCAACGAAGACACAATTTGAAACGCTTCAGTAAGATAAAGAGCGATTCAGTGTTATTGGTAAACCCGAATGACTGTGAAGCCTCCACCAAATAGCAAGTACATTAGAAAACTAATCGAAATAGTATTCAGACTCTGAAATGGAAATAACATTAATGAAAAGAAATAATCAATATCTACCAGTAAGGGACGGGTAGAAGAACATACATAACTCAGTATTGGTAACTAAAAAAATGCAAACGTATGCGGACCCACTAAAAAGAGTCAAAAACACTCTAGGAAGCAAAGTCAAAAAAACAAAAGATGACAACCTGTTATTAGTAGAAGAAAGCGAGACTAAGATTTCTAGAAAACTAGCTTGAGAAAGTCAAAACTAACCTCACTCTGGCTAAGATCAGCAGAATCGTGATACATGTCAAAGGCGTAGACGAGCTTACTACTGGAGGCTCTACTGGTAACTGCAGGGACTAACGATAAAGACACAATGAGGGTAGCGAAACTGTGTCTAGGTGTCAATGAAACGCAAAATGCCACCGCAGTGACCTGTAAATCTCTGGGACACAAGATTCTACGGACTAAAACCATACGAATCGGTATAACCCCTTGTCGCATCTTCGAAAGAAAAAAATGTATACGCTGCTAGGAAATTGGCCATAACGGTACAAAATACATTGGGTGCTGCTATAACTGCACTCATATTAAAGTGGCTTGTGAACAGTAAAAAAGGTTCCCAATATTCTACATATGGTTCGTATGCTGTGTCCTGTACACAGTTTATAAAACAAATATAGCAAACAGCTGCAACTGACCTTAAAAGTAAGGTAAACAGTGATAAAGAGGCATTCAAGCAAACATAAAGACAACCAGCCAACAACTGAATTGACAAGAGTCAAAAAAATACAAGTCAATTTCGGTAGCAAACGGGCGGTCCACGATTTATTGTGCACCATTGCTCTGCAAAGAAGGATTGACATAGCTCTAATAATGAACAAACTATGTGGTCATGTTGAAGGTAGCAGAGTGCTGCATCTATTCCTGCTACGCGTCGCCAAACGCCAAATCACCTTCTTGGAGTCCTCGAAACAAAAAGAACAGCTGCGATCCGCCAACGTAAACCGTCGATAGTAACTGGTGACTTCAACGTTAAATCGCCAAAATGGTGTAAAAAAAAAAAGACCACGCCTACTAGCGAAATGGAGAGCAAGCTGACTCGTTATGATAAACGACGGAAACGTACCCACACTCCAAGTGGGCAGCAGGAGTACAATAATCGACATATGCGCACATGAACCGACTGCACAAAAAATCAATGGATGGAAGGTCACCGAGGAAACGCTCAGCGACCATAAATACATCGAAGTTTCTATACAAGCGCAAAGTACAAAGAAACACAACAACAGGCAGTACAAATAGAACATTAACAAGATCAACTCTGAGAAAATTATACTTTTAGGATAAAGACCAGTCCTGAGTAAATGACGGAACTTTTGTAGTAGTGCTGCGATGCCAGTATGCTCCGCCTAAAAAACAATCAACCCCCTAGCGCGGAATTGTATTAGTAGAACGACGATTTCGCAAAACACAAAAGGAAGTGCCAAAGGATCAGGCGGTTAGACTCAAAAGATAATAAAAAACGGGCTTCAGAGGGCTGCAAAAATAAACCATGGGTTCAACTATGCTATAACATCGAAAGTGACCCATGGGGCGGAGCGTTATTTGACGACGCCAAAACCTACTGCATTAATTGTAAGAGAGAATATAAAGGCGGTAAAAAACTGAACAAAAGAAAGGCGAAACAAGAATCAGACAAATTGGAACTCTTAATAAACACCCTACTGAAAAAACAAAAAAATTTCTAAGGGAATGGACGCAATAGAATCGGTCGACCGGTGGATAAGAGAGACCCGCGAGGACCCCAGAAGAACTAGGCAACTATTCCCCGTTGTCATGCTAGACGTTAAGTATGCGTTCAAGTCTCTAGCGTGGCTGATAATTATGAACGCATTACATGAGAAAGACAGAGCAATATACAATATTATCGGATCATAACTGGAAAACCGAATTCTAATACTGTAAGGCCAAGATGGCACGAAGACATTCGAGGTGCCACAAGGATCCATACTGGCGTCGACTTTTTGGAACACAATCAGTAACCTTTGCTGACGACTTTGCCTCAATGACCAGCGTTAGAGCGGAAGACGAACAGGGCATTGCGCAGATACTAGAACTGACGCCACGTAAAACTGAAGTAGTAATATTCTCAAGCAAGAAACGAATTGGTGCCATTACTTGTACGCTAAGAGACCATAAAGTCACTCTCAAGGATAGTATCAAATATCGCGGAGTATACATGGACAAACACTTTAGCTATAGCCAGGAGAGAATGCTTAAGAGTATATAAGCTCACAAACTAAAAAAAGATGTTGAGATTTAGGTTCGAAGACGACACGGACAACTAAAATATCACCTAACCCTGGTACTGCTGTTTCGCCACTTACCTACATGACATAAGAAAGAGATCAGACCCCCAGTGTGTCTATTACGGAAACGTAGATGACGCCTACCACACGATTTTTGCCTACCTGCATTGGACTGACCTTACAGCAAAATTGGTTGGTGCGATCACCGAGATAATGATACCACAAATGATGGCCAATAGACATAAATGGGAAAGTATCAATAGCTCGTTAGTGAGAATAATGGCAGAAAAAGACACAAACTTCCTAAGGCTCAAGAACGGTGTCAGCAAATATCACGGTGGAGGATACTCCATATGATAAACTATACTTTTGTCTCTATTACACAGTTTAAATTTTAAAAGATTCTCACATCTTAAAGAATTTTAAAGTGATAACACTGTCACGGAACGGAGCGTAACTAGTCTGAATACTAAGGGACCAGCAGCAACAGCGTCAGGTTTTTTTAGTTGAGTGGGCACAAATAGGCTCAATGTTTTTGAAGTGGGCACATTAATTAGCGAAAGAATAATTTTTTTAATTAAATTATTTAATTTTCTAAGAAAATTAATTTTATTCAAGAATTGTTTTCTCACATTTCGGTGGGCACTCTGGTAAACAGCGTGGGCTTACGCCCACCCAAACACCCCCTAACGCCGTCGCTGGAGACCAAAAACCTAACCTTAAAAAAAACAACAAACAAAAGATTATAGAAATCTACGTTACCGATTTTGGATTAAGTCATTTTAAATATTATTTTTAACAAAGAAACTAATTTAATCTTTCATTGTAATCTGAATACTTAAGTAATCAGCTGAAGTAATAAATTCTTAAAACAAATCATAAAATATAAATGAATCCAAACTTGAACTAAGTGTGCCTGGTGAAGATATACAATGTGACCAATCACAAAGTTTAGTTAAACCTCGAATATAAAACCGGCTCAGTAGAAAATAGTTGGCATCCCTTAAACAACTTTCAGTTGGCAATATTACTTCAAATTTACTTTCGAGTTATAGATTATACAGGGTACCCAATATAAATCATTAGTAAATCTATTACATTTTTAAAATGAAAAAAAATCTTTAACGGCTCAGTACATGATACTTACTTGAAACTCGTTACGTGCTTTCGATCCACCATTTTGCAAACAGTGTGGTTCATACTTTTGTTTGAGTTTATCGTATGCTTGAAGTAACGCGCTTAATTCCGGATTATTTGTGGTGTCTCTAATTACACGTCGATCTGAAATATAAAATTACTCTTATAAATGGTAACAAAATAAAAGCACCATGTTAGTAAGTTTTCGTTTCCAACAGAAACATTTCATAACACAAATGTCATTTAAATCAAATATATGTAGGAATAGTGCGTTAGTTATATGTGCGCCTTTTGTGCTTAACCAGTCACGCTCTGTAAAAGTGTTTAGAATTTGACAATGATTTATCACAAAGAGTCTTAAGTTAAGAAGTAGATTTAGTACAGATCAAAGTCCAATCGTAAGCAAATATTCAAACGGTGCAATATGAATAAAAAGTGAATATAACGTCATTTTTTGTTGTACTTCGAACTTTGAAATTACACTACAATATATCCAAAGTACAATAGATTAGCATAAGTCACTTCCAATTCTTATTTTGTCGATAATGTACAAGGTAATCCTCCATTACTTGCTCCAAAATACATAAAACGAGTGTTTTTCTTCAAATCGTGCATATTCTTCACACAGTTATAATCAAGCTAGCATTCACAAAACTGCACAGCAAAGGAAAAAAAAACCATGCACATTTAGTAAGAAAATGAAATCACACTATAATAAAAAGTTTAAAATTTATTTCCCCCGACAAATTACATAAACTTATTTCCTAAAAACTAAAGTTAAAACAGCTGCCTTTTTGGACAGTTTAAAAACGTTTTATTCCCTAGAAATATCACATTCTACTTTGTACGTTGTTCTATAGTTATCGTTGCAAACTTTAAAAAATGGCACTAACATTATTCTAAGAACTAATACATGCTTAAATACGTAAAATAAAAGAAATTGCTACCAAAACAATCGAAAAGCTAGCTACAATACTACGTGAAGAATTTTCTGACTTACTCGATCTTCCTAATGTCGACGATGGCTGTTTGTAATCTTTGCAAGGTGTCGAACGCCTTATGAATTTAAACATGGCGTCGACTAAATTCGCCGACGTGTGATCACTACAACCTTCCAATGTACTAACGACGCAACTTTGTAAATTAAAGTAGTCCCTAAAATGTGTTCGCTTAATAAAATCAATAACAGACGTTTTCCAACTTACTGGCACCCATCGTTGTTAAACACGAGTAATGGTACAGACGTAAGCGCAAAATTGGCTGGTATTCGATGACTTAAAGTTTTATTGGCACACGATTCTAATTCGGCGCTTTTGTTTTTAACACATTCTAAACCTCCTTCTGCTAAAAACACTGGAACAGAGAAATTTTGTCAAGGCTTCCATGTTCCAACATCGCAATATACAAGCATGTCAGGGTTTAAACGCTATACTTAAAATACAATGTAACCTGGCCGGACAGCGTCTTGGAGTTGAGAAACCAGTCTTTTATGAACTTTAATTGACTATTATGCATTATGAGAATCACTGAAGATGATGACCATAAGAAAACAAATAAAGAACCAACTTTAACAGAACAAATGAGAAATAATCAGTTTTCGACTGACTTATTTTGCAACTTTAGCCCCAATAACAATGAATGAATAACAAAATTCAAGAAATCAGCGAGAAGCATCGAAAGACAGATTAAAAACAAAACACAAAACATCGATGTAGCTTTAGAAATAAGTTCATGTAGATTCATCTAATCATGAATAAATCCTTAATTCAACTTCGTGGTACTGGTATGGATTCAAATCACAAAAAGCGCATTAAAGCTAAAGTTAGTACAAAAATACAAAGTGATCGATCTAGAGTGCCTTGTAATGATATGACAAACAATCCAAGTTGGTACTAAGTGCTCTAACTTTTGACAGTTGTCAAATATTACGTTAGATTACATTCAAAAACAAAAGAATTAAAACTTCCTACATCGAATGCATGTAAAAAGTAACTTTAAAATAGACCATCAAAACACTTAAGATTGATCACTCTGTAACAAACAAAAACAACTTACTTGCTAGACGATCTCCATCTTTATAGCATCCAAAATCAATAAAATTCTCGGTAATACTAACTAACAACTTGACACTAGACTTTTCACTTTCTTCAAGACACGGTTCGACCGCATTCGTGAGGTTCTTCAAACAAGCTTCAATAATGGGTCTCTTTTTACAATACTTAGCAAAGACTTCGTCCATAGACCCGTTTTTACGTTTCTCATTCAACTCGCCCTCAATATGCGTAAGATTAAAATTTGACTGGAAACACTCCTGTATTTCATCTTTAGCAACCTACAATAACTCGCATTAATACCGAAATGATTTTGAATAAATACAAACCATTAAACGATCGAAAGCTTCTTTGCCTCCATTCTCCTCACATTTCTTTTGGGCGGCTTCTATAATTTCCTCGATGGTTGGTGCATTGTTACCCAATCCGGGTATTTCGTTTAATTTATTTTGAATATCATTGAATTCTGGTGGTAGTTCAGGTTGTTGGCATAATGTTGAATCTAAAATTACACACAATTTTGAAACTTATCTATTAAAATAATTCGTGTTCGAAGCTTGATAATGACACAAAAGATAACAGTAAATCAATTTAAATTTTTTTTTATAAAAACGTACAACCAAAGCCTACTACGGAACCGGTTTATAACTTATAACAAATACAGGATGTTATGTAATATGAATTTTTTTAAGAAAATAACCCAAAAATTATGTCATGCAAATCGGCAAAAAATTAGGTAATTTTGGTGTTTTTTTACAAGTAGATACAAAGGTCACCCTTTCTTCTATTAAAATTAAATTAATGTAATATAAATTACCTGCGAATAAAATAACCGCTATGTAAATAAGTCCAATTTTATACATTTTCACACAAAATTATATTAAATTATATGGCGAAAGCTTCGGTTATCGAAACGAGTATTCGATAAATAATGACACTAACGATAATCGCGGAACGATATGAAATGACCCTTGTTTAAGCACAGGTTTAAGTAAATTGTGAATCATAGTTTTAGGGTTTCTGCTTCTAAAACGTTTCCATTGGTGGGAATTTTATGAACGTCACGATTTAATAGTAGTTTTGATCGTTTTCGGTTGTTTACCTAAATTGATTTCGTAGAACCAGCGGTAGCAAAATTATGTCGTATTGTGAAATACCACTAACGATTACATTACTCATTAATCGCTGGTGGTTGAAAACAATTTTCATCTATACCGACCTCTTTTTTATCGTTGTTTAATTACATTTACCTACGATAAAATCCACCCAAAAACGTGGCACCTTTCAAAGCCTACTTTAATTTTTTTATTTGATTCAACAAGTTTAGTTTAATATCCGTCCATGTTAGAGTTTACTAAGACGAATGAAAAATAAATAAATAACAAAAAAAGGCGACGTCTTTGGTGACTTTATCCTATTAGATTAGTAGTCAACTTATTTTGGTGTTTGTTATTTAAGCACAACTAATTGTTTATCATAACTCTTATCACATACTTAATTAAAAAACTACTATAAATCAATAGTTTGAGCTACTGCGTATCTGTATATATAGTTTACTTACGTACTTTAACTAGTATTATCTAATTATGATTAAAAAAATGTGTTAATTGCGATAACTTTAAATTTGATAAATCTCGAGACTTCGACATTTTCTTTTAAACGAATCGCTCTATTAAACCAACGTAAATTTGATCATTAGAATAACAACGTTGATTTACGCCCTATTACGTTACCGGTGAAATTTTGGATTTGAGACAAAGAAAAATTTGAATCTCAAAATCTAAGTATATAAGATTCTGATTTGATCAGTTACTTTGTGTACATATATAGAATAGTACTGAGTTCTCAAAAATGCAAAATTAAAAAAAAAGACGTTTCGTATTCTAGAAAAATCATTATGACAACAAGTTGGACGCTTAAAAGTATTAAGAGCACACACCAATCAAACTTAAGTTTTAAAAGAGTAGGTTCTTAAGCAACAGTTTTATCAGATAAAAAAGTTTATTATTGGAACAGAAGTAAATTAGCAAATTGAATCTTAAAATCAAGCTGAATACAGTTTGTAAAAGGTTTCTTGAGCATATTAACAAATTATAATTACAATGAATACACGCACATAATGACTTTACGATTATAGATATTAAAAACATTAATTCAGGAATGAAAGCGGGCAAATCCCATAAAAGCTCACTTTCCTGAAAACTTTCTTTTTAAAAATTTAATGCTCAATGTAATTTTCACTTCTGGTAAAAGTGTAACAGTTATGCAACCCATTCTACAAACTTAAAACAGTTCAAACAAAAAGAAATTTAAAAAAAATACCGATTTAGAACTTTGATACGGACTAAAAAAAAATTAATAGTAGTTTAAATGACAAAAAAATTAGTGCCATTTGCTTAAAAAAAGTTTTTCATTTTATGTGTGAACTCGTGCATACTTACTTTCTAAAGTATTGGTAAAATATTTTGCAGCTCAAATAATTTTAGTATTACTGCTTCTTCCTCTATTTTTATCTATGTTAACTAGAAAAAATATATACATTTGCTACATGCCCCCGGCCTTGAAAACGCTTTCAGCATTGTAATGGAGGCAAACAGTCTTTTTTGATAAAAACTAGATCGTTTTCTTTTAGCTACCACTGGCTACAAAATCCATTCAGTTCGTTATTAAAGTTTGGAAACTTATTCGGAACTTTCTTTATATATTTTTTAGTAGACGCTGCACCTGTCGACAGTTACAGAGCCTTCATTCTTGTAAATGATCGGGATCAGTTATAACGCAGTAAGAAGCTTCTAAATTAAACAGTGAGCAGTTGTTAAAGATTATATAAATTATTAGGACCGGTAGATAAACAAGAAATAGTACGACCGTTCATAATAGCTTCCATTTGTGCAAGCAAAGTACACAATTCTTCAGAATTTGAAGCATAGTTACCTAGTACAGGCTTTTAATATGTGCTTTGCAGGATTTAATTCCTGCTTCCCATAGACCACCAAAATGTGGACTATGTGCAGAAATAAAGTGCCAATTTATATTCTCATTAGCAAAAATTTCAACAATTTTGTAATTCTTGCAACTCAGAGTTAGCGTCAACAAAGGTTGTTCATACTAACATTAGAATGTCTTCCGGGTTTGGACCGTGTCATAGTTGCAACCGAAGCTGCCAACGTTTCGCCCACTTTCGTAAGGGGCTTCATCAGGGCGTGAGATAAATCGCAAAACTCAAACAAGCAATCGAAATCTAACTAAGAACTTCTCAAAAGTTAGGTTATCCACTTGTAAAACAAGCCATAACCTAAACTATGAAAAGGTAAGAAAGAAAACGATAACCTGAAAAAGCAAACGAAAATCTAACAAAGAATCACTACCGAGTTAGGTAATCAACTTGTGAACCAAGCCAGATTCTAAACTAGGTAGAAGTGACTTAAGAAGAAATAGTCTCCGTATTTAAAGGAACAGGATCGTCACGGATGATTAAGCTCGACCCTGATTGGGTTACGGTTGCTAGGGGGCGTGTTTTTGTTAAATGACTAATAACCGGGAACCAAAGAGGGGATAGTTCGAAACCATGATCGCGATTGAAGTTATTGGGGTGTTTGATGATTTCTATGCTTTCTCGGAATTTCCTGTTGAAAAAGAATGGAGATTTAGCAATCAACGAAACATTATCAAAATCTATCTTGTGACCTGTAGTAAAATGATGTTCAGCGACCGCAGACTTGGAAGTATACCTTTTCCTTATACAACGATCATGTTCTGAAATGCGAGTAATGACGGAACGACCCGTTTCACCAATGTAGACTAAACCACAAGAACAGGGAATTTGGTATACACCTTGAGATGAAAGTGTAGGAAATTTGTCTTTGGGAGAAGGAAGAATCTGAGAGATTTTGCCTGTCGAGTTGAATATGGGTTTAATACCATTCTTACGAAGGAGTTTCCCTATTTGATCTGTAACCTTGTGAATGTAGGGTAAGAAGACCAATTTCGGGTTGGATTCGGGAGTAGAAATGTCCTTAGGTAATCGAGTACGTGGATGTAAACGACGATTAATAACTCTATGAATATCTCGCTTTACATAACCATTGTTCACCAAGGTTCTAGTAAGATGACGGAGTTCTGAGTCTAGATTCTCAGGTTGACAAATAGAAAAGGCACGATGGACCAAAGATTCAATAACAGAACGTTTCTGTGCAGGATGATGATGAGACGAAGCATGAAAGGTATCTGTCCGTATGGGTGGGTTTGCGATAAACAGAATGGCCTAGAAGTCCGTCGGGCTTACGAGTCACAAGAACGTCAAGAAATGGAAGAGAACCATTACTTTCGATTTCCATAGTAAATTTGATATCTAAGTGTTGATTGTTAAGATGATCAAGAAACTTAGACAATTCAAGATGACCATGAGACCAAACAATAAACGTGTCGTCAACATATCTAAACCACACTTTAGGTTTTAATATTGATGATTCCAAAGCAACCGTTTCAAAGGATTCCATAAAAATGTTAGCTACAACAGGTGATAGAGGAGAACCCATAGCAGCACCAGAAACTTGTTCGTAAAACTTATTATCAAATTGGAAGTAAGTAGAGGATAGACACTTTTCAATAAGAGGAACCAAACTCAAGTCCTTGCCATGTTGAGACAGAATCTGTTTGATGATAATAAGCGAATCCTTAATAGGAACTTTAGTAAAAAGTGAAGTAACATCAAAGCTCACGAGAAGATCTTGGGGTTCAAGTTTTATAGTTTCTAGACGTTGAATAAAATGCTGAGAGTTGAAGATGTGAGAAGAGGTTTTACCTGTAAACTCGCAAAGAATGTTGGACAAGAACTTGGCTAGCTTGTAAGTAGGAGACTGGATAGTACTGACGATAGATCGAAAAGGAATACCTTGTTTGTGAATTTTGGGAAGTCCGTATAGACGAGGTGGTTTAGAATCTGATGGGGTAAGTCGACGTTTAGTTTCAGGGGGTAGATTGGATGATTTGATGATTTGGCTAACCTCGCGTTCAATCCTCGAAGTGGGGTTATGGGTTAGAAGAGCGTAAGTTTCCTCAGACAAAATGGAATTGATTTTCGTAACATAATCAATTTGGTTCAAAACTACAGTGGCGTTGCCTTTGTCGGCTGGAAGAACAATAATATCAGGGTTCTTACGAAGACTTTTTAGAGCTGACTCTTCTGACTTAGAAATGTTGGATTTAGGAATTTTAGATGATTTAAGCATTTTGCCAGTGTTAATACAAATGGGATCTGAAATGTGGCGAGAAAGATGTCTTATAGAAGACTCAACAGCACATAAAATATCTTCTTTAGGAATACGTTTGAGAGCAACCGCAAAATTCAAACCTTTAGAGAGCACCGATTCCTGTTCTGAAGTGAGAACCAAACTAGATAAATTGACAACCGTCTTTACTGAGTTAGTAGTAGAAGAAACTTTACGATTCTTGGATTCCAATAATTGAAACTTTTTGAGATGACCTTCAGTGGTTAGTCGTCGAGTGGTATCAGACTGCTGGTAAGTAATGTTGTCAAAGAATTTCCAATCATCCGGGGATAGAGTGTTGGCCAACTCAAGATGAAGATAAAAGAGTTGTTTCGAAATGGTGTCTAACTCTCGCCTAGTTTGCTTAATCCGTTCGCGTATCAACGCTAGACTAGCACGGTGTAGGATGTTTTTAGAAGAACGTGTCTGAACGTGGAACTTAATTTTAAGGAATGCAGGAATGGTGTTGTGGTCACGACAGCGACTAAGAAAGGTTAAATTGCACAAAAGTTTGACGAGTTTGTGGCGAAGTTTGGAAAATACGGAGGTTTTAGAAGAAATATTCTCCCCGTAGAGATTGTTAATGTAATAGCGAAGGCTTCCACGGCCGGAATCTATACTAACATTAGAATGTCTTCCGGGTTTGGACCGTGTCATAGTTGCAACCGAAGCTGCCAACGTTTCGCCCACTTTCGTAAGGGGCTTCATCAGGGCGTGAGATAAATCGCAAAACTCAAACAAGCAATCGAAATCTAACTAAGAACTTCTCAAAAGTTAGGTTATCCACTTGTAAAACAAGCCATAACCTAAACTATGAAAAGGTAAGAAAGAAAACGATAACCTGAAAAAGCAAACGAAAATCTAACAAAGAATCACTACCGAGTTAGGTAATCAACTTGTGAACCAAGCCAGATTCTAAACTAGGTAGAAGTGACTTAAGAAGAAATAGTCTCCGTATTTAAAGGAACAGGATCGTCACGGATGATTAAGCTCGACCCTGATTGGGTTACGGTTGCTAGGGGGCGTGTTTTTGTTAAATGACTAATAACCGGGAACCAAAGAGGGGATAGTTCGAAACCATGATCGCGATTGAAGTTATTGGGGTGTTTGAGTTTTGCGATTTATCTCACGCCCTGATGAAGCCCCTTACGAAAGTGGGCGAAACGTTGGCAGCTTCGGTTGCAACTATGACACGGTCCAAACCCGGAAGACATTCTAATGTTAGTATAGATTCCGGCCGTGGAAGCCTTCGCTATTACAAAGGTTGTTCAGTTATCGGCAAACAACAAAGCGTCTAAATACTAACAAAATAATGTTTGTGGCAAGATCCGTCACTAACTTTAGGTGAACGGCTTTTGTAGAAAAACAGACAAACAAACACAAGAAAGTTTTGATCATTTTAGAATTACGGCCCTTGCGATCTTTAATGCGAAAAGAACCAGCGTGGACTATCCCACAGACATAAAAGTGTAAACCTAAGGTGTGGTTTAGATATGTTGACGACACGTTTATTGTTTGGTCTCATGGTCATCTTGAATTGTCTTAAGTTTCTTGATCATCTTAACAATCAACACTTAGATATCAAATTTACTATGGAAATCGAAAGTAATGGTTCTCTTCCATTTCTTGACGTTCTTGTGACTCCTAAGCCCGGCGGACTTCTGGGCCATTCTGTTTATCGCAAACCCACCCATATGGACAGATACCTTCATGCTTCCTCTCATCATCATCCTGCACAGAAACGTTCTGTTATTGAATCTTTGGTCCATCGTGCCTTTTCTATTTGTCAACTTGAGAATCTAGACTCAGAACTCGGTCATCTTACTAGAACCTTAGTGAACAATGGTTTTGTAAAGCGAGATATTCATAGAGTTATTAATCGTCGTTTACATCCACGTAAATTGGCCTTTTTAATCTACATTCACAAGGTTACAGATCAAATAGAGAAACTTCTTCGTAAGAATGGTATTAAACCCATATTCAACTCGACAGGCAAAATCTCTCAGATTCTTCCTTCTCCCAAAGACAAATTTCCTACACTTTCATCTCAAGGTGTATACCAAATTCCCTGTTCTTGTGGTTTAGTCTACATTGGTGAAACCGGTCGTTCCGTCATTACTCGCATTTCAGAACATGATCGTTGTATAAGGAAAAGGTATACTTCCAAGTCTGCGGTCGCTGAACATCATTTTACTACAGGTCACAAGATAGATTTTGATAATGTTACGTTGATTGCCAAATCTCCATTCTTTTTCAACAGGAAATTCCGAGAAATCATAGAAATCATCAAACACCCCAATAACTTCAATCACGATCATGGTTTCGAACTATCCCCTCTTTGGTTCCCGGTTATTAATCATTTATCAAAAACACGCCCCCTAGCAATCGTAACCCAATCAGGGTCGAGCTCAACCATCCGTGACGATCCTTCTCCTTTAAATACGGAGGCTATTTCTTCTTAAGTCACTTCTACGGAGTTTAGAATCTGGCTTGGTTCACAAGTTGATTACCTAACTCGGTAGTGGTTCTTTGTTAGATTTTCGTTTGCTTTTTCAGGTTATCGTTTTCTTTCTTACCTTTTCAGAGTTTAGGTTATGGCTTGTTTCACAAGTGGATTACCTAACTTTTGAGAAGTTCTTAGTTAGATTTCGTTTGCTTGTTTGAGTTTTGCGATTTATCTCACGCCCTGATGAAGCCCCTTACGAAAGTGGGCGAAACGTTGGCAGCTTCGGTTGCAACTATGACACGGTCCAAACTCGGAAGACATTCTAATGTTAGTGTAAGTGAGTGAAGACTCAACTGAGCAGAAGATTTTCCATAATAGACTTTGTCACCTGCCGATCAGGTCTGTAGTATTCCAAACAATTATAAAAAAACATTTTTTACCAAACTTCGTCCGGAAGTAATCCAGAAACTGAAGTACGATATGCAGCAACCTAACATGTTCGTAAGATACAATGAGTTTAGCAATAGTATGCTTTCCAGATAGAACAATAAGAGATACTTTTTGTCATGTGAAAATCTACCACCTACTCGTTTGCTTGAAGAAAGAAGACTACAGTGAAACCTGAGAGTGCGGACTTTCTATAAAACAAAAACCTGCACACTATGGATTTTTTTTTGGTCCCGAGCGAGTAAACGTACTTGTATGCAGAAACAATCAGCAACAGTACCTCCAGAGTATGTTTGAAGAAAATGCAACATGGTGTAATGCTTGAATTTGCATTTTCGGCAAAGCCAAAGTACAAGATCCAGTTTTGGTCGTCGCCTAAGAAACTGTGTGAAGGTACTGATTTTTTCAGAGAAGAAAGTTCTTTTTCTGAACTTTTTTTGGTTCGGTTTTAAAGACGATGATACTCTCTTTCGTCATAAGCTAATCAAAGCATCGGTGATAAGACGCTCCAAAGACTGACACTTTAAAGTAATTGTAGTTTGTGAACCAGCTTTTATTAGAAACAAACAATTTCCATTTGTTTTGCGTATTTATCCGTTTGCTAGTTCTTGTATTTTACCGCCAACACAGGTTCTAGCGGCGCTGATGTGTACAGGAGCGTAGAACTCCTGTTTGTAAATAGTTCCAAGCAGAAACAAACAAAAATAATTCGTAGTTAGGACGGGTACAGCTTGTCTGATACTAAAACATAAATTATTTGCTGTTTTTAACTAAGAACGGCTGTTGGTATTTGTTGGAACTCTCCTCAACCTTGCATTTGACAATATTCTTACTGGTTGTAACGGAAACTAATTTTCTTCCGGATTCCGGGTTTGCATTTGACAATTAGTTGATAGTTCTATATGGGTGCTGCTTCTCTGTAGACTACGACTGTCATCACGTAACTCGAGACAAGATTTCTACTAAAACCAAGCTACTCACAGCAAATGTCAAATAAAAAAAAATATCGGGCGCAAGATTTCCACCGTGGATATCAAATTATAGCAAAATATTCAACCGGCAATTCGCGAGCTACCAATGCCGTACTAAAAACTTTATTAAAATACGAAAATGTGAAACGTTATAACTAACGACACGTAACAAATTTTCTCCAGCAAAATTAAAATTTGGAAAACGACGAAGAAAATGCTCAAAAGAAAACAGACAAAAATCAAACCACTTTCATAGTAAACCCAAACCAGATGAAGAGAAAGAACTTGCCAACGCAATGAACACCAATTAGTGAAACCTTTGAGAAAAGAGTTGGGAGAGCGTCTAGAAGACCTACAAAATATAACCCAGTCATCCAAAGTAAGAAAAAGTTACTTCTAAAAAGTGGACATTCTGCCCAACAGTCGCAAGTTATAGCCACAAAAACCAAATGAAACCCCAACCTCTAGTAAGACTCATACCGAATATAATCTATAAAAACTATAAAACTTAAGAAGAAGAAAACCAAGTATATATCGGAACCGCGAGTTTTGGTTCAGATACTTCGTTGATGTCGCAAGTCAGCTCTTCTAATTTGTCTAGGCTTGATTCCTAGCGTTTGATAAATATCCTACTTGAGCTCTGTAAATTTTCATAAGTATTTCTATAATTGAGTGTCTGGGTATATGGCATGAGCGTTCTCAACTCATTGACTCTCCTGTTTTTTCATACTTGGTTTCCTACTAGTGGTGGTGTCTGGTGTCTACATAATGAAATTTTGTACTCACAAAGCTTTCTCAATGTGTTAATTAGTCTTTAGTATTGCGGTATTACAGAAGTACGACGTTTTTTAATAACACAGTACAGCAACCTTTACAGCTCTTCAACGCATTCGAGAGATAAAATAAGTCAGTTTTTTTACTAAACCTTAAAAAAAGATTTATCTCAAGAAACATTCAGATGCAGCTAAAAAGGCAACTCCGCAAAAAAATTCAGCGGCAGAAACAACCAAAAAACCTGAGACATCAGCACATGCCACGACTGCCAACCAAAAAGAGTAGAGGGGGTGAAGCCATCGATCTCTTATGCACGGTCGTGTTTAATATTTGAATGCTAATTATGCCACAAAGATATCCTAAGCGTAAACTAAGCAAGCCTTGTTAAGGTTGCTTTGTTCAAGCAAGGAGAATCTGCGGATTTCATCATGGCGTCCTGTGCCAAACAGTTTACTAAGAATTGGCTGGTACAAACTATAGAACCAGAACCAACGCCAAGTGCTAGACTTAACATCGTTGGTGTTAAGGCTATATTAAGAGTCCGAGACCTATCGTGGAACCGGAAAAAATACTCTACAACGCCTTAAAGTTCAAAATTCAGAAATTTTATGAATAAAAAAGAAGATCCGCAAGCACAACAACTTATCTTTCTCACGAGTGAAAATGTGGAATGTGAGAATGAACAATCTGGACATTGTACTAATACAAGAACCTTGAGATTACAGAGAGACTGTGAGGGGAGGGGATCGCGCTCGATCTTTCCCGAACTTACACGAAATTCAAATTTTTAAAAAAGCGCGGGAAAATTTGAGCCAGAACCAGCACTACTATACTACTATGGGGAGTGACAAAAACTTGCATCTTAGCAAAGAAAGGTAAGCACTGCAAGATAGAATTGAAAATATGACTACGCTATTATAAAATGTAAAAGAAAAATTATAGAAGAAACACTATGCGAAAATATTCAAAAATCATGATAGTGTACCAGAAGTTCAAAAGGCTTTCCAAAAACATATTCAGGGTAAACTTATAAAAACCATCGTATCCAAAGAGAAGACTTATTAATGGTAGAAACAAACAAATGTGCTTAGGGGGTCCAAATTTTGACACCTAAAGTGATCCGTGTTTCCCCTATTTACAATTTTACCCCCCTCCCCTTTTTTTATATTTATATTTACATTCTTGTTACATTTATTTACACTTCTTTCTCTTTTCATTTTTCCACCTCTCCTCTTAGCTGTTTCCTCCTGCTCCATTTCTTCTATCCACTCCGCTTCTTTCCCGTTTTCTTCTAAGATTTCCTCTACTTTCTTAACTTCTTCTCTTAACTCCCTGCATTAATTCCTCATGTATTTAAGGTCTTACGTCTCTTCACCACATAGTCTGTACATTCTTTCTCTTTCTCTTTTCTCCAGTATCTATTTCTTAACTCTTCGTTCCCACATCTGAACCTCGCTATCATTTTTTTCTTCTTGCTTTTGTTTCCTTTCCCCTTTAGATATTCTGAAGCCCATTCTTCTTTGATATTCTTATAATTTACATTATATTTGGCCTCTTTTATCATTATCCAGTTTTCATGCTTTTCTATGTCCCTATCTCTCTTTATCATTTCCTCGCTTACAACTACTCCCTCTTCCCTTAATCTCTCCATTTCTTCTCTCGCGTACCCGTTTCTTTTATAATATTCTTCTTCTCCGCCATCCTGTCCGTACTTCACTCTTCCTCCCTTTATCTCTTTCCAACATTCCTGTAGTATTTTGCATTCGCTTCTTTTCTTCAATTCTTCTTCGTATTATTTTATAGCCTTTTTTTCTGTTTCTACTCTTATTTGTTCTGCCTGCACTTCTTCTCTTATAATATATACTCCGGTGTTTCTCTATCTAGCCCTAATACCCACTTCCAGTATCCTTTCTACCTCTGTATACTCCTTTCACCCCCATACTTCCGCCCTATATATCACAATACTTTTTTCTATGTCCATCCCAAACAATCTTTCTTCCACACTTCACACATGTCCTATTAAACTGTTTCCTTTCTTCACTCTATCTCTAATGTGTTCCCCCTCCTTATTATTCTGCTTTATCGTATAACTTAGGTATGGAAATTCTTTTACCTGCTGTACTTCTTCCTCCCTTCATTTTCACTCCTCTGTTTTTCTTCTTCCCTCTTCTTTTCTAAACACCATTATTTTTGTTTTTTCGTATTTACTTCCACTTTTTTCATGTATTTTTCCAGCGTCTTCATTTAATTTTTCTCCTTAGTCACCAACACTATGTTATCCGCATACGCCAACGACCACACCTTCACTATCCCTCTTATCTGTTGTCCTCTCATTGTCTTCTTCAAATTCCCTGAATATACTTACTGCAAACAAGCTTGAGCTCGGTGGGCGTCCCTGTCTCATTTTTCGCTCTCTTCTCCATTTAGTTTTACCCTGCTACTAGTTTATTCGTAAATTTCCTCCATTCTTGCTATTAATCTTTCATTTATTATTTTTTTCTTCTCATGTATTCCTACAGTTTTTCCCTGTTCACTCTGCCAAAAGCGGCTTTTAAATCTACGAAGAGTACCACCATATTTCCTTTTTTTCTCTCTAGCTCTCTACTCGCCAAGTGTTTCAATATATATATGTTGTCTATCACTCTTCTTTCCTTGCTGAATCCCCCTTGTCCGTTTAGTACTCCTTTCCTTTATTTTATTCTGTAGTCTTCCTTGTAGCACTGTCGCATATAATTTGTATGCCGTGCTTAATCCCAGGCAGCACATTACGTTTTATTGACGTTAAAATTACGTACGAGACGTAATTAAGACGCGTCAAGGTCGTCCTATAACGGCAGTGTGCTGCCTGAAATAATTTCACCCCTCTGTATTTCTTCACTTCCTGTCTGTCTCCTTTTTTGTGTATTGGGCATATTATTCTCTCTCTACATCTCTCCGAGAATCCTTGCCCTTTTCATATTTTAGTTACTATTTTTGTCATCCTTTTTGCTACATTTTCTTCCGGGTATACCCACTTTTCTTTTTTTATTCTATTTTCTCCTGTGGTCTTCCTTTTTTTTTACCTTCTGTACTGCCTTTATTACGTCGTCTTCGTTTATTCTATTTCTATCTCGTTCTTCCAGTCTTACTACTACTTCTTTTGTTTGCCTTTCTGACTTTGATCTCTTTCCCGTCACTTTCCTTTCTAGTATTTTCCTCTCTTTCCCTCTCTCGCGTTAAAACCCCCTCCTAATATTATTAATCCCTCCTATCTTTCTTCTATCATCTGTTCTATATTCCTTCTTGTCTTTTTTATTCTACTGCTATAAACCGTCACTATTTTTATTTTTGTTTTTCGCCACTGTATGTTCCTTTCTACACTTCCTCTTCTTTGTTGCACTTTCTCTTTTTCTTTCTGAATCAATCACTTTTTTCTTATTCCCTTTTGCTCTTTATTTACTCTTATCTCTTTCTGCACGTTGCACCACCTACTCAAGTTTTTCCAGCAACTTTTTTCCCCATTATTTACATTCTTTTTCTTCCATCCATGTCTCCTGTAATCCCACTACATTCTGTTCCCTGATGTACTCACAAAAATCCTGATCCTTGTTCTTTATTCCTTCTACGTTCCAAAACAATATTCTCGCCTCGCCTCTCACTCATCTCCCCCTGTTTCCTTTATTCTCCTTTGTTGATCTTTTTCCTTTCCATTAATCATTTATTCCATTTCTTTGCCAACATTCTATTCTTTTTCGCTCCCCTTTGCTCTTTAGTTTTGTGCACTTTGACTACCTATTTTCTCTCCCCTTTCTTTGCTCAGCTTTTTGTATCTGTCGTTCCATATGTATCTTTCTCCGTCTATCTCCATTTTCCTGTATCCCACTCATACTCTTTTCCCCTTCGCTCTTTTTTCCATCGCTCTGTTCATTATTTGTCTTTGTACTCTCCTTTCTTCCCATGTCTTCTCCGCCATCAGTTTCTGCTTTTCCTTCCATCTTCCCATTTCCGCCACCAGTACTTCATTTTTCTTCTCTCTATTTATCACTGTCACGACAAAAATAAGTAGATTAGGGGTTACAATCTTTAATTTTGTCTCTGTAGACGGTAATTTAGAGTTGGTATACTTTAAGTTACATGTCAAATAAAATAGACTATGAGTATAAACATTCATTGAACGTCCAGTGGAGGAAGTTATAATTGGAAAAAACGTCCACAGAATGTAATCTAACGGTATCCATAAGACCTAAATAAATAGTCGCCCACAGGATGCTTTTGTTATGTTTATAAACGAGTCGATACACTTTAGACGCATAAAAGTTTTACCATAAAACTTATTAATAATTTTTTAACCATTAACTCGAAAAAAATAATTAATCAATATGGGTAAGGACACGAAGCACTGGACACTGGGTAAATCGTAAATCTGTGCATAGAGGAACTTACACACAAAGTTGTTAAACAACGACATTATTGCACTAGGAACTTTTTTAGATGTTAAAGTATTTGATAACATCTCTTTCGACTCCATTCAAAAAGCTGTCAAGAATCGGGGTTTGTAGTAGAATGGATCAGCTCTACCATAGCTGGCAGAAAAATTACAAGTTTGCTAGACAATGTAACCAGATAGATAATTGTTGATAAAGTATGCCCGCGCGGTATTTCATAAGACGTACAGAAATGGTCGTCCACAGGATGTTCATATTATGATGATTGGATATATGTTGGACTAAAATTGCACATCTTATGTATAATAGGTCCAGTATGAGTACCGTAAGCTAAGCATGTAGTCAAACAGAACTGGTTCATCTATTCACTTATACAGAAAGAAAAGACGCAGACAACAAGCACTCTGGAGCGGAAATCGCTGCCAATAGATCAGGGAGCAACTTTAGCGTCTAGCAACCGCATTCCAAGCAGAAATGATCGCAATATCAGCTTAGGAAGTCCTATCGATCAAAATAGCAAAGAACAAACTATATTAACGAGATGAGCAAACCTAACACCATTAACACCTATGTCTAGCAAAGTGGACGTGGACAGTAGAAACTTTAGAAGAAAAATGTACAACAAAAGTTGTGAAAAACTAATCTGTTGGTAACTAAAGATCTAACTAAGCATATAACTAACTGCATTGCTTTTTATTGCAAAAAACAGTTAAAAGATGTGGTAGTAGGTAAAATAACAAATTGTTAAGTAATTGAGAAGAAATAAGAATTGTAATACATCATGCAAAAAAAAGAAGATGAAAATTAACTCAAATTGATAAACTAATCAAAATGTTTTCCACGTTTTACTTTCCATAATAAAGCGCTCGAAATTCAAATTTAGTTATAATTAAGAAAAAAAGTTTCCCTCAATTCAGCGACATCTTACGCTAACAGCTGATCCAATTGAAAACTTTTAATAATGTAATCAGCTGGCGCTGTCGTAAGCGTGGTATTGCTCTGACGTAAACACACAACGCCTAACAATTTCCTCATTTTTTAGTTTCAATCAGTTTTGATGAAACATTTTATGTAGAATTTAAGTGTGTGAATGTGAAAGTAAAAAAATTTAAAACCGAAATACCAGACAACAATTAAGAAACAATTGAAGACGACTGATTTGGTTCCATTATTTATAACAAGATGATAATTAATAAAAAAGAAATGATTGGAAATGTAACAATAAGTGGACTGTTCGCAGATCAATTCGACTATGGATGACAATCGAAATATGTAAAGATATACAAAAATAGATATTAACGGTAGTAACGATTTTCTGTTTCAGATTATTAATCGGTGGAAAACTAGCTGAAGAGAATTTAGAAAAATCATGCTAAGGTAGTTCGTGCACAAGAAATTTGCAAAGTGCACAATTTATCAAATATATTTTCCAGTACGGATTAATTTGTAGTTTATGTTTTATTGCTAATTGGGCTTTGAATTTTTTCACCGAAATTATATAATTCGCATTTTTAAGAAGTCTGTGTTAAAAAAAAACGTGGGGCTGACACCCCTTGTGATACAAAATGAGCATTGCCCAACGTCATTGATTTTTTGGCAACTCGACGTAATTGCCGCTTAAAATGGCGTTAAATGAGATTCATTGGTTTTTTTTGTAAAAATAGTTTTCTTTGCAAAAACGTTAAGATTCTTGGAGATTTGTTTTGATTTTTCTTTGTCTACGCCGCCATTACGACCGCGTTCCCGGCAAGACTTAATCGTCACTAGAAATATGAAAATATCGAAAGATTTGAAATGTAACTAAGACAAATGTAAGAAAGTCATGAAAAGTCAAATAAACAATTGAGAATGTCGTAAAGTAATTATTGGTTTAATTATGAATCGAATTAAAATTTGTATTCGAGAGCGTGGATAAATATTTAGCTTTGTAAATCGAACTTTGAAGTACGACGATGCGGCCAATCGCTATTCGGCGGGAAACACTCGTGACTCGCAACGACCAATTACACGCTTAGAATTTGAAATCCCTCTCGTTCTTTGTGCTGTTACCTTTAACTTTGTATACATTCGGTTGAGTGTATTGTGCTGTTAGCGATTCCGCAGTGTATTTTATTAAAAATTGATGAAAATACGCTACGACAACTTTAATTACTTATAAATAATTGATCGGTAAGTTGATTGTAACCATCGGAAAATTTTATTTACCATATTTCTGTTATAATAACTTAAATAAATCGGTTGGAAATTTTTTGTATCTGTGTAGTGTTGCCATAATGGATTCACCCGCGCCGTTACCATCCCGCTCTTTTGTGTAGGCGCGTTTTTACCAAACATTCGTTTTAGGTTATAATACATCGACATCGACATTTTAAATAACGCTGTTCTTATTAACGTTATCCTTATCTTAATAATAATAATAATATTTATAGCAACTACATCGATAATGAATTATAAACATTGGGTTCGGTTACACCCACCAATTTTTCTTTTGAAATTTTCCACGTTTTTCTCGGTTTCGTCCTGAAATACGATTTCATTATCAACAATTTGCTTATTGTATTAACGATTAAAGTAGCAACAAAATTGTATGGCGGCAAGAGCATCTCCCTCTTTCAAGGTCATTTCGAATAAAGGAAGCAAGTTTTGATTAACAATAGGAAACAAGTTTTACATACATTCAATGATCGAATTGATTTTAGATTCGCTTCTCGTTTTGCGTGAAAATTTACGGAAAAATACATACGACTAATCCTTTTGCGGTTTCCGCACGATTATGTTTTTATTTTTTTTGTTGTATTAAATAAGTTTTTTTTTTAAATATAGTAATATTATCGATCGATGATAATCGTTAATTGGCGTCTTTCGGTGTTAATAAATATTTTTTTTCCGATTACCGATGCAGACTTTTTCATTGATAATTTTTCAAAAGGTTTTAATTCGAGCGCCCCACCCTGAATGAAGTACAAAATGGACATCTGCCGAAAGTACAGTCGATTCAAAATGTTCGCGCTCTTTAATTTTCAGCGTCGAAACTTTCATTTTTTACATCACGTTATCAACATTTTTCAAAACGAAACGTTTCGCCGATATGTTTTTCGGTGTCATAATTCTGTTTTTCTAAAACCTTTTTTGTTAAATGTTTTGTTTATTAATTTTTACCTTACGATTCTTTCCCTTTATGAACGTGTTGCAAAAAAGTCCTTTGTCTCAGCTCGAGATTTCATCAGTCGTAACAAAACAATAAACAAATTGTGTCAACTTCTTGACATTTTTTGGTTTACTCATATGCCGTTTCGTTCTTGTAGTTTATTATACGAACTTTTGTAGACAAACTTTTAAAATCATGGTAGAAAGTGGTTCTAAAACTGTTTAATTTTCTGTATTATCATAGCCAATGAGGTATCATAGCGATCGCATCGTAGGTGGCCAAACAATTGAAAAATTTTACTGTTGAAATTCTTTTGTTTTTGTTAAGTTTGCGTTGTCTGCTTCGCAGTGCTCTTTTCGTTTCTCCACGTCCCAAAATCTTTCGTTGTATTTGGATCTACAATTATTTTATCTCTAGATGTTCTCGTCTTAAAAACCACTACTTTGTATTTCCTCAAACTTTATCTCAGAATTGAATTCTCCTATCGACTTTTCTTCTCAATATTTTTGCTGGTTTATAAAATTTTCATGCCACTTATTCTTTTTGTTATTCTAGCATTTTTACGCTGTTTTCCCTTTTAATTGTTGTCTCATTATGTTCTGCATCTCGTCTTCTTTATTCAGTTTTTCATTGATGATTTTTGTACTTATTATCTTCTCCGATTCCATTTATTTTTTCGTCAATTCTTGAATTGTATATTGTATAAATTTTTCTTATCTTTTGTATCCATTCTTCGTTGATTATTTCATCCGTTCTGTTTGCTTTTCATTGTGTTTATTGATTTTTCTTTGTTTTTGTTGCCTATCCTACGATTCGTTTGAGTTTATATGTTGTGTGATTTTTGTTTCTTTTTATTTAGCTACTTTCACACTTCTCTCCATTGAGTTATCTTTGTTTTTTATTATTCAGTTATCATCTTCTTTTTTGTGCCTACTTCTTTAATAAACCTCTGCATCCCATCACCTTCTTTCCACGATTCCATTCTGGTTTTTTTTCTACTTTCATCTACTTCTAGTGTCCTATATTTTCGTATTGTTTCTTCTACTTTTGTTCACTATTCCATCAGTTTTATTTTTATTTCATTTTTGATTTTATGGCTTTTTTGTCTTTTTTCAATTTTGATTTTCCCGTTTATGAATTTTTGTTTTTCTTTTTTTTCTGTTTAATTTTCTTCATTCTTGAATTTATGATGTATTGTGTGATTTTTTTAAAATTTCTATTTGTCTTTAATTTTATTGCCCATTCTACGATTCATTTGAGTTTATATGTTGTATGATTTTTGTTTCTTTTTATTTAGATACTTTCACACTTCTTTCCATGGAGTTATCTTTGTTTTTTATTTTTCCGTTATCACTGCTTTCTTGTCTTCTTTTTCGTGACTAATTACTACTATAAACCTCTGCATTTCATCACCTTTTCTCCACGATTCCATTCTGTGTTTTTCTACTTTCATCTACTTCTAGTTTCCTTTTCTGTTTTTGCATTTGCTTTCCTATTCTGGTTCAGTATTCTATACGTTTTCATTTTTTTGTTTTAAGGTTATTTCGCTTCTTGTTTCTGCCTTGATTTTCTCCATTTTTGAATTTTTGTTATGCGATTTTTTGTCTGCGGTCTTAGATAGTTTCACATTTTGTTGTAATTATATCTTGTTTTTTTTTGTTATTCTTTTCTCCTATTCCATTAATTTTTGGTCATATTCTTGAATTGTGTAAACTTTTATTATTAGTTTTGTATCCACTCTTCGTTGATTCTTAAATTTGTGTATTGTGTTAAATTTATTTTATTTATATTTTTCTTTGTTTTTGTTGCCTACCCTGCGATTCGTTTGAGTTTATATGTGTGATTTTTGTTTCTTTTTATTTAGATACTTTCACACTTCTCTCTATGGAGTTATCTTTGTTTTTTTATTCTTCTGTTATCACTGCTTTCTTATCTTTTTGTTTTGTGACTACTTCTTTAATAAGCCTTTGCATCTCACTACCTTTTTTCCGCGATTTTATTGTGTTTTTCTACTTTCATCTACTTCTAGTATTTTTTTATCGTTTTTATTCGTATTGTTTCTTCTACTTTTGTTCACTATTCCATCAATTTTCTTTTTTTTCATTTTTGGTTTTATGGCTATTTTGCCTTTTTTTCAATTTTGATTTTCTCCGTTTATGGACTTTTGTTTCCTTTTATTGTCTTAGATATTTTCACATTTCTGTGTATTGTTCTTTGTATTTCTTCTTCTACTATTCTTTTCTCCACGATTATCTTTATCTTAGGGTTTTAGTTTTAAAGTTTTTTTTTTCTGTTTTATTTTCTTTATTCTTGAATTTATGTATTGTGTGAATTTTCTTTTACTTCTATTTTTCTTTGTTTTTATTGCTCATTCTACGATTCGTTTGAGTTGCTATCGCCTTTTCTTCTCAATATTTTTGCTGGTTTATCAGATTTTCTTGCCACTTATTCTTTTTGTTATTCTTTCATTTTTACGCTGTTTTCCCTTTTAATCGGTGTCTCATTATGTTCTGCATCTCGTCTTCTTTTTTTCAGTTTTTGATTAATGATTTTTGTACTTATTATCTTGTCCTATTCCATTCATTTTTCGTCAATTCTTGAATTGTGTAAATTTTTCTTATTTTTTGTATCCACTCTTTGTTGATTCTTACATCCGTTCTGTTCGCTTTTCATTGTGTTCATTGATTTTTCTTTGTTTTTGTTGCCTATCCTGCGATTCGCTTGAGTTTATATGTGTGATTTTTGTTTCTTTTTATTTAGATACTTTCACACTTCTTTCGATGGAGTTAATAAACTTCTGAATCTCATCTTTTTTACCACGATTCCATTCTGCTTATCTACTATCATCTACTTTTAGTTTCCTTTTATAGTTTCGAATGTTTTCTTCTTCTCATATTCGGTATTTCATCCGTACACTTTTTTTGGTTTTATAGCTATTGTGCTTCTTGCTTCTACCTTGATTTTCCCCATTTATCTTTTTTTTTCTGTGGTCTTAGATACTATCACATTTCATTGTAATTATACCTTGTTTTTGTTCTATTATTCTTTTCTCCACAATCATCTTTTTGCTTGTATTCTGCGTTTTTTATCTTAGGGTTTAAAGTTGTTTTTTCTGTTTCATTTTCTTCATTCTTAAATTTGTGTATTGTGTGACTTTTCATTTACTTCTATTTTTCTTTGTTTTTATTGTCCATTCTGCGATTCTTTGAGTTTATATGTTGTGTGATTTTTCAGTCTCTTTATTTAGATACCTTCACACTTGCTTCCATGGAGTCAACTTTGTTTTTTTCTTCTATTATCACTGCTTTCTATCTTTTTTTGTGACTACCCAGTAAACACAGTACTTTTAGATTTTAATGAACGTACGTATGCTGATAACACAATATATCACACAAACCATGCGAACGTGATCCAAACATAAATAAAAATATACTTCAATTCATAATATGGAAAAATTATCTTGAGATGTTTTATGTCTGCACTATTTATGCGTTTACTGGGTACTTCTTTAATAAACCCCTGCATCCCACTTTTTTCACGATTCCATTCTGTGTTTTTCTACTTTCATATACTTCCATTTCCTTTTATATTTTCGTATCTTTTCTTCTATTCTTGTTCAGTATTCCATCAGTTTTCTTATTTTTGGTTTTAAGGCTATTTCGCTTCTTACTTCTACCTTGATTTTCTCCATTTTTTAAATTTTGTTATGTGTTTTTTTTCTTTTTTTTTGTCTGTGGTTTTAAATACTTTCACATTGTGTTGTAATTATACCTTGTTTTTCTTCTATTGTTCTTTTCTCCACAATTATCTTTTTGCTTGTATTCAGCTTTCTTTATTTTAGGGTTTGAGTTTTAAAGTTGTTTTTTTCGATTTCATTTTCTTAATTCTTAAATTTGTGTATTGTGTGAATTTTCTTTTACTTCTATTTTTTTTGTTTTTATTGCCCATTCTACAATTCGTTTGAGTTGATATGTTGTGTGATTTTTGTTTCTTTTTATTTGGATACTTTCACACTTTCGTTCCATGGAGTTATCTTAGTTATTTGTTCTTTCATTATCACTCTTTTCTTATTTTTTTTTTTCGTGACTACTTCTTTAGTAAACCTCTGCATCCACCACTTTTTCCCACGACATCTACTTCTAGTGTCCTTTATATTTTCGTATTGTTTCTTCTACTTTTGTTCACTATTTCATCAATTCCATCCGTACGCTTTTTTGGTTTTATGGCTATTTCGCTTCTTGTTCCTACTTTGAGTTTCTCCCATTTTTGAATTTTTGTTATGCGATTTTTTCTTTTTTTGTGTGTGGTCTTAGATGCTTTCACATGTTGTTGTAATTATACCTTGTTTTTCTTCTATTATTTTTTCCCCACAATTATCTTTTTGCTTGTATTCTGCCTTCTTTATGTTAGGGTTTTAGTTTTAAAGTTGTTTTTTTTTGTTTCATTTTCTTCATGCTTGAATTTATGTAGTGTAAATTTTCTTTTGCTTCTATTTTTCTTTGTTTTTATTGCCCATTCTACGATTCGTTTGAGTTTATATGTTGTGATTTTTGTTTCTTATTGTTTAGATACTTTCACACTTCTCTACATTAGATTATCCTTGTTTCTTATTTTTCCGTTATGACTGCTTTCTTGTCTTCTTTTTCGTGACTAATTACTACTATAAACCTCTGCATTTCATCACCTTTTTTCCACGATCCCATTCTCTGTTTTTCTACATTAATTTCGCTTCTTGTTTCTACCTTGATTTTCTGTTTTTGCATTTGTTTTCCTATTCTGGTTCATTATTCTATACGTTTTGATTTTTTTTTGTTTTATGGCTATTTCGCTTCTTGTTTCTGCCTTGATTTTCTCCATTTTTGATTTTTTGTTATGCGATTTTTTTCCTGTTATTCTTTTCTCCACAATTATCGTTTTGCTTATATTCAGCGTTCTTTATCTTACAGTTTTAGTTTTAAAGTTTTATTTCTGTTTCATTTTCTTCATTCTTAAATTTGTGTATTGTGTTAATTTTATTTTATTTATATTTTTCATTGTTTTTATTCCCCATTCTACGATTCGTTTGAGTATATATGTTGTGTGATTTTTGATTTTTTTTATTTAGATACTTTCACACTTTCCTTCCATGGAGTTATCTTTGTTATTTGTTCCATCATTATCACTCTTTTCTTATTTTCTTTTTCGTGGCTACTTCTTTAGTAACCCTTTGCATTCCACCACTTTTTTTCCACGATTCCATTCTGTTTCTCTACTTCCATGTACTTCCAGTTTCCTTTTATGTTTTCGTATCTTTTCTTCTATTCTTGTTTAGTATTCTATCAGTTTTCTTATTTTTGGTTTTAAGACTATTTCGCTTTTTTTACTTTGATTTTCTCCATTTTTGACTATTTGTGTTTTTTTCTATTGTCTAAGATACTTTCATATTTCTGTGTAATAATTCTTTGTATTTCTTCTTCTATTATTCTTTTGTCCGCGATTGTCTTTTTGCTTCATTGAATTCTGCATTCTATTTTTAAGGTTTTAGTTTTAATATTTATAATTTTTTCCATTCGTGAGTTTATATATTGTGCGAATTTCCTTTTACATCTATATTCTTTGTTTTTATTGCCTAGTCTGCGACCCGTTTGAGTTTATAGGTTGTGTGGTTTTTGTTTCTTATTACTTAAATACTTTCACACTTTCTTTTTTATTTGTTTCTCCGTTATCGCTCTTTTCTTATCTTCTTTTTCGTGACTCGACTTCTTTAATAAACTTCTGAATCTCATCTTTTTTGCCACGATTCCATTCTGCGTTTCTCTACTTTTATCTATTTCTAGTTTCTTTTTATATTTTTAAATTTTTCTTCTACTGTTTTACAGTATTCCATCCGTACACTTTTTTTTTGGTTTTTGGCTATTTCGCTTTTTATTTCTACCTTAAGTTTCTCCAATTTTTGAATTTTTTTATGCGATTTTTCCTTTTTTTTTGTGTGTGTGGACTTAGATGCTTTTACACTTTTCATTGTAATTCTACCTTCTAGTTTTCTTCTATATTTTCGTATTTGTTCTTCTACCCTTGTTTGTATTCTGCCTTCTTTATTTTAGGGTTTTAGTTTTAAAGGTGTTTTTTTTTGTTTCATTTTCTTCATTCTTAAATTTGTGTATTATGTGAATTTTCTTTTAGGTACTTTTATTTTTCTTTGTTTTTATTGTCCATTCTACGATTCGTTTGAGTTTATATGTTGTGTGATTTTTGAGTCTTTTTATTTAGATACCTTCACACTTCCTTCTATGGAGTTATCTTTGTTTTTTATTCTTCCATTATCACTGCTTTCTTACCTTCTTTTTTGTGACTACTTCTTTAGTAACCCTTTGCATCGCACCACTTTTTTTCCACGATTCCATTTTGTGTTTTTCTACATTCATCTACTTCTAATTTTCTTTTCTGTTTTTGCAATTGTTTTTTATTCTGGTTCAGTATTCTAGACGTTTTTTTGTTTTATGGGTATTTCGCTTCTTTTTGTCCCCTTTTGTTATGCGATTTTTTTGTCTATGGTCTTCGATACTTTTACATTACGTTTTAATTATAACTTGTTTTTCTTTTTCTACTATTTTCTTTTCACGATTAACTTTATCTTAGGGTTTTAGTTTTAAAGTTGTTTTTTTCTTTATATTTGTTAATTGTTCTTCTGTTATCACTGCTTTCTTATTTTCTTTTTAGTGACTATTTCTTTAATAAACCTCTGCATCCCATCATTTTTTATCCACGATTCCATTCTGTTTTGCTACTTTCATCTACTTCTAGTTTTCTATTATATTTTCGTATTTTTCTTCTACTGTTTTACAGTATTCCATCAGTTGTGTGCTGTCTTTATTTAGATGCTTTTACACTTCCCTTCATTGTTTCTACTTCTAGTTTCCTTTTATATTTTCGTATTTGTTCTTCTACCCTTGTTCCGTATTCTATGTTTTCTTTCTTTTGGTTTTATGGCTATTTCGCTTTTTTGCTTCAGCTTTGATTTTTTCCATTCTTGATTTGGTATATTGTGCGAATTTTCTTTTACTTCTATTTTTCTTTGTTTTTATTGCCCATTCTACGATTCGTTTGAATTTATATGTTGTGTGATTTTTGATTCTTTTTATTTAGATCCTTTCACATTTTCCTTCCGTGGAGTTACCTTTGTTATTTGTTCTTCCATTATCACTTTTCTTATTTTCTTTTTCGTAACTACTTCAGTAAACGTTTGCATTCAACAATCTTTGCCCACGATTCCATGCTGTATTTCTCTACTGTCATCAGTTTTTTAGTTTTATTTTTGATTTTAAGGCTATTTCGCTACTTATTTTTACTTTGATTTTTTCCATTTTTGAATATTTACTTCACTTACTACTTTCCTTTTATATTTTCGTATTTGTTCTTCTACTCTTTCCTTTAGTTTTATCACTATTACGCTTTTTGTTTCAGCTTTAATTTTCCCCATTCTTGATTTTGTATATTGTGCAAATTTTCTTTTACTTCTATTTTTCTTTGTTTTTATTGCCCATTTTACGATTCGTTCGAATTTATATGTTGTGTGATTTTTGATTCTTTTATTTAGGTACTTTCACATTTTCCTTCCGTGGAGTTATCTTTGTTATTTGTTCTTCCATTATCACTTTTCTTATTTTCTTTTTCGTAACTACTTCAGTAAACTTTTGCATTCAACAATCTTTTTGCCCACGATTCCATGCTGTATTTCTCTACTTTCATCAGTTTTTCAGTTTTATTTTTGATTTTAAGGCTATTTCGCTTCTTATTTTTACTTTGATTTTTTCCAATTTTGAATATTTACTTCACTTCCTAGTTTCTTTTTATATTTTCGTATTTGTTCTTCTACTCTTTCTTTTAGTTTTATGGCTATTTCGCTTTTTGTTTCAGCTTTAATTTTCCCCATTCTTGATTTTGTATATTGTGCGAATTTTCTTTTACTTCTATTTTTCTTTGTTTTTATTGCCCATTCTACGATTCGTTTGAATTTATATGTGTGGTTTTTGATTCTTTTATTTAGGTACTTTCACATTTTCCTTCCGTGGAGTTATCTTTGTTATTTTTTCTTCGATTATCACTTTTCTTATTTTCTTTTTCGTAACTACTTTAGTAAACTTTTGCATTCCTCAATCTTTTTGCCCACAATTCCATGCTGTATTTGTCTACTTTCATCAGTTTTTTAGTTTTATTTTTGATTTTAAGGCTATTTCGCTTCTTATTTTTACTTTGATTTTTTCCATTTTTGAATATTTACTTCACTTCCTAGTTTCCTTTTATATTTTCGTATTTGTTCTTCTACTCTTTCTTTTAGCTTTATGGCTATTTCGCTTTTTGTTTTAGCTTTGAAGTTCTTGATTTTGTATATTGTGCGAATTTTCTTTTACTTCTATTTTTCTTTGTTTTTATTGCCCATTCTACGATTCGTTTGAATTTATATGTTGTGTGATTTTTGATTCTTTTTATTTAGATACTTTCACATTTTCCTTCCGTGGAGTTATCTTTGTTATTTGTTCTTCCATTATCACTTTTCTTATTTTCTTTTTCGTAACTACTTCAGTAAACTTTTGCATTCAACAATCTTTTTGCCCACGATTCCATGCTGTATTTCTCTAGTTTCATCAGTTTTTTAGTTTTATTTTTGATTTTAAGGCTATTTCGCTTCTTATTTTTACTTAGATTTTTTCCAATTTTGAATATTTACTTCACTTCCTAGTTTTCTTTTATATTTTCGCATGTGTTCTTCTACTCTTGTTCAGTATTCTATACGCTTTCTTTTTTTTGGTTTTATGGTTTTTTAGCTTCTTGTTTTTTACTTTAATTTTCTTCATTGTTGAATTTGTATATTGTTAGAATTGTCTTTTAGTTCTATTTTGCTTTGTTTTTGTTGTACAATCTGCAACTCGTTTGAGTTTATACATTTGTTGTTTGGTTTTTGTTTCTTTTTTTTTAATTACTTTCACACTTTCCTCTATAGAATTAATCTTTGTTATTTGTTCGTTAGTTATCACTCTTTTTTTAACTTAATTTTCGTGACTCTGCTGCTTTCCTAATCAACTTCTGCATCCCACGATTCCATTCTGTAATACTCTACTTTCGTATACTTCTAGTTTCCTTTTATATTTTCATATTTTTTCTTCTCCTCTTGTTCGGTATTCGGTATTCCATCCGTTTTTTTTTGTTTCCGTTACATTTTCTCCATTCTTGAGTTTGTATATTGTGCGAAGTTTCTTTAACTTTTTCTGTTTTTATCGAATTTTCTTCTGTCCTTTCAATTTAATTGGATTTTGTTTTGATTCCCGGAATTTTTGTTTTGTTAATTCACTTTTATTCTATCGTCTTTGTCGTTATTGCTTTTATTTACTCGTCTATTATTCTTCTATGATTGCCTCTTCCCGTACCAACATACATTTTGTTTAAATTTATTTTGCTGGCTACGGTTAATGTGATTCCTTTTTTTGGATTTGCTGCCTTTATTTTACTATTTTGACTATTGCGATGTCTTGTTTGTTTTGAATCTCATGATAATTCTCGATCGTCGATGTCATAGTAGTATGTCCCTAAGCTGCTCTATGAATTGCTTCTTAAAATGTAACGAATTTGAATTTTTCCAAAATTGAATATCTGTATATCCATGGCGCTACTAGCGTTTGTTTAACAATTAAAATGTTTGTTAAAATTTCTGTAAGAATTATGAAATATGTGATTAATAATTGATTGTTTAGTTACAGTACGAATATACACTGGTAACCATGGACATGTACTTGAGTGCAAGCGATTCGGTCTCACTGCAAGAAATGCTGGACATCGATATAAAATCAGAAATAGAAACGCTCGTCGGTGGCCATAACGACCTTTCCGGTTTGAATTTTTCCGATTTGCCTCCGTTAGAGATCGAAGAAAGCACCAACATAAGATGGATATCATCAAATTCGAATCACTCCAATTCTAGTTTTAATTTAGATTTTAATGGCGAAGATGGTTCTACTATGGTTAATCCTAATGCTGTGATGCCAATTACGTTAGCGCAAAATATACGTTCACCTTCGCCAACTATAAAAGAAAGCCATTTAACATTCTCGCCGTCTAGTATTAAAATATCGAGTTTCAAGACCGAAGCGGCCGCTTTTAAACGCGATCTTCTCCAAAAACTGAATAATCTTGATGACAAAAAATCTGAAATTAAAAGTACGACAAAAATCACTCCGATTTTAGCGAAGCCCATCGTAAAGACTGTAAACAAATCGAACACGACTTTATTGTCGTTTAAAAATACGCTGCAACATCATTTGATATCTTCGGTCGGTGTCACGCATATTAACGGTATTGGAAACGTAAGAACGATCGCCACTAATACTCACAACCGTAAACAGCAGTTGAACAACAACAACAGAATATGTGACGACGTGCACAGTTACCCAAAACCCGCTTATAGTTACAGTTGTCTCATTGCTATGGCGCTTAAAAATAGTCACACGGGGAGCTTGCCCGTATCAGAAATTTACAATTTCATGTGTCGGCATTTTCCTTACTTTAAAACGGCGCCTAACGGTTGGAAGAATTCGGTCAGGCATAATTTATCTCTAAACAAATGCTTCGAGAAGATCGAAAAGCCAGCCATTAATGGTGCGCAGAGAAAAGGTTGCTTGTGGGCGATGAATCCAGCTAAGATCGTCAAAATGGACGAGGAGGTTCAGAAGTGGTCCAGGAAGGATCCTACTGCAATTAAAAAAGCTATGGTTAATCCAGGTACGTTCGGTTTATAAGTTGTTTAAACAACTGTAACATTTGAATTTTCATTTGCAGAAAACTTAGAATCGTTGGAACGTGGCGAGCTTAAATTCACTTACGAAGACGCGGACAATTTCGGAGATTCCTGCGGCAGCGCCGAAAGCGAGGAAGGCTCAGACACCGAAGCAGACGTCGAAATCGTCGAGCATAATATCAACGAAGAATCACAATTTTTCGATTTAAGCGCTTTAAAAGGCGAAGACGATGAAATTGATATTGAGGTAAGCACTTTTAATCCAATTTTGTCAAATTTACTAATCCAATTCGTCTAGGAGTCGGATTTAGTGTACGACGAAATGGATATCGAAGACGACAAAGAAGTATTAAGAGTCGAAGTGGCGTTAGCACAAAAAGAACTGTTAGAATACGGTCGGTGCGTAGCAAATAATAAAAAACGGAAAATCTATTACTTACAAAATTAAATTATGTTGCGGTAGCAAGTTCAGTTAGCCAAAGTTTAAAAGGTTGCTCTAAAAAAAATGTTTAAATAGCTGTTACTAGAATTATTTTATAATTTTTAATAGTATATTTTTATATTAAAAGAAAAAAATCTCGAAATGTGACGGCTAGTGCTACAAGATGGTCGAGTGCACAACTTAGCATCAGCGTAACTTTGGCCCTCATAACTCTGCTACTAATTTACATAACGAATATAAAGCGTAAACTCACACAATATGTGCTCCCGAATGTTTCTATCACAAGCCGCCACTGAAAGCAATTTTAATTCAAACTAAATTAAGTTTTAATCGTAATATATGCTTTGCCCGTTTCAATAACATCGACAACTATGTTTTATATACCCTTCTAATTGTTACTATTTCAAGTCTGACTAGTTTAAGTTATCGATGTTACTGAGACACACTTTAAATATAAATAAGCGAAGAAATGAAAAGCTGTGTTAAAGTGGTGATACTGTATATAGTTTTTTTTTTTACTTAACTAATTCCTGCCGTTTTTGTTTGTTTTGATTTTTTGGCAGCGTTTACTAGCACCCAAAGCTCTCATTCTGCCTATTCAGTATTGATTTTTTATAACCAAAATTTATACGCGTATTTTCAAGCAAATACGCGTATAAATTTACCTAAACAGAACTAGTATAAGATGTGCCTTTGCTCAAATTACTACTAAAAAAACAGTTGCTACAAAAAAAGGGACCATTTTCTTAATTTCTTTGTTCGATTAAAACTAAATCGTTTTTGCTTCGATTTGTTTTTAGTTGTGAAGTGTATGTTGTAACTTGTACAAAAAAGAATCGTAAATCGAATAGATTTACTTACTTATTCAGGGATAAATAAATGTCCTATAGTTAAACGTAAAGCAATTCACTATGTTAACAAACAAAAAAAAAAGAAATGGGTCTGACTAAGTAGTTATTAAAATTTAGAATATTGTAAATTGGCTATAATTACGAAGTACCTGTAATTTCGATTCGATTTTCATTTGTGTATCGAAAATCGAATCGACATTTCGAGTAAAGAAAAAAATTCTACCCTAATTAACTTGTAGTGAGTATATGTAGTTGTAGTACTTTTGTAGTTTTACAAAATGAATGTGTATGTACAAATCTATAGATTTAAGGTGTCATTAATATGTATTAATTATTAGTAGTTTGAAATAAAATATTGTGATTTTTATACCGTGATGTGTGCTAAGCTCTTTTATAATTATAATACGGTTAAGTTCGAAGCTGTCATCCATGTCTGTTTAATTGTATAAATTTGTAAGTAATAAGAACTTTTCTTAGATCGAGTTTTTTATTTTTTGTTTAAAATTTCCACTTAACTAATGAAAATTGAAGTAAGTGTGAACAAATCGATAAAAGGAGATACTTGCCAGGGTCAGTTATCCGTTTCAGGACAATGTTTTATGCCAAGAAGTATCTTGGGTGTCTTCCTTCAGATCAATTGCAGTTTCAAATGTTTCTGACTAAAAACTACAGAGTTTACATAGTGTGTTTGTATACTACGTAATCGTGGCTAGTTCATGATGCTTACATGTAACGATACAAAATCCAATGCTGCAATTTAAAAAGAATTAGTAAAAAAAATTATAATTGCGCGTATACTTTACCACATTGTCGTAGACCTCGCCATAATATAGTCAAAGACCAGTATAGTAGATTCGAGGTAGCCCCATTAGAAAAATGAATGGCAATTCTTAGAAAATGGAAAAAAAATCGCAGAAAATAGAAGCTAATAAATTACTAGAAAACTTAAACAATGGAAGAAATACGGTTTAGTATGTAGTTTAACTTTATTTGTTTACTTAATTAGTTTACAAAGTGATTCATGTGTCCCCTATTTACAATTTTACCCCCCTCTTTTTTTTACATTACATTCTATTTACATTTCATTTTTCCTCCTTTCCCCTTAACTGTTTCCTCCTTCTCCATCCACTCCGCTCCTTTTCCGTTTTCTTCTAAGATTTCCTTCACTTTCTTAACCTCTTCTCTTAACTCGATCCTTGTATTCATTTCTTATGTGTTTAAGGTCCTCAGTCTCTTCCTCACATAATCTGTAGATCTTTCCTTCCTCTTTTTTCCAGTATTTATTTCCCAACTCTTCGTTCCCACATCTAAACCTTCCTATCATTTTTTCTTCCTTTTATTCCCTTTAAATTTTAGGTATTCTGGCACCCCTTCTGCCCTCTTTTATCCTTGTCAATCTTTCCTGTTTTTCTATGTCCTTATCTCTCCTTATTATTTCCTCTCTTACCCCTACTCCCTCTTACCTTAATCACGACTTCTTCTTTCGCGTACCCGTTTTTTTTATAATATTCTTCTCTGCCATCCTGCCTGTACTTCACTCTTCCTCCCTTTATCTCTTTCCAACATTCCTGTAGTATTTTGCATTCTGTTCTTTCCCTCAGTTCTTCCTCGTAATTTATTGCTCTTTTTCCTGTCTCTACCCTTATTTTTTCCGCCTGCACTTCCTCTCTTATAATATACCCCGGTGTTTCTCTATCTAGTCCAAATACCAATTTTCAGTATTTTTCTTGTATCCCTTCTGCCACTTTATACTTCTTCCATTCCCATATTTCCGCCCCATATATCACCACACTTTTTATTAGCTTCTTTTTTCTATGTCTACCCCAAACAACCTTTCCCCACACCTATTAACCTGTTTCTTTCCCTCACTCTTTCCTTTATGTGTTCCCCCTCCTTATTACCCTACGTCATCGTGTAACCCAGGTATGTAAATTCCTTCACCTGCTGCACTTCTTCCTCCTTCCGCTCTCTTTTTTTCCCTCCAATATTTTTGTTTTCTCCGTATTTACTTCCATTTCTTTTTTTTCCATCTCGTTCATTTTCTTTTTCTCCTTAACCACCAACACTATGTCATCCGCATACGCCAACGACCACACGTTCACTTTCCCTACTACTACTATCCCTCCTATTTGTTGTCCTCTCATTTTCTCCTCTAAATCTCCGGTATATACTGCGAACAGGCTTAGGATCAGTGGGCATCCCTGTCTCAAACCTCTCCGTGTAATGAATTTCTTGCTCTGCTCTACATTCTTTTTCACCTTGCTCCTCGTTTCTTCGTAAATTTCCTCCATTTTTTCTATTAACCTTTCATTTATTTTTTTTTCTCCTCATGTGTTCCCACAGTTTTTCTCTGTTCACTCTGTCAAAAGCGGCCTTTAAATCTACGAACAGTGCCACCATTTTTCCCCTTTTTTCTCTATCACTCTTCTTCCCTTTCTGAATCCCGCTTTCTTTCCTCTATTTCCTTCTGTAGTCTTCTTTGTAGTACTGTCGCATATATTTTGTATGCCGTGCTTAATAATGTCGCCCCTCTGTTTTTTTTCATCTCATTTCTGCCTCGCTTTTGTGTATCGGGCATATTATTCCATCTATTCGGGAACCCTTCCACTTTCCATATTTTATTTACTATTTCCGTCATTCTTTTTGCTACAATTTCGTCCCCGTATACCTACTCTTCGCCTTTCTTCTCCTTTCTGATTTTGTTCTTCACCCCCCCCCAGCAGGTTCCTACAATATCTCTCCTATTCTTTTATTTGTATTCCCTTTGTCGTCCATTTTCAATTCCTTTCTTTCTTTAGGTACTTCCATAAATCTTCTTCCATTTTTATTCCTTTTATCTGATCCATTTGTTTCTTTTTAGTTTCTTCCTTCTTTCTCTAGCTTTTCTTGTATATTTTTACTGCTTCTCTGTATTCTTCTTTTTCTTTCTTCCCTTTTTTGCACTATCCATTTGGTTTATCCTGTTGACGGAAAAGCCGATTTCGCGGAAAAGAAGAAGCATGAAAGGGAAAGTAATTAAGGCGAGAGAAGAGAAGGGAGTTGGTAGCGAGCAGTGCGCGTGAATAAGTGTTGAGAGAAGAGTGTCGCGAATTATTCGCCGAGTGTTTATTTGATTACATTATTTAACCATTATCTGTAAGGTGTTTATTCTGTCATTAAAAAAATCTAGAAAACGAACCTGTGTAAGTGATTTAATAGTTAACACTGTTTTCTCGCCCTTCCACTTTCTAAATCTGACTTTCTCTGTTGCTTTTTCCATCATCTCTCTCATTTCCTCCACATTCTCTTATAATCTCTTCCCTACCTATACCGTTTTCCCTATTCTCTTTTTGTATCTTTTTATACCCACTGTGGTGTTTTAATCATCAACATAAAATACAAACTACACTATAGCAAACAAGACTATTTATTTACAAACTTAACAAGATATTGGTAACTAACAGAACAAGTAAAAGATACGCGGTTCGCGACGAGACGTGTACGCGACAAAGGCTGGACAGCAAGTGGTTCTACTTCCGACTTCCTTTCGCTTAAGGTCGTGATGTTCTCTTACTGTAAGCGCAGGAATTTTAGTTTCCTATAGCTGGCGATATTCCAACGTTGCCAAACGTCAAACGCCACACCCACTACTGTCTATATTTTTTTTCGTTATGTACTCATCATCTTTTTCTCTCTCTTCTCTTCTTTCCATTGTCAATTCTAGTGGTTGATGGTCTGACTCCACCCTTTCTCCCACTTTAAATGTCTTCACCTTTTCTCCAGCCGTTTCATTTATCATTACAAAATTTATTATTGATTCTCCCCTTCCTCCTATGTACGTATGCTCCACTGTTCCTTTTTCTTCTCTGTTCCCATTCATTATTTCCCACCCCCTTTCGTTGCACATTTCCAGCAGTTTTTCCCCCTCTTTATTTATCACTTTGCTGTCTCTTTCCTTTCGTGTATTCCTCTCTCTCGTCTATGTTCTTTTTTTGTCTCTTTTATTATGCTGCTATAAACCGTTACTGTTTTAATTTTTGTTTTTTCCCACTGTATGTTCTTTTCTACAATTCCTCTTATCTGTTACACTTTCTCTTTCTTTCTTTTCCTTACTCAACCACTCGCTTTACTCTTCTCTCTTTCTGCATGTTGCACCGCCCGTTCAAATTCCTCCGGCAACTCTTTTTCCCACCACTCTCATTCTTTTTCTTCTATCCATGTCTCCTGTAATCCGCTACGTTCCAAAACAATACTCTCAGCTCACTCATCTCCTTCTTCTTTACCTTCCTCTATTCTTCTTTCTTGGTCTTATCCCTTTCCTCATTATTTCTTTTCTTTGCTATTTCGTCAACATTCTTTTCTTCTTCGCTCCTCCCCCCTCCCTTCACCTTTTAGTTTTTTGTCCTTCGTTTACTCATTTTCTCTTACCTTTCTCTGCTCAGGCCCTTGTCTCTGTCGTTCCATATGTATGTTTCTCCATTTTATTGTATCTTACCCATACTCTTTTCCCTTCCTCTTTTTTTTCGACCGCTATATTCATTATCTCTCTTTGTATTCTTCTTTCTTTCCATGTCAAATCGTGATTTATATAAATTTTTGTGTTCCTTAATTTCTTCTTCTCCGCCATCACCGTATGCTTTTCCTCTCATTTCCGCCACTACCATCTCATTTTCCTTCTCTCTATTTATCACTGTCACCTTTTTCACTTCTACTTTCTCATATAATATTTCTTCCAGCATCGAGACTAAACCCTTTTGTGGTTCTTCACTTCTCTACCCTTTTGTTACAATATTATTCTTCCTTTTCCATTTCTCCTCATCTTCCGCTTTTTTCTCCAGTTTGTCTATTCTCTCCACGAGTTCCTCTTTTTCTTTCTTTAACTTCTTTTCGCTTTCTCCTTTTTCTTTTTTTATTTCTTGTCTTATTCCTTGCAGGTTTTTTCCAATTATTTCATCATCTCTCTCATTAATTCCTTTAGTTCCTCCATTTCTTTCTGTTCTTTTCTCTTTCCGTTATTGAGCTGTTTCATCCGTTATCTTTTTAAAGTCCGGTGATCTTATTGTTTTCTTCTCTTTTCCAAATATTTGTTGTCTGTCCTTTTCCTCTTTTATTCATTCTTTTCTCCTTTTTTATTATTTACCCGTACCCCCCTCTCTTACTTTTCGTGTTTAAAACGTCCCACTTGTAGTGATGCAGCTTTAAATTCGACTTAAATGCAATAATTTCTACTAATGTAGGAGGTTATCTTTTATCGCTGAACTTTACCAACTTCTACACTCTTATTTAACGTTGCCTTAAATGTGAAATACGACCTTCTACGTCCAAAGATACCGCATGAATCAAATACGGTTTAGTGTTGAAGGTCTAATGACAAGTTACTGTAGAAAATCAAATTAAAATTGTTCAAGAGGTAACTCAAGCAGATATGTTAAATTTAAGAGAAAAGATATGCGAAGTTCTAGAAAACGGAAAACAATATATGAATGACAAAATAGAAAACACAATAAAACTGCTTGAAGAGAAGATAAATCAAATTAACTGCCATGGTGGAAGAAGTGTAACGAGCAAAGATTTAATGAACCATCGAGAAGAAGCCACACACAATTCTACCTCTAAATTTTGCCGGTAAAGCGGCGTCTTTAATAGCGTGAATAATTTAGCAGACTGTTCCGTACCACCTTCAAGGAAATTACGAACTTTTAATTTCACGTTCAGAAATGAGATTTAGAGATGCTCATCTTCGAAAGGTATACCAAGCCCAAATAAAGAATCTGGTTCAAAAAGATGCGAATAGTGTTCAAGAGTTTGAAAATGACATCACCAGATTGTCACGGCTTGCGTATCCTATAGGACCAGATACTGGCCACATAGGACGACACCGTACTAAGTTTAAGAAACGCGTCCAAAAGGCTAGAACGAGTTGACCAAAAGAAAGAAAAATTAACCTAATCTATTCGAGCACCGGAAATTACTATGGAGCAATTGCACAGCATTTATTTCGATAGCAAGATCAATGGAAGAAGTGTTTAGTTAATGGTTGACACGGGAGCGACGAAGACAATCATTCACCCTAACATGTTATTGAACATTGAGAAGACGTCACCAGTAACAGTACGACTTCGAACGGCAACGGGTGAAGAAATACCTATAGTCATGAACAAGTAAAAGTAACTACTAATTTGAGGAGTACTCCACCATCAAGTACTGGTAACCGACATCACGGAAGAAGTTATCCTAGAAATGGATGTTAATAAGAAATATGGGTTTCATTTAGATATGATAAGAACAGTGTCATTAAGATTGAAGATTAAGAGTAGACATCCGTGCGAGTCTTATTCAGTGAAGACGTGACTCTGCCTGGAAGGACTAAAAGTGTGGTTACGGAAATCTCCAGGAAGACTACATTCGCGCTATTAAACCAATTGAAGGCGACTTGATTGAAAAAGAACTACTGGTTGGTTGGTAGAAGAGTAGTACGAGTGAAAAACACGGTGCCAGTAAGGATCCTGAATCTCAAATTGTGAAATGTGTAAATTCCAACAAAACTACGTCACCGAAGAAGCGCCCCAAAACCTCAGCCAAGAACAGCTGGCTAAAGTTAGAGCGTTGATTCAGCGGTACCAAGATGTGTTTGCGTTATAGATTGTTCCAAAGGAAGAACTGACATGGTGACGCACAAAATTAATACCGGACACGGCAGGCGCGGCTTCAGAGGGGGGGGGCGGGGGGGCTATGGCCCCCCCGACATTGAAAATAATACTGAAGTTTTTCTCACTTTGTATGTAATACATTCGCTTTTTTAATAGTTGTATAATTTATGATGCTTTATCGCTTGCAAGTGAAAGCTTGGTGCATAACGAAGTGTTATTCAATTATTCAATTTTATATTAACGCCATATTCAATACATTATTATTTAAAAATGTACTGAGCACCCCCCCCCCCCCGCTCTAAATTGATGGAGCCCCCGCCGAAATAAACCGCTGGAGCCGCTCCTGGGACACGGTCGGCCGATACAACAGTCATGTTGAGTTCCTTTGGCAAAACGAGAAGCCGAACAAATAATTACGGATCTGGAGAGAAATGTGATTGAATCTTCAAAAATAGTTTTTTTTCCACGTTGTATTTAAAGACTGGTTCTTGACAGGTGGAATTGGAACCCAAAGACCGTGAAAAGACAGCGTTTACGATTGGTACTGGTTTGTGGCAGAGTTCACTGTTATGCCCTTCGGTCTGTGCAATCTTCGAGTGTTTCATCAAGACTATCTTCTGAAGACCGATTCTTGGAAGACGTGCCTAGTTTATCTAATGTTAATTGACCTCTGAAAATTATAAAGCAGAAATTTTTTTGTTTTATAATGGAGGGTGGGTCTAGGGAAGTTTAAACCCCCTAAGCATTAGCCGCCATGTTAAGAAAGGGGTGAAAATGTTTTCTTTGCAGAGTCTCACAAAAAAATTGTTGAGATATTTTTTGTAGAAAATTAAATTCTCTACAATTTGGGTTTATAACTTTTTATCATAAAACCAAAATCATAAGTTATAAACAAAAAACCCTAATCAAAAATTGAAAAAAAATGTTTTTTGCCCTATACCTTTTTATTTATTTATTTTAGAGCAAAATATCATCAAACCTTTTTTATAGAAGGTTTTATAACGAATATTTTTTACTAAAATTTGTTAAAATTGTATTAATTTTTAAGGGTGTTAGAACGCGCTCAAGACAAAAATTGGGAAAAAACAAGCATTTTAACGAAATCACATAGCACTTTTATTTAAAATTAGATTTTATTAAACGCAATTAATTTATTATTGATAAACTAATTTATTCTATTATTTATAAACTCATTTCCACACCACCGATGGGGTAGAGTTTAAAGACGCGTTTTTTTAAATATGGTTTTCCCAATAGGCCTAAATCCACAAAGTACATTTGATGTTGATCAAAATCACACCTCTTCGTCATTTTTTTTAAATCTTTGTCGCTTTGACGGACTAGAAATTTGCAATTCCGGATCCGATTCAGGAGCAGTCTCTGAATTTGTAGGGAGGAACGGCGTTGAAAGTGACGTCAGTTCATCATCCAAATCTTCCTCTATGATTAATTCATTAATTTCCACAATATTTCTGCAAATTTTTCCTGAACAATGTCGACATACCGCGGAACGTTTGAGGCCTACTTTTTGACATGCACAAACAGTGCCACAGTTGCTTTTACATCGGCAAAACATCAATGTTAATCGTTCAGGAGGTGCTGGAGGTTTTGTACTCTGCCATGGCATCTAGATTCGGCTAGTTTTCATTCAACCCCATTCTTCAGGGTCATTATATTGTCCAAACCAAGACTGGATCTGATGGTATACCCGAAAACTATGCATTCAGGCTGTTTTGTTTAGAGGAAAGAGATGATAAATTAAATTTGTTTTTTTGTGATGGATTTGGCGTAACGCATCAAGATTGTTAGTTTTCATTGCCGCCATAAACAGTAAAAAAAAAACGTTTATCAAACACAATTTATAAGTCTGTACACTGCGAAATACGAAGCACAACTGGAACATACAGGCAGGTGTCGGCAATCTAAGAATATTTCGAAATTCCTGAGACAAAAAAATTTCTCAAAAGAAATAAACATTTGACTTAGTTGATAAACCTTCCGCCTGATATAACATTACAAAGGGGAGGTGAATTTCTAACTTGGGAGTTTATAAACGAACACTTATCATCGTTAGTTCAAATTTTAACAAACTGACTTTTGGATAAAACTATAGAATCGTACTGAGAAAGGTGGTCACTTTGCTATAATTTTGGAACAAGTCTTAACAAACGTAATTAATAAATCCAACCTCAACGATTTAGAGGAAGAAAATCTGTTGCAGATTCTGAAAAATTTATTGACTCTTCTATGGTGGGAAAAAAGTGGACAATTCCCATTGCTCTAATCGAAGTTAGTGTGGAGAGCTATTCAAACCAACATAGTTGATTTAACGAAATTGTTTGGAACTAATAAATACAACGTTAAAGTGTATCACGCTGTGCCAGAGTTTCTGGATTTGTCACAGATACCATCTTTAGACCAATACCACTGGTATTCAATTTCGATTTTAAATTTCACGATGGCTACAGTTAACTATTTTTTTATGTGCTGTGATGAATCACACGAAGTCGTCCAGCTGGTTGGATATCAAAGAAGAGCGAAAATGCTAGATCTAGGTGAACTTTTGGAAGCTGCACACAAGAAGGTGTTATTAGAAGCAAAATTGAAGTTACCGGTAATTACGACGAACCGGGTAAACATCTTGTCGAACAAAACTGAAAAAAAAATATAAAACAATTGCGTTAATCAAAAATTCTTCTATATTACATGGAGGGATAATCAGATTAGGTAGAAAGAGGTCGATTTATTGTATGGAAAATGCAAAAGATGTGTGTGATACTAATATTGAACAAAGTGCTGACATGTCGCTCGATAGTTTAACTCCTGTTTCATTGCTTCTGGTACAAATTGTAAGTCAAGATACTACGCCTACCGTTACCGTGTAATGGAAACCCGGGGTGCTAAGATTTGCTTCTGTTTGCACGGCACTCCAGGCCGGTCGGGTTGTATAACTATGACTCTCCGTCAAAATGAAGTTATTAAATGTCTGTAAATCATTCTCTTTCCGTTGTTAACGTTAAAAGTGTAGGCGTCTCAGAAATTTATACTGAGTAGTATTAAATCCATAAATACTTGAAACGTCATGTGTGAATTCGAATAACCCCGGCGCTGTGATGTGCAGCTGCTTGTGCTTTCAACCAATTCTCTATGCTGGTTTGCAGCTTGTCTGTGTCGATTATCAACTTCCCATCAAAAACACTGCAAGAGCGTCTTTGTTGCAGCTGCAATGTTCCTATTCGTTTGTTCTTAATTGCCTTTCGTAGATGTATAAGGCTGCAGTGGTGGCAATTCCACGTTTTCACAAAGAGAACCATTTTTCGGTCCCAGAACACAGTAGTGATACGTTTTCTAATGAAGAAGGTTCGCTTGGTTATACTCTGTGAATGAGATTGCATTTACTGTTTGGATTGCTCTTTTGTAACAATTTTGTTCTAAAAATCATGCTCACTCACGTTGGTATAGAGAACTGTCCTTGAGATTTCTGGAAACGAATCACTTAATACAGAAATTGCAAACCGATTACCTGATACAGTCTAGATCATTGGTTAACACTCACTTCCTGCATCATAAATGTCCGTACGTCCTTTTTCAAAGTTCCTACACCAATGCTGCTCTCACTCATTCGTCAATGAATTTCAGCTGTATCACACCCAACCGACTATCCTGGTATGTTGACGTGCTTAGAAAAAACACGTGCGACGGGCATACTAAAGACACAGCGCTACCAATCAGACCATTGCCCTCGTAAAAAAACTTCTTTCCGTGCGCCAAAATCCTCGATACAGCTAAGCGCTCTGTAGTAGTCACATTGATTCTAGTTTCTAGACTTGTAAAAAGCATAATAACAGATCGCCCCGCTATAAAATAACGCAGCAAAAATAAATTAAACAAAAACCATTTGTATTGTACCAGTACATGAAATACATAAACATTTTTCTTAATCAACATTAGCAACCGCAGTTAATAATTTTGTATAAATCTCAATTCCACGAAGGAATGTATTCACATTTAAATACTCGTTATGATCGTGCAACAGCACTGGAGTATTACACATCGGAGAGAAACCTAAGGCTGGAATACCTACACCTCTGACGTAGCGACAATCAGTACCCGCTGGAAATATTTCAGTATTCATCTTGAGACCTCTATAAAAATAAAATCAATTTTAGAATGAATCGTGTTGATCGCATACAAATCATCAAAGGCTTTTTTAAAAGACACCCAATAACGATTAGAGTCGTTTAATTGAGTTACAGGCACTTGTGGCTGCTTTTGTTCGTATTCAATCCAAACACCTTCACCAGCATCCTTGCACCATTGATTCACTGTCTCTTCCCAAGCTTTAATATCCACAGTCACCGGTATACGACAATCAATAACCATCACCAATTCATCGGGTATTACATTAGATTGCACTCCTCCCTATAAAAACCCAGTTACAAATACGTTAAATTAATCATACCCAATTTTACCTTATCCTTCAGATAGCTATAGCAAAAGAAAAGCGTAATTTATAAATATATTTTAGAGAATCTTACCTTTAACATAGTCAAATTAACAGTGGTAACATCTCCGATTGTTAAATTAGGATTAGTATCTAATTTATGCTTTTCTTGTGCACGAAAATCAGAGAATTTATCGATTAAATAACGTATCTTTTCTCCTGGCGTGTTGTCTAATAGAAGAGATCCGTGTCCCGGTTGTCCTGGACAATGTATGACAAAGTCTGAAAACAAAATCTTTTCTTCTTCAAATTTATAAAATTAACTTAAAAGTAAAAAATAGTGTAAACCGTTTTATAGGTGTAAAGTGTAAACCGTGCACTATAGCAATGTAAAAGAACAGCAACAACTTCACGTTGTTTTTACCGTTTTTGTAGAAAGTTGTAAATAAATATTAAATAAATGTAAAATGTAACGCTTTGGATTAAATTGGGATTAAATAAACTATTGATGGGATTTGCTGGTGTCGTCAATATATTACATACACTTTACTTTTTCCTCATCGATTCGTCTTTTTCCTTCTATTTTTGATATTTAGTTCAATTGCCTTTACCTTTCGCTTTAAAAGTTGTTTTCAACGCTGTTTATAGCAATTACTAACGTGAAACAATAATAGTAATTATACATACGCCAAACTGATCTTTCTCCATAGAAAACTTTATAAATGTCGTCAGTACTAGCAATCCCTTCATCTAAAGCAAATCCAACATTCAAATCACGAAAGTCTTGAGTAAGTACAAACTCCTTCATCCCTAATAATCCACCCAGTTCTTCATCTAAACAAATCAAATCTAACAAAGGAATTACTAGTATCGTAACAAACCTGGGACAAAGCACACGTGCACCGTTCTCTTCAATTTAACCCCATCTTTAATTAATCTACGAATTGCCTCCAGATACTGAGTACCAACGCATTTCATATCTTGAGATCCACGTGCATATATATCCCCCTTCTCGTCGATGTGTGCACTAAAAGGTTTATGAATCCACTGATCCTAAAACAGACTAATTTAGTTAAATTCAGCGGGTAAATTACGTACCTCAAAAACAGGCACGACGTCCATATGGCTGTTTAACAAAATCGATTCCAAAGCATGATTCGTACCTAGCCAGGTAATAATTACAATCGGTTTTTTGGGATGACAATAGTAAACTTTGCATGTTAAACCCAAACCATCAGCTTGACTTTGTAGGAATTTTATACAAGGATCTAAAAAGAATCGAATCTATTAGTGAATTATTAATCTGAAGATATTACTGTAATCTATATCGGGATGCACCGAAGGAATTCGTAGATACTCTTGAAAGTTAGCGACAGCTTGTTGATCCATTTCGTTTAATTTGTTTAAGGCGAACATCGTACCTAACGATGAATGCGTGCAATTGAGCGTTAAGTAAGAAAAATTAAGTGATAAGAATTTATCTAATGTAACACAATAGAAATAAATTATTATCAGTAAATGGGATTTTATTTTTATTTTCAAGGGCGTTGAACTTTTGGCCTTTCAAATATTACAAAACCGAAAAAAATAAGAAACAATAAGAATGTAGCCAATGATTTAATATAATTGTGTTATATTTTATTTAAATTACGTGAGTTAGATAACAGGCGTTAAAGTTTTTCAAAAATATACAAGGTGTTTAAAAAGTATTGTTGAATCTAGAAGGTTTCTGCCACGAAGGCGACATAACTTTGGACCACAACAACGAAGGATTTTATCCAACTTACCACACAACTATAATTTGTTTTTTTTTTAAATCTGTTTAAATTTTCCCACTTACACCGTAAACTGTGATTGGTTTAAAATAGGTTTGGATTGGAACTGTCGTATTTTAAACCAATCACAGTGCACGGTTTTAATTAGAAAAATTTGAACAAAAAAAACAGTGTATAGCATCCACCAGCATCTACCCTACAAAAAAACATTTCTTTTATTTCGTACACAAAACGGTTGCTTTCAAAAACGATGACAAATTAGAGGTCTTTAATATACTCACTTGGTGACCCAAACTCTACCCGCGCCGGTTGTTAACATCCATAATCTACTTTACCGGCTCACCAAAACCGGGAACTATTGATTTTTCAATCACTTATTACAAATACTACGCAATGCACTATACACAGTGCATCTTAATAACAATTTTATTTTTAAAAACCACAACATCGTCGCTTTTACTATGGAGTTCTAAAAACATTGAAACACCCGCGTTGTCTGAATTCACCAACGCAGACTTACGAGATTTAGAGATTGATACTGAAACGCAAGTAGTCGCCTTTACTAGTAAATCGTTAGATGTGGCGCAGCAGTTTAATCAAATCTTAAATAAGGAATTTAGGGCGTACATACTAAGCCCACAGATTCTCTTAGACAACTCGCTGGGTAAGCGCCATTTTCTTAGTTAACGATTAATGTTTTTATTTTAGAGTTATCTGGAAACGAAGATCTAAATGCGGTTTTGCACGATTATCTCGCATCAAATGTAACTGTTGCGTTAATCGTGGACAATGATAAAAGACTTAAGCGTTCCAGCTCCTCGGTTGAATTATTGGAAACATATCAAGAACCAATCAACGGGCCGATAGTTTATAGTGCAGTTCTACCGGCCGATAAAACGGTTGAAGCAATAATTTATTCTTCGAAGCCTCCATTGTTGAAGACAAACGCAAGTACCATTATACTAGGCGCGACTAACAGGACAAATTTAGATATTCGCGATTCGTACACTCGATTAATTGCGAATATACCCGTGGAAAATGGAAAAATATCTCTAAGATTCAAATTTTATTGGATCAGTAGTTATTGGTATATAAATTCGGTCGAGGTCGAGTTTGTTGATGCTCAAATAAAAACGTATAATTTAACTATGAATCAAGAATTGACTGCACCTCGCCGATTTTCGTATCATTGCGGAGGCAGTGCAGTTTTTACAGATGTAGAAAATTCCATCGAGTTACACTTGTTTGATGTACAAGCACAACCCGATGCGCATAATCATAGGTTTAATGATGCGTATAATTGCGTACCTTTCACAACTGTACCAATTTTATCCGGAATTTTCGTCACCTTCATTTTGGAAATAGGGTTAATTGTTGGGTTAACCGCAATAAACAGTATTAAAACCATGGACAAATTCGATAATCACAAAACCAAGCAGTTGACTATAACGGTCTGGGAATAAATGCTATTTGCGTCTTTTTCTTGTTTTAAGATATAAACAATAAGGTTGTTATATTTTAGTTTAATAACAGTGATGTACTCGTTAATTGTGTTTAATAAATATAGTATTTTTCTGTTGCAAACAACATTACTTAGTATGCCACCACGGACGAAGTATGTATGTACAGTGCACGTACATTAAAGTACGTATAGTTTACGTACATTAACGTATGTACACAGTACGTCCATAGACAAAAGTACTTAAGATGTACCACACATGTACGTGTGCTACCTGGATTAATATGAGCATAAATCTTGTCAATGTTTGTAAGAGAGCTGCTAGATCATATAATTTGAGGCGACGCCAACCAACCTGTTGAAGACACTGATGTTCCAATGCATGTGCAAGTTTTGACATCCATTAAAAAGAACGCAACACTCTCGAAGCTGACAATGGCAAACAAACTATTCACAGTAAACGACTACGCGAGTACTATAGCCGCGAAACCTATGAATGATCTGTCTATCGACCAAGAAGAGCACAGCGATCAACCTGTCACTACCTCAAAGGTAGATTCTAGTTTCTTTTCTAGTTACAAAAAAACAAATCCTCCTCAATGCTACTAATATTAACTTTTCTGGTTTGCACTTTTGCTCTTACATTTTTTCTGTCTCCATAGAATGCTCTGTTTGATCTCTTGGTCTGTTGACTTAAATTTAATTTCCTTAAAATTGTAACTAACAGAATTGCATTGTCAACTTAAACATACAATAAAGAAAATCATTTTTCACAGTTTCTGATAATGTTAAACTCCGTTTACGCAGAGATACGTTTGTAATTAGAAGCAGGTAGCGTCCCGATTTTTGTTTTCTTGAGTGTACTCCATAAAAAAGTACGAACAACAACAAAACAACGAGTTAGTCGCGAGTTCTGGATAAAAACGTAAAAGACCAAAGACACACGTACTTCATCCAGAATACAGAATTGTAATAAAAGTGTGTTATATTATTGTAATAAAAGTAGCACAGAAGGTTAAACCCCGTTTACGCATTTATATGTTTGTACTCAGAAGTAGGTAGTGTCCCGATTTTTGTTTTCTTGAGTGTACATTGTTAAAAAACGCAAAAAAAAGGAATGTCATCGTTGTTAAAATTAAATTTCTTGTTATGTGATGGAGAGTGTCGATAACAAGACAAAACCTGCGCATATGTTGGTGAGCAAAGATCAAAAATTGAACAAAATAGATACGGTAAAGACAATAACTTCTCATAATTTGTAATACTGCTGAGTAAAATTGCCTGAAACAGAACCCGGTCTATAAAGTAAAATCTCAAGACTTAATCAGCTTATTCTGAACTCTGAAGATTTTGACGCATTACAAAATCTAAACTTGTGTAGAATTTTATGCACATGATTTATCCACAAAGCAAAATTTTAATAAAAGCATACTGCTTAATGCCTCTTTTGTTGTAATAAAAGTAATAACCAGAACTAAACCCCGTTTACGCAGTTATATGTTTGTACTTAGAAGCAGGTAGCGTCCCGATTTTTGTTTTCTTGAGTATACATTATAAAAAAGTGCAAAAAAAGGGAAATGATTTTTGTTAAAATTAGAATATTATTTTATGATATACGAGCTCTTTCTAGTCATGTGATGAAAAGTGTTGATAACAAGACCAAACGTGCGCATATGTTGGTAAGCAAAGACCAAAAATTGAAGTTAAATTTCAACAAAATAGATACGGTAAAGACAATAACTACACATAGTTTGTAATACTGCTGAGTAAGTTTGTCTGAATCGGAACCCGGTCTATAAAGTAAGATCTCAAGACGTAATCAGTTTATTCTAGACTCTGAAGATGTCCACTTTGACGCATAACGAAATCCCAAAGCGTACTGCTTAATGCCTCTTTTGTTGTAATAAAAGTAATAACCAGAATTAAGCCCCGTTTATGCAGTTATATGTTTGTACTTAGAAGCAGGTAGTGTCCTGATTTTTGTTTTCTTGAGTGTACACATCATGAAAAAGTACAGGAAAAAGCTAAAATATTATTTTTTGATACAAGCCGAACAACAAGAAAACTATGAATCAATCCAAGGTCTGAATAGAAACGTGAAGAACCAAAGATTAAAGTTAAATTTCAAAAAATACATACCATAAAGATAATTTTACACAGTGAATAATGCTAAGTAAGTTTGCCTCGATCGGAACCCGGTCTATAAAGCGAAATTTCAAGACGTAATCAGTTTATTGCGAACTCTGAATATGTCCACTTTGACGCGTAACAAAATCTCGACTGTGAATAACTTTACAGACGAATAGAAAACTGTAATAAAAGTGTACTGTTTAATCCCTGTAGTTTTGTAATAAAAGTGATACCTAGGATTAAACCTAGTTCTTGTAGTTTTATGTTTGTACTTAGAAGTTTATAGTGTCCCGATTTTTGTTTTCTTAAGTGTACATAATGGAAAAGTAGAGGAAGAAAGAAAATGCATTTTTGTTAAAGCTAAAATATTAATTTTTGGTGGTTTTTTGTAGCCATGCGACGGCGAATGTCGATAACAAGACAAACAAAAACAAAACTACGAATCAATCGCGAGGTTTGAATAGAAATGTGAAGAACTAAAGATTAAACTTAAATTTCAAAAAAACAAATACGATAAAGATAATTTTACACAGTGAATAATGCTAAGTTTGCCTGAATCGGAACCCGGTCTATAAAGCGAAATTTTAAGACTTAATCAGTTTATTGCGAACTCTGAATATGTCCACTTTGACGCGTAACAAAATCTCGACTGTGAATAACTTTACAGACGAATAGAAAACTGTAATAAAGGTGTACTATTTAATTCCTGTAGTTTTGTAATAAAAGTAATACCTAGGATTATACCTAGTTTTTGCAGTTTTATGTTTGTACTTAGAAGTTTATAGTGTCCCGATTTTTGTTTTCTTGAGTGTACATCATGGAAAAGTACAGGAAAAAGAAAATTCATTTTTGTTAAAGCTAAAATATTATTTTTTGGTGGCTTTTTGTAGCCATGCGACGGAGAATGTCGATAACAAGACAAACAAAAACAAAACTACGAATCAATCGCGAGGTCTGAATAGAAACGTGAAGAACCAAAGATTAAAGTTAAATTTCAAAAAAACAAATACGATCAAGATAACTTTACACAGTGAATAATGCTAAGTTTGCCTGAATCGGAACCCGGTCTATAAAGCGAAATTTCAAGACGTAATCAGTTTATTCCGAACTCTGAATATGTCCACTTTGACGCGTAACAAAATCTTGACTGTGAATAATTTTACACATGAATGGAAAATTGTAATAAAAGTGTAATTTTTAATGACTGTTGTTTTGTAATAAAAGTAATACCTAGGATTAAACCTAGTTTTTGCAGTTTTATGTTTGTACTTAGAAGTTTACAGTGTCCCGTTTTTTTTTTTGAGTGTACATCATGAAAAAGTACAGAAAAAAGAAAATTCATTTTTGTTAAAGCTAAAATATTATTTTTTGGTGGTTTTTTGTAGCCATGCGACGGAGAATGTCGATAACAAGACAAACAAAAACAAAACTACGAATCAATCGCGAGGTCTGAATAGAAACGTGAAGAACCAAAGATTGAAGTTAATTTTCAAAAAAATAAATACGATAAAGATAATTTTTTACAGATTGGAATAATGCTGAGTAAGTTTGCCTAAATTGGAACGCGGTCTATAAAGCGAGATCTCAAGACGTAATCAGTTTATTCCAAACTCTAAAGATGTACACGTTGACGCGTAACGAAACCGCGACTTGTGAACAATTTTGCACAAATGATTCATCCAGAATGTAATATACCTAAGTGTACTGTTTATATTTTTGTACTTCGAAGCAGGTAGCGTCCCGATTTTTGTTTTCTCGAGTGTACACCATCAAATAACGCAGGGAAACAAATTCATTTTTGTTAAAGTAAAAATAATTTTTTTGGTGTACGAGCTCTTTATAGCCATGCGACCGAGTGTCGATAACAGGACAAAACCTGCGCATGTATTATTGAGCAAGAAGACGAACAACAACAAAACTACGAATCAATCGCGAGGTCTGAATAGAAACGTGAAGAACCAAAGATTGAAGTTAAATTTTAAAAAAACAAATAAGATCAAGATAACTGTACACAGTGAATAATGCTAAGTTTGCCTGAATCGGAACCCGGTCTATAAAGCGAAATTTCAAGACCTAATCAGTTTATTCCGAAATCTAAATATGTCCACTTTGACGCGTAACAAAATCTCGACCGTGAATAATTTTACAGACGAATAGAAAACTGTAATAAAAGTGTACTGTTTAATTATGGAAAAGTACAGGAAAAAACACAATTCATTGGTAAAGCTAAAATATTATTTTTTGGTGTACGAGCTTTTTGTTGCCATACGACGGAGAGAGTCCATGACAAGACAAACAACAACAAAACTACGAATCAATCCACGTTCTGAATAGAAACGAAAAAAACCAAAGATTAAAGTTAAATTTCAAAAAAATACATACGGTAAAGTTAATTTTACACAGTGAATAATGCTAAGTAAGTTTGCCTCAATCGGAACTCGGTCTAAAAAGCGAAATCTCAAAACGTAATGAGTTTATTCCGAACTCTGAATATGTCCACCTTGACGCGTAAGAAAATATCGACTGTGAATAATTTTACAGACGAATAGAAAACTGTAATAAAAGTGTACCGTTTAATGCCTGTAGTTTTGTAATAAAAGTAATATCTAGGATTAAACTTAGTTTTTGCAGCTTTATGTTTGTACCTAGAAGTTTATAGTGCCCCGATTTTTAATTTCTTGAGTGTACATTATAGAAAAGTACAGGAAAAAACACAATTCATTCTTAAAGCTAAAATATTATTTTTTGGTGTACGAGCTTTTTGTTGCCATACGACGGAGAGAGTCCATGACAAGACGAACAACAACAAAACTACGAATCAATCCACGTTCTGAATAGAAACGCAAAAAACCAAAGATTAAAGTTAAATTTCAAAAAAAAACATACGGTAAAGTTAATTTTACACAGTGAATAAGGCTAAGTAAGTTTGCCTCAATCGGAACTCGGTCTATAAAGCGAAATCTCAAAACGTAATGAGTTTATTCCGAACTCTGAATATGTCCACTTTGACGCGTAAGAAAATACCGACTGTGAATAATTTTACAAACGAATAGAATACTGTAATAAAAGTGTACTGTTTAATGCATGCAGTTTTGTAATAAAAGTAATATCTGGGATTAAACCTAGTTTTTGCAGCTTTATGTTTGTAGCTAGCAGTTTATAGTGTCCCGATTTTTGATTTCTTTAGTGTACATTATGGAAAAGTACAGGAAAAAACACAATTCATTGGTAAAGCTAAAATATTATTTTTTGATGTACGAGCTTTTTGTTGCCATACGACGGAGAGAGTCCATGACAAGACAAACAACAACAAAACTACGAATCAATCCACGTTCTGAATAGAAACGAAAAAAACCAAAGATTAAAGTTACATTTCAAAAAAATACATACGGTAAAGTTAATTTTACACAGTGAATAATGCTAAGTAAATTTGCCTCAATCGGAAACCGGTCTATAAAGCGAAATCTCAAAACGTAATGAGTTTATTCCGAACTCTGAATATGTCCACTTTGACGCGTAAGAAAATATCGACTGTGAATAATTTTACAGACGAATAGAATACTGTAATAAAGGTGTACTGTTTAATGCCTGTAGTTTTGTTATAAAAGTAATACCTAGGATTAAACCTAGTTTTTGCAGATTCATGTTTGTACTTAGAAGTTTTTTTTGTTTACTTAAGATAGTTTTGTGATAAAAGTAATACCTAGGATTAAACCTAGTTTTTGCAGTTTTATGTTTGTACTTAGAAGTTCATAGTGTTCCGATTTTTGTTTTCTTGAGTGTACATCATGAAAAAGTACAGGAAAAAAACGAAAACCTAAAACATTATTTTTTGGTGTACGAGCTTTTTGTTGCCATACGACGGAGAGAGTCCATGACAAGACGAACAACAACAAAACTACGAATCACTCCACGGTCTGAATAGAGACGAAAAAAAACCAAAGATTGAAGTTAGATTTCAAAAAAATACATACGGTAAAGTTAATTTTACACAGTGAATAATGCTAAGTAAGTTTGCCTCAATCGGAACCCGGTCTATAAAGCAAAATCTCAAAACGTATTGAGTTTATTCCGAACTCTGAATATGTCCACTTTGACTGTGAATAATTTTACACACGAATGGAAAATTGTTATAAAAGTGTACTTTTTAATGCCTGTAATTTTGTAATAAAAGTAATACCTAGGATTAAATCTAGTTTTTGCAGTTTTATGTTTACACTTAGAAGTTCATACTGTTCCGATTTTTGTTTTCTTGAGTGTACATCAGAAAAAAAGAAAATTAATTCTTAAAGCTAAAATATTATTTTTTGGTGTACGAACTTTTTGTTGCCATGCGACGGAGAGAGTCCATAACAAGACGAACCACAACAAAACTACGAATCAATCCAAGGTCTGAATAGAAACGTGAAGAACCAAAGATTGAAGTTAAATTTCAAAAAGATACATACAATAAAATTAATTCTACACAGTGAATAATGGTAAGTTTGTCTCAACCGGAACCCGGTCTATAAAGCGAAATCTCAAGACGTAATCAGTTTATTCCAAACTCTGAATATGTCCACTTTGACGCGTAACAAAATCTTGACTGTGAATAATTTTACACACGAATGGAAAATTCTAATAAAAGTGTACTTTTTAATGCCTGTAGTTTTGTGATAAAAGTAATACGTAGAATTAAACCTAGCTTTTGCAGTTTTATGTTTGTACTTAGAAGTTCATAGTGTCCCGATTTTTTCTTTCTTGAGTGTACATCATAAAAAAGTACAGAAAAAAATTGATTTTTGTTAAAGCTAAAACCTTATTTTTTGATGTACGAGCTCTTTGTAGGCATACGACGTTGATAACAAGATAAAACCAGCGCATGTATATTATTGAGCAAAGACGAACAACAACAAAATTACGAGTCACTCGCGAGGTCTGGATAGAAATTTAAAAAAATTAATATTATAAAAATCTGAATTTTACACAGTGAATAATGCCGAGCATGTTTGCCTAAATCGAAACCCGGTCCATAAACCGAAGTCTCAAAACGTAATCAGTTTATTCCAAACTCTGAAGATGTCCACTTTGACGCATAACGAAATCTCAACTTGTCGGAGAGTAGCGAGGCGTGAATAACAAATTGAAGACTGATGACTAAATTCAATTAAAAAAAAAATTAAGGTTTCTGTCAAAACACTTTAAATGTACAATAGATATATTAATGAAATTGTATTATTATAAATGATAAAACAAATCTATATTACAAGTCACAACATCATATACAGTATGACCCGAAAGGACTTCAAATCTACCGATTATACAAAGCCACAATGGGGTAAATCTATATAAGGCAAATATAACGATACATTAAAATTAAAAAACAACATCAAAATGTTAATACCAACGAAATAACAAATATCCTAATAACAAAGTATGTAGAAGATTCTACTTCTGCCATTATATACGTTATATAGTACAATCTAAGACAAAATACTTCTTATATCTTACTTTTTTCTCCGAACAAATAAATATCTTGCAAATAGTTAAAATGTTCCATAGCGGTAATTAATAGTTCGTTGAATTATTTATAAATTGAGATTAACAGTACTAGAATAGAATACTTAGCAAAATATTATTATAAATACAGCGATTAGTGTTGAAAAATTCAGACGAAAAATACATTTTTGAGTAATGTTTCGAAATCACCTACATGTATACAAATTGGATCCTTAGGTTATTATTTGATAACAATTGTATTTACAATGTAAGTTAAGGGTGTGTTTCTAACAATTAAAATTGATGATTAAGATTCTAAACATACATAGATAAATACACTCAGACAATCAGAGTTGTGTTATCTATAATACAATTGAAATCGATGAGATGATCAAATCAGGGTCGAGGGTAGAAGCCACACCCATTTATTTCAAATAACAATAAGCATTAGTTGCTCGATTAATTAATATATTTTTTAAAAGTGAATAATGACTAACAAATGAGTGAGCAATTGACGAATAGCTTTAGTCACAGACTGTAACTAAGAATCGAGTTGAGGAAATCTCGTACAAACACGTTCATCGCGCAATAAAATAAAAGTATCCCTGAGCTTAACTCAAAGAAAAAAATTTATCACATTTAGTTTTACGGATGAAAGATAGTTTTAGTTAAGCAATTACGTATTAAAAGAACCCTTAACTTTCATTTGAGAAAGAATGCATTTTGAATATAGCGCAAAAGTTTTTGTTTTTGTTATTTTGAGTACATGTTTCGCCTAATACCCTACATTTAATCTTGTATATTCGTTGCATATAATATGTAATAAGTTGATCACAATTGGAGTTCATATACTGAACACTATAAAGCGTTGTGAATAACAAACATTTTGATAACATGAACAAATGATGTTGCATAGCAACACGCAGCAGCACCCAGTCTAAGAAAGGCTGTTCCGGAAAACGGCCCGTATTAAAAATTCCCTAATATTAATAATAATCTTGCAGCAATCTACAGTTTTGTAAAACTACCTTTATGAAATTGATATGCTATTTTATTTAACATATGTATGAATAGAGCAAAATTTTATTATAATAACCGCTTCTTAATCTGGTATGCGTATGCAGATGAACGTGACCGCTTCGTTAATTGTAAGAGGATATTGCTTAACATCAACAATGTATCGTGATATACTAAACAAACGGCGTTACTTTAGTTAACGTCAAAATTTAGGGAAAAATCGTCGTGTTTCACATATATCAAAATACAAAATGCAGTCAGTTCCGTTTAAACTACAAAAGCTAAGTAAGTATTAATAGAGACTGAAAGATATTTTATGTACAAGGTTAAGGAACACATATTTAATATTGTCCACTAACGGGCACTTCATCATCAATTTAACAGTTAACAAAAGGTAACGACACACTCCTTATTACTCACTTAGCTTTAGCCCCCTTAAACCGCACCTCGTCGTACTTGTAAGTGGTAACAATGCATCGACAGGTATCCACTACCAAATATAATTACCCGTACAAATACAATACATTGTAAACATGGCACAGAAAAATACTTGTTAATAAAGGGTGATTACGATGTAATAAAAATCTCATTTTTGGTTAGTTAACGCTTTACATAAGATCGCACTTATCTTTAGCTACGCGTCCTGTCGCTTTATTACCAAGTTGTAGACTAACGTTGCGCGTTTTTTCCATGTTTAACAGTTCTTGAAACAGTTGTTTTACGTTGTGATTTGTTTTTGCCGACGTTTCCATAAAGTTTACGCCCCACGCACCTGCCTCGCTTTGGCCTTCGGATGTCGACACCTGAAAACAAAAGTTTATGTCAATTTATATCACAAAAACAATATTTGAAGTTAGATCAGTTTCGAAACTTCCTATCAAAGCGAGAGCGTCCTCTGGTGACAAAAAAAGCACCGGCCAACTGAGACACTGTGCACCAAACGACCCAGTTTACTTGTTATGGTTGAGACTATTAGAAATGTAACTTTCAAACTATATAAAATGAATACGAGTGGTGTTGTGCGTTTTGAACCGTTAAATAAAGAAAACTATGACACATGGAAAATCCAAATGCGCACGATTTTAATAAAAAATGATGCCTGGTCTTACGTTGGTGGAGGTTCTCTGAAATCGAAAATTGTTGAAAATAATGCAAAATCAGTCGAGGCTGCAAGACGTTGAACCGAGGGCGATCTCAAGGCTCAGTCGGATGTTATTTTGTCAATAAGCCCTTCGGAGATTAAGCCTGTAAAGGGATGTGACACAGCGCGGGAATTTGGATTAAGCTGAAAGAAATTCATCAATCAAAAGGTACAATGAGAAAGGTTACGTTGCTGAATCAACTAATTTCGCATAAGATAAAAGACGGTGACGATGCGCGACAAAGTACATAGGATTTTCTTGATACTAAACTGACCGAGATTGATATCGAAATAAATCGCGATCTCCTGACGGTGATGCTTTTACGAAGTTTACCGGATTCATTTGATAATTTTCGATGTGCGATTACATCGCGAGACGAACTTCCGGCGCTGAAACCATTGCGCGTAAAAATATTGAAAGACTGCGAAGCTCGAAAAGAAAGTAATAGAAATGATTCGGTTCAAAACTCGAAAACATGAGAACCAAACGTATAAATGTAAAAGTGACGAAGATAAAAATCAAAAACAGTACCAGAAGAAAATTTTTAGGTTTTAAATGTCGAAAACCCGGTCATACCGCGAAACAAAGCAAATCGAATAGAAAATTCGAGACAGATCGGTTGAAAGAACAAAGTGCGAGTTGTGCCGATGATTTAAGCTTGTACGCAGTACCGAAATTGGGCGAACGCGACAAAGTCTTAACAAAGAAAAGGCCGAAATCATTGACAACGTGGGTAGGGTTGCATTTGTCGCAGAACGGGCGAACGGCTTGTACTACATTCAAGGTGGTACTAGCGACAGATGTAAGGCAATCAGTAAAAGAGAGAACTCTGTCAAACTACCAAGAGTCAATTCATTGGAGGGTTGGCACAGGCGCCTTGGACATCTAAATATACAATCTTTGCGTGACGCGATCAAGAAAGGAACGATCCAAGGTTTGCGCGTTGAAGATGTGAATACGGATTTCACATGTGAGATTTGTATTGAGGGGAAGATGTCACGACTGCCATTTCCTAAAAGGCCTGAAAGAAAAACAAAGCTTGGAGATATTATTCATTCAGACGTTTGTGGCCCACAAAGACGATTTTTCAGGCGGGTTTAAAGGATTTTCGTCCGCAGACCCAGTGCCTGTCAAACGTGGACCTGGTACACCACGTAAAGTTGTAATGGGGTTACGAAAAAGTACGACGAGGCCAATCATTCTAATAACGAATGTTTATACAGCGTTTCATACCGAGGTATCGTTGACTGAGGCTTTATCAAGTCCAGAATCAAAGAGTGGCTGCAAGCCATGGCGAGCGAGGTCAAATCAATATTGCTAAATGACACATGGAAGCTTGTAAACAGACCAACAAGAAAAAGTGTCATTGACAGCAGATTTGTACTTAGAAATAAATATGGTACTGATGGTATTCTAGAGAAACGGAAGAGCAGGATTGTGGCAAGAGGTTTCACACAACAACCTGGAAGAGACTTTCAAGAAACGTATGCTCCAGTGGCCCGGTTGAGCACCATACGATTAGCAGTTGCCCTCGCAGCGCGTAAAAAGATGCATATAAAGCAGTACGACATTACTACTGCTTATCTAAATAGTACTTTAGAAAAAAAAGTATACCTCGAAGTTCCCGAGATGATAAATGAGGTATTATAACAAATAGTTGGGGAGAGAGGACTGGATTGTCGAGCAGTCTCTGAAACCAAAAGTATGTTAAGTAGTCTGAGAAACAGCGATAAAGTGTGTCGTATCAAAAAGGCGCTTTACGTCTGGATCAAGAACTACGAAGACTTAGAGCAATTCCATCTGAAGGAGACCGGTGTCTATACTTGAAGCGACAGAAAGACAATTTGATGTTAATTGTTGTCTATGTTGACGATATCCTTGTCATGTCAGGTGACATTCAAGAAATCGACCGTTTCGGAGTCAGCCTGAGCAAAAGCTTTGGTGCGAAGAATCTTGGGAACGTGAAAAGATGTCTCGGTATTTATTTCGAGAGGGATGGTGACAACATCAAATTAAGTCAAGGGACATATATCCGTGACATTTTACGACGTCATGGTATAGAAACTGACAAAATCGGAGCATTGGTCTGCATCGGAGGAACCAAAGCCGCCCTATCGTGAGTTGGTTGGGGCATTACTTTACCTAGCTGTTGCGACACGCCCTGACGTAGCTCATTGAGCCAGTTCAACGACTGCTTCGGAAAGGAACATTGGGCTGCAGTGAAAAGAGTCATGCGCTACCTGAAGGAGACAGCAGATCTCGGAATCTTGTTCCGACATGACGGAGATACGATCCAGGGTTTTGTGGACGCTGACTAGGCTGGATCTATCCACGACAGAAGATCCTTCACTGGTTATGTTTTCACTATGAACGGTGGCTGCGTATCGTGGGATTCAAGGAAGCAGAGAACTGTGGCACTTTCATCAACAGAAGCGGAGTATATGGCATTAAGTGAAGCTGCTAAAGAGATCGTCTACCTTCAAAAATTTATGTCCGAGTTAGGGGAAGGCATTGACGTAATCAAGTTGTCAAATGATAACGTTGGCGCTCAGAAACTTGCTTCGAATCCAGTCTACCACTCCAGGACAAAACATATTGATATCAAACATCATTTTGTTCGCGAGATCGTCGAGTCGAGGAGTAGTCGATCAACAACACCATCTGAAGAGATGCCTGCTGATGTCTTGACAAAGGGACTGACCAAACAGAAGCATGTGAAGTGTATTGAGTTACTTGGTTTGACAAAAGGACTCAAGTGATGGTGCCGGTGGTCTCGAGAGGAAGTGTTAAAAATGTTACTTTTAATTTCAAATATTCTCGACTACATCGACATCTGTCGGACCTATTAAGAATCAGATGTGTGTGTGTTTCGGTATTAGTGTGTATTTTCTTTATTTCGTCTCCGTATTTGTGTAATACACTAATATTGTTAGTTTATAAATACATGTGTTTTCATTGTGTACACCCAAAATCTTCAACAGAGACGAAGACTATAGTAACAATTTCCCTTTACGTCCCTCTTACTGCCATAAACGCAAATAAAAAATAACCCAGAACCGAGAGAGATAGTAAAAGAGAGTGAAATATATACTGTCATTCCGTTGTAGATTTTTTCTTAAGAACTCACAAATGAAGAAAGCGAATCCAGAACACAAAATAAATTCTCTCTTTTCCTCATGATCATGGTATTGTAATAATTTCAATTTAGTACAATTTAGGCTGGTGTGTAGGTAACACCCACAGTCGTGTTGAAAGTCAAATTTCAACTTTTTAGTAAATCTTTTCACTGCAAGCAGAAGAGCATGTAATGCGGATGTATTTGACTCCATTTTCAGCCTGGTCATTGTTCGCTTTGAGTATCCGGTTAAAAAATCGTTCAGTAAGTGCAGATTTTTCTTCTGCAAATATCCACCTTATTTAAATCTTTTTAGAAGAAAATCTTCTAGATACGAAATGTATCACATCTAGAAAGCTCTCTAGATGGCGATTTGTATTAGAAGGGGATATATAGTTAAGCAAAGATTTAAGGTTTGTGAGAATTTTGATTCACACATGAGTTTGTGTGCTACAAATTTCCTAATGTCAGCTACCGGCTATCTTTTATCTTCGTTGAATACTGAATGATTGTGCTATTGGTTTTCTTTCTAATGATACCGATTAGCTCTCTTATCTATAACCAGGATTCACGAGAGCGCGATCAAAGATCCGGTTACGCCAATCGAGGGAACGAACGAAGCAACAAAGTGTGCATCATCCAATTATTGTGAATTTAATTTCTTAAATACTTAGTGCGTCAAAGATAACGAAACTGTCAATGAATTATTACTGAATTTATTACGTTTAACTTAGTCTATAAAATCTGAAATACGTGTTATTCTGCGAATAGTTTAGAGTGCATACTTTTGTATCGTGCCACTTCGTACACCCCCGTCGTAGCTGACGCCACCTACTCGGGCTGGAACAATAAATGTAAACGCGTTCAAGTAATTTAATAATAGCAATTGCAATTTGAATATATAAGGTGAGTTAATACTTTCAATTGTTTTAATTTTTAAACGAATGCGAAAATAAAAATATTCAAAAACAGATCAACTTTAATATTGAGGGGGTCAATTTTAATTTTTACACGAGAATCCTAAAATCAACCCACTGATCTCCAGCAACTACTCTTAATTTTTTTTAAATGACACGACCCTACTTGTGATACGTCATTTTTTGGGAAATTTAATAAATAATTCAGCCTTATGCTGTAGAATACCGCGGAATTCCTTATTAAATTTTCTAAAAATGACGTATCACAAGTAGAACCGTGCCGTTTAAAAAAACATTAAAAGATTGATTTTACAAATGTCGTTTAAACGTAAAAAATCGTCCCCCTTCAATATTAAAATTGACCTGTTAAGCATTTTTATTTTCACATTCATTTAAAAATCAGCAATTTAGTTTTAAAAAGTCACTTTGTATATTAACGATTTGTGAAAATGTTGATTCACACGTAAGTTTGAGTGCTACGCGTTTCATAATTTCAGCTCCCGGCTTGTGTACCCCTATCTTTTATCTTCGCTGAATACATTTTAATCGTAGTTGGCGAATATTAGTATAAATGAGCTACCGTTGGTTTCCGTACAAATTATCAGTAGCGGAAAGCTCAGCCGATTTCTATTTCGAGTAGATTACCACCGAGGACAACTTTCTTCACCTGAAATTAAGGTATTTATGCGGCCTTAATTAATCACCGATTTACGATAGCGCGATCAAGGATACGGTTACGACAATTAAGAGGACAACGCCCGCTAGCAATATTAATTTTTCGTCATTACTCGGTGCATGAACCACTTATGTCAATTTAGTTTATTAAATAGTTAGTGCGTCAAGGATTAAGAACTGTCAATGAGTTACATTCTGTGAATATATGCGGAAGTAGTTTTATTGTGTGTACTTTTGTATCGTGGTTACTAAAGCCACTTCGTAGACCACCTTCGTAGCTGACGTCACCTACTTGGGCTGGAATAATAAATGTAAGTTTTTTTGTCCATGTGCTGTTTAGTCAGAATAAATCGTAAAAATACTTTTGTTCCAATATATTCTTGCTTTCTTCCTAACACGCGGTTGTGTTGCGAGTTTGGCGGTCCTTTCCATTGGTCACTACTCTAGTCCGTGTACTACCATCACAACTATCTCCAATACGGAGCAGGCGAGTCAAAGATCTAAATCTTTTTCTCAATCTTGAAGATTAGTGTGTTACAGTAGGTACCGACGTTTCATAGAAAATTTTGAAACCTAGCTAAACCTCGAACAATCCTCACAAAGAAAAATGGGACCTAAACAAGAACATGTAGTTCAATTATCGGCAAGCTGACGCAAAGCTTCTATATGTACTTAGAACCGACGCTAGCTTTCGTGTGCTCCAATCCGATCATCAACCGCTCAGATGGCATTAAAATCATCTAACTAAGTGGGCCCTTCTCCAATTTTACGATTTCAAAGTAGATTATACTCCCAGTCCATTGTATGTAGTTACTGACATGCTACCTGAGCTCCTTTAGAAAACTTAGAAGTCAAACTTCTAAGCATTGACTTACCCAAAGAAAGTGCCAGTGAGGTGTGACATGAACAAATAAACAATTACGATTTAAGAAAAATCATCGACTACTTCGAATATCCTAGTAATGATGTAGATTTTAAAAGATCGAACGTGGGTATATTATGATTAACGGTAGGTTCCAGATTCAGAAAAAGAAACTGTGCAGTTAGTAGATCCAAAGTCTTGTGTAACTATGATTATCTCGAAATGTCATGATTCCCCAATTAGGTGGTCATTATGGAGTCGACCGTACCCTCGCTTCGCCAGTAGATAGGCGACATAGGCGATCATTCAAGTTATTGTAGTTGCTGGGTTATTGTGAATCAAATATATCTAGGATTTGAACTAAACCATAACTTCATCTGAAAAAATTATATTGAAAAGTCGAAGAAGAAAATTTTACCTCAGTCAAAACAATGATGATGCCTCAGTTTATGTTAAAAAAATTTCGATACAAGTCGCGTACTGTATGCATTTCGTCCCAGAACACCCGCTTGCTACATTCAGAGTGTTGAAGGTAATTTTTTTGTTTTTTTCTTGACATGGATATTAATTAATAAAAAAAAGCTTTTCCGGTCGATGTAAGAAAGATTGTACATGAAACCTCACGTGCGCGTCCAGTGAGACGCCTTCATCCACATTATTAAGGGGTTTGTCTAAGGTAAAAATTAATTTCGGTTTATGTGACTTAACCTGATTTTCCCATTATTCCAATAGCGACTTGAGTTACCGTCACGTGTTTACCCCTTTGGAATAATACATATCAACTATATACATCTCGCTGAAATCGATAAGCTGGATCACGTACTAAGGGAAACATTGACACCAATTTCTTAAAGTAATCTGGGGTTAAGTTGTTGACGTATTTTGTGTAATGGTCTACTAAACTTGGAGGCACACCTTGGAGAGGAATAGTAAAAATTACTCGGTTACGATTCATTGTTTGACTTACAAGCAACTTATTTGTGATATCTTATATCTAATTATTTCTTTCTTTGCACTTTTAGCAATTTTAGAAGTCGATTCAGGTGTGCTGATAGCTATTAGCATGACTGGACAATCGTGAGTACAATTCCTTTACTTTCTATTAATTTGTATATTTATCGAACGTAAAATACGTGCAGCGTAGGTATATGGTATCACGTCTAACGAACGCAAATTTGTTTATACAATTACAGATTGAATTTATTCTAAGTGCGATTTGCTTCTGGTTTAATTCTTCTATTACTTATTAATTTATATTGTCATACTGTACACGGTAATTGTATGTACGGAATGTTGCTTACCCATCAGGGACTTGAATCAATATTATTGATTCTTAATTATTACTCTATATGTAATTCTGCATCGCATCTTTCTTTAACCTCTTTCTTTCGTTGTTAAAAATAAATATAATCGTTGCTATAAGCTGCGTTTGCCATTTGTTCTCTTTCAGAGTTCGAAATATTTAAACGTTATCTGCCAGTAAGTTTCCGACCGTCTTGGCGCCTTTTAATTGCTTTATGATTAGCACACCAAGAAACCTGCGTTTCTATCACCGAATTGTATTGAGCTAGGCGCATGCCTTTAATTGCAGGTCAAAGTCCACGTAACAAGTTCATCCCCCATCTCACGAAATTAAATTCCATCTGGGGAGGTGCCCCGCAAGTTCGCATTAGTGCCCTACAAAACCCTAAAGCAAGTCTTAAAACTACCACTGTACACCCCATCGACTTAAGTATTTCCTAAATAAAAAATCCTCAATTTAAATATGTTATATAAATATCCCTGTTAACTTTCAAGTCAAATAATTGCAGGTATTATCAACGCAAACACAACCTTTACTATCAACCGAGATGTGCATGACCACAATACGCGTAGCAGTGATAACATTCATCTGGAAACATCAGTAAACAACAGAGTAGTGATATTACTAGGCAAGGTGTCATACCATTCAACGGTTTACTTAATCATGTCAATTGTGTAAATTTAAACACTAGCTGAAACACGTTCTGCTCAACATTTGAAACTCGAAAGAAGTCCTATTTATATAGTTCCTACTATATCGTTTATTTTATATACAATGAGGTCGTAAAGTATGGAATAAATTCATTATTTCTGAAAAAACAAAGTTTGAGGAAATTTTCTCGGACATCGTCATCTGTTTTAAAAGGAAACTGCACACGCTAAGGGTGGAACGTCAAAGGTAAAAGAGTTTCAGCCCGCGTGGTCGCAGTACAATCAGAAAATTTGTGTTATGTTTGGTTTTCTTTGTGTTTTGTAAAATTTTATGAATATGTAACTAAAGGTATTTGTTAGTTAACGTAGAGTAATAAAATTAACTAAAATTTGTAAATACTTTGTATTAAAACTTTCGGTTTTATAAGAACACCGCCTGTTTTCTATGTTTTGCTAAAACAAACGCGTTGGCGGTCATTTCTATTTTTTCGATTCAATTGTTTTTGTTTTTTGATTAAAACTTAAAATTACTAAATCGGCATGTTTTAAATGATTGCTTGAAATGTAATTCAGATTTTTTGTTTTTTTATGTCATAATTTCATTTATGTATAATTTTGAACACAACATTAAGCGCCGTAAATTTAACTGTAATAATTAGTAATTTTATACTTAAATTTGAAGATTATTAAAATTAAAAGAGGTTGACGATCACAGCGAGATGTCGCTACATACTTTTGGTTCGCGGGTTTTAGTTTTCAAATACAAGTGGGTACTTGGCACTTTTTTCGTCGTTGACATTTTTCGCTCGTTTTTTGTTTCCGAGCTATGACGTTATCGGCATTTTTTTTAAATGGCAACCCATATTTTTTTCAACGAATAGTTCATTTTTCTGAGTAAGAAAAAGTCAAAAAAGTGTGACCTTGAAGAGAAAATTTTCCGATTATTCGATTCTAAAGTTTCAAAAATGTAAGTAAAAGTTATGAGATAAAACCAATTATCAAAGAAGCACTAAAAAGAACAAACGATTTTGATAGTAAAACGTTCGAGAAATCATTCTCAAGTTTGAGAACTTTCGCGAGGTTTTTGGTACATTTCCAGAACGTTCATCGAAAAATATAGAAAATTCTCGAACGTTTGGCCAAAATGTATAAATGCGGTGCAAACAAATCATAGGGAGTTATTCCAGTAATTAAAGACGGTAGTGTTAAGATTATTCAAGTTTAAATAAATAAGTGGTTAACGCGTGGGTTCGAGATAAATATACAAAGTATAACCTTGTACGTGACTTTAAAGTAAACAATAAGGTAAAGGTACCAGTAATCGACACAGTACCTATTCCCTACACCCCAAATTTAATCTTATAAAACAAGAATTGCCGGGAACATTTCCGCAAACTGCACGTAATGGCAACACTGCTCAACCCCCGCCATTACCCCGGCGCAGCCGTACGCTGATAGACGCGTGCATTCCATTGTAAAGAGAACTCGTGCTATTTTCGCGGTTTTTTTGACTTGCGCTTACTCACTTTGTTAAGAGGTAAGTTTATAAAAAAAATTATTTCTATTTTCTCCGTGCAACTTTCTTTTTGCTTTTGACGCAGGGATAGTAGGTGATGCTTTAATACGTTCGTGTTATTATGTCCGTCTCACTTCCGAGCTGAAACGTTGTTTTTTGCGTAGGGTGTCGAGTACTGAAACCGTAAAATATGTGTTTCTTAAACTCGTCAGGGATGTCGACTTCATAAACACATCCGAATATTGCACTGAATGCTTATAGGAGACGAGTTTAAATTGCTATACGCGCGACTTCATTTCAGCGACGGTAACCAGTATTCGACAACGGCGTGTCGACTATTGAAACAACCAGTGTCGAATACTAAATCTGCAATTTACTATCAAAAATTCTGCAACAGCATTCTTGTTTTTTAAACTTTCTTATACAGGGTGATGTTTGGATAGATATGGCGAGCCGAAAAGAAACTTTTCTAAAATATCCAGTGGAGAATATGCTCGCAGCTATTGAAGATGTTAATAAAGGGATGTCCTATAAGGGAGCCGCAAAGAAACACAGTGTGCCTAGGGTAACCCTTATGGACAAACATAAGGGACGTGTGCCACGTATGAGAAAAATGGGGCCTTCAGGTACAGTCAGTCGTGAACAAGAAGAAATACTCACTGAATGGGTAAAATCTATGGCAAAATCGGGTTTTCCTGTAACAAAAGATACGTTCATCCATACCGTTAAAAAGTTAGCAAAAGAATTAAAAGTGAATTTCAAGGGAAATGCTGTACCTGGTAGGAAATGGTTGGACCTATTTCAGAAAAGACACCCTGAGCTGAGTTTTATAGTTAGTCAAAATTTGACAATGATGAGGCGAGAAAATATAAACTACTGGTTTGAAGAAGTTTCCTCTTATTTAAAAGAAATGAACTTAGACGCGGCTATGAGAGATCCAACTAGGGTATTCAATGCCGATGAAACGGCGTTCTTTTTAAATCCCAAACCTGGCAAGGTGTTGGCGCCAAAAGGCTGTAAGAGTGTATATACCGTTTCAGGAAATGATGAAAAACTCAATATTACAACCCTGCTCACTGCCAATGCTGTTGGACAAATTGCGCCTCCTATACTAGTGTATCGTTATAGCAGGATACCTGAGCACATTGCGGAGGTTTTTCCTCATGACTAGTCTATACGAAAATCTCAGAATGGTTGGATGACGCACGAGTTGTTTTTTGAATACATTGCAAATATTTTTCTTCCCTGGATTAAAACACAAGACATTCAACTGCCCATTGTCTTTTTCTTAGATGGTCATGTGTCTCACCTATCGTTACCTCTAAGCCAGTTGTGCAAGGAAAATGGAATCGAGTGGGTAGCATTGCATCCAAATGCCACACACATTCTCCAGCCAATAGATGTTGCTGTCTTTCATGTGTAGAAAACAGCGTGGAGGCAGAAAGTCCATGACTGGAGAATGGAGCACAACGGAGAACAACTTAAGAAACAAGACTTTGTCGCATTGCTTAAACAAGTCCTTCCATCTATTACTGAAAAAATGGCTTCAGAAAATGCGTTCTATTTCCATGGAATCCAGCAGAAGTGAGAGTCGAGCCAAAACATGTAGAACAACCTAAAGCATTAAGAACCAAGCAAAAACATTTCTCGTCATATTTTAAACGAAATATTGGAGAGAAAAAACTTGCTGAAGAACGAAGACGAATGGGCTGGGGCAACTGAGGACAAATCTTTATTTGATCTATGGACACTCTGGAAAACAAAAATGGGACAGGAGGTAAGTAAAAATCTGCATCAAGAAAATAAAAAATCAGTATAAGAGTACTTAATTCTAACTTTAAATGGCCTGTAATTTTACAGAGTTCTACCAATCTAGTAGCACAATCTGCTACGATAGAGTCACCTACAATTGATCCATCAGGTATACAAAATTTAGCCCATGACATGAATGTGTGTACTCAGTTAACAATTTGTTTTCCAGACGACCAACAGTCTGCTCCAGATTTTTCCATTTCTTCAAGAAACGAACGTACTCCTGACAGGCACCCTGATCAAGTCGTTTTGGTTCCAGAAGACGAACAGTCTGCTGCAGGTTCTGCAATTATCCTTTCAAGAAACGAACGTTCTCCTGGCAGGGACATTGATGAAACCGTTTCGATGATAGATCAACCATTCACATCCAGTTTCATTCCTGTACTTACAAGAATTGACCAACCAACAACATCCGGTCTCAATATTTCAGTTACAAAAGACAGTTACACTTCAAACAATGTCGCTGGTTTGACACCACCCACATCTGATGGATGTATTCTTCCAAGCCTTTTCAAGAGAGCACTACTGTGGCCACAACCAGTACAGCTTAGATCAACCAAGCGAAGAGAAAAACTACCTGCTGTAGTCACATCACCACAAATGCTAAAATATTATATGAAAAGATATGACAAGAAAAGAGCAGCTGAGAAGCATAAAGAGGACAGAAAGCTATTGAGGGAAGCAAAAAGAAAAGAGTCTCAAGCTAAGACCAAGGAAAGAGAAGACAAAAAGAAGCAAAAATTAAATTCTAAAAGAAAGAGGAACAATTCCAGTTCTTCTTCATCTCACTCACAAAGTGACTTTTCCTTGCAAGAGTCTGGAGATTCCGAGTTGGAACTGGCTATTAGTGATGATGGTAATGAAGGTGACGAAGTTTCCTTGGATGAATTAAAGGAAGGCACCTTCATCCTCGCCAAATTTAAAGGGGGAAAAAGAAATTTAACAGTGTTTCTGTATCTTTGTGTCATCCAAGAGTTAAGAGAAGATGGAAATATAGTTGTATTGGGATTGAAAAATACTGACAGTGAGAAGAAGGAGTATGTGGCAGAAGAAAAAGACATTTGTGAGATAAATCTAAAAGAAATAGTTAGACTTGTTGAAGAACCTGAACTTATTGTGAAAGGGGAGCGAGTGAGCTACCGTTTTAAAAAATCTCTAAATGTGTCTTAAATTAAATATAGTTTTGTTTAATAAAAAGTTTGACTTAATGCAATAATATTTATTCCCAATGAAAGTGTTGAGTAAAATGTGTGGACTAATGGAACAAAACCCATGTCGACTATTACAACATTGGTAATTTTAAGTGTCGACTATTGGAATAAATGTTACATTATCTTTTTCTCGATATCATAACCAATATTTTGTGGTTAAAATTTAGAGAGGAGCACTATCGTAAAGAGCAAAGTATAGGCTTTCCAAAGGTATTTGGAGGGTTTTCTTGCAAGCTACTATTTTGTAAATTTTGAACCTTAACATGTCGACTACTGGTACCTTTACCTTAAGTGTTAAACTAAAGTTATCCGCGGACTAAATCTTCGTGTAATTGATAGTGCTATATATAAATTAGTGTGTTTTTTATATTTTTTAGTATAAATAAATTAATAATAATAAACGTTACAATAGTTGCACTCGTTACTCGAAAATGTATGTTGTATTTTGATGATTAATTAAGTAGCAGAATAGAAATTTTGATGATCGGTTACGGAGAGACTACGGACACAAGTTAAAGTTTGACGTTTATTTAATAACCAATATCCTAACAAAGAACCAATTGCACAGTCCATCGTTCCCAAGATCGATGAAACATTTTTGGTAATGGGCAGTGTAAGAAATCGCTCTAAAAGGGGTCGTCCAACAGTCCAGGAAGATGTTAAATTATACATTCTACTTGAGTTTCATGAAAATCCCCATTTATCCACCTACCAAGTGGCAGCAGCCAACGAAATAGTACAAAATTCTATCTTAAAATATTTAAAGTTAGAAAAATGGTACCCGTATAAAATAGTTTTGGTCCAAGAACTAAACGCAGATGACCTTGACCTTAAATCAGAAAAAAAAGACTGTCGAAATCATGGGTTACCATATAAAAAAAATGTCAATGTCATAACTCAAAAACAAAACACGAGCAAAAAATGTCAACGGCAGAAAAAAGTGACAAATGATACCGTATCCATAGACCGTATCACTCAAGCTATCAAATTATATTTTCAAAGGTATGGCTCATCGCCCTAGTATACGAGATACTGAGAATTTGTTTTCTTCATACCAGTTACGCCCTCCAGCGGTGGATTTACGAAAGTCAAAATCATTTCCAGCCATTTCTCTTGCCCACTTTATTTATAAGGATTTTTTTCTCAAACGTCTACTATTGGTGAGACACAGCCGCTCCGTATCGTTATCCGTTCACCCGATACAGTGCAGAATAAAAAAGAACATCGGAGAGACACGCCAACAAGGAGAAGATGCACTTAACTATGACAACGTTAACATACTTGTAAGAAACAAACTTTTATTATTTTATTGACGAATGGTGGAACAAACAAAATTTCTAACCATTAAGCTCTATAAAATATAACAGCGGGCTTAGTTCAACAGTTTTCCTATTAGAGGGCGCTAGTGTTCAACCACTAAATTTCTTCTTTCTTACGTTAGTCTCTGGTTAACACAAAAGCTATCGAGAATACCAGAAAAAATCACTTGTTCTCACCCAATGGAAACAAACAACATTAATGCTAATTGAGAAAGGGACTGTAATAAATCAAAGATGAGCTTTGTCTAAATCTCAATTTTCCTTAGTCTGTCAATCGATCATTGATAGAGAACAGACACAAAAATACTAACTTGATTATAAACACAATAACTTACCTCTCTGAGCTCGGCACTTTCATCACATTTGTTCCCAACTAACATTACAGGAATTTGAGTTAAATCTGGTCCTTTAATTTCACGAATAAGCTCCCAAATAGGTCTTAATTCTTCCAGACTCTGACGACTCGACACAGAATAGACTAATATAAAAGCATGTCCTTTACTAATCGACAGCCTTTGCATAGCCGGAAACTGATGTGAACCTGTTGTGTCGGTAATTTGCAAGGTACATATATTTTTATTACAGCTTATCACCTAGAACAAAACCAATCAGAAACAACCCAAAATGATCAAAATAAACTTACTTGACGGTATGTATCTTCGATGGTGGGAATGTAGCTTTCGCGAAAAGTTCCCTTGACGAATCTTAAAACCAAAGAACTTTTGCCAACACCTCCGGCCCCAAACACGACTACTCTGTAATCATTACTTTGTTCTGGCATTTTCAGCAAATTTTACAGAGAAAAACAGTCTTTAATTAAAATTACCAACAATACGGTCACATTTACAAATCACCGTAATGGATTTAAAAATTAGCTTAAAAATCAACATTTTTGCGTGAACTTTACTTTATAATATCGCAATATTTTATTATTTTATTGAAATTAAATGAAGAAAAACCATGACGTCATTACCATCATAACTAAAAATTTTGTATTGATTGGCTGTTTATAATTTGCAAAGGCCCTCTTTTGGCCACACACAGAACTAATGCCTTACACCTACGTCTCTAAACTACAGATTTTCTTAATGGTTTTTATTAGTTTACAAAAATAAATCACAATGCTTTATACAAATATGTACATTATCACAATTATTAATAAGAAGTTAGTGATCACCACTTTCATCATGCATTTCATCACTTACTTTTTCCGGAATGTTCGAATTAATGTTTTTTTCAATACTTTTAACTTCCCCTTCGTGTATAGTTTCCTGGCTACAAGCACAATTTTCAGTATTTGAAGTCTGTGAAGCATTAGGTCTAACATCTTCTATCATATTTCGATGCACTACATCTAGCAAAGCAGTTAGGTTGCGTCCAGTTAATACATCACCAACAGCAGCTCGTTCCCTATTGCCAAAAGCGAAATTGAACAAGTGGAAAATGTTTATTTGGAAAGACGTTTCCGTAGTAAACGATAATAAAATCCCCACTATTAATAACGTAAAAATTAAAAGCGCCGGCAATAGGACCACGTTTACTCCCCATGGTAGTGTTGCTGAAAGATTTAATTCAGTTATATAAGCGAAAACTTATTCTAAACATACATAATATCCCAGATGAAAATAAACCCATCGCTTTTCCGATGTGCGAAGCAGGCGTGTATATTACTATACCAAGTTGGTGAGATAATACTTGTAAAGGGGCTACAGCCCAAAAAATATCACTATAAACTGTATGATGATATTGGCGGCATTCGTCAGAAGAACCTAAAAATAACACCATTAAAACTCAATCCGTTACTGCAACACCATATACTCACTAACAGAAAACCACAAATATTGCCAAAACGACATTTTTCCCGGATCACAATGTAACGGAACCGCTTTATATTTCATAATATCTGCTAATCTATCAATCTCAGCTTTCTAAAACAACATTAATGTAATTCACTAAATACCGAATCAAAGCAACGCACCTGCAATAACTGAATCCAAGTAAAAGCAAAATCAAACACCCACCCAATAAAAATTAAATATTTTACGACAGACCAAATTGTAAAATTCGACCTCAACAACTTATAACTTATAATTAATAAAAATACACAAGAAAGAATAATTCCCGTAGTGCGATTGTAAAACATAAAATAAATATAATCGGTCCACGACATTAAAAATAAACTAAAATCTTCCAGCTTAGAACGACTTAAAATTCGACTCATCACTTGATCGATTTTACGTAAAATGGCCGCATCTTCATTGTAACCGTCCCGGATAAAATGAGTTATGAATTTGTGATCAGATATTGGTATGTTTAAATTTATTTGGCCTTTGTAAGTTGACGATTTATCGTCGAAGGCCGCGTTGTTTAGTATAAAGGTTAGTAAACGTTTGTAATGTTCTAACGAAAAAGTTACTTGTGAAGGGTGCTCTGGTGCCTTTGTTTCAGATTGTTTGTCGGATTTAATAATGTTCATGTTGCCAAGGCTCATTTCGTGAGGGTCTATCCATTGTGCATCTTGAGCTTTAGTGTAAATTACACAACTTGTCAGTATTATAAAGATGCTGATCTAAAATTAACTTTACAGTGCCTGTTAGGATATGTATTAGACTTACTGTTGCTTTTTGCATTTTTTCGGTAAATATTTGTTTGTAATATGACGTAATTTGTAGTACTTCAAAAATGTTCGTTTAACGAACATAACCTTATTATTTCAAATTCTAATAAAGGAGGATTTACACACTATAAGTTATGACCAGTTTACACAAGTTATGATTTAAGACCTCTATTGGGCTAATTATTTGTAAAAGGAAATCGCAACTTTAATACATAAAAGCATGCACTTGTATATATTATAAAACCAAGCAACACTACTTCAAATAAAATACAAGTAAGGTCCAATCAGAACAAAATTGTAATTTATCACAAATTTTTACCAAAACAATTAAACAAGTTTCTATAAAGCAGGAATTTTAATACAGAGTGTTTACAAATTTTAGTTAATTTTATCACTCTAGGTTAGCTATCTAATACCAGTAGTTACATACCTATAAAATTTCACAAAACAAGGAAAACCAAACATTACATAAATTTTACATCAATACGGATTGTACCGAGAGCGTGTGCAACCTCGTAATTTTTTTAATTTAGATTTAAATTTAAACTGGATCATCTCAATAGAGTCTATTCACAGAGAAAATACCTATGCAAAACTATTTTCGTACAATGGTTTAAACGTGCCTCTGATGGTCGGTTGATGGTGCAGATTGCCTTTAAACAGTCTCAGTCACTCTCGGGCGACTCATTGCAAGCCGCCACGAAACGACTTCTCTTTGGAGAGGCGATTGCAAGGCAGTGGATGCGTTACGTAAACTTTATACTATATTCATGAATGGAGCACATGACGAAAATTTTCCCAGTCTTTCTAAAAGGTGTTTTTATATGCCTTATCATGGCGTCTTAAAAGAAAGCAGTTTCAGCACGAAGTTTTGTGTGGTGTTCAAACTACGACGAGCCATTTCTCGAAAGACATACAAACTTTTGGTCCTGTAATACAAGACTTCTTCTCAATTTTAGTGCAATTTAGAAAACTACGCTATACGATATCTGCTGACATTGAGAAGATGTATCGGCAGGTTCTTCTTGACCCTATACAAAAGTCATTGCAGCGCATTCTTTGTCTTTCTTTGCAACGTACAATCTGAACACCGTGACATACGGTACGGCGCCGGCGTCTACTTTTTTTTGATCACTCGTAACCTCGTTCAGCTTAGAATAGACTGTAGGAATTTCTTTCCCGAAGTTTCAAGGGATATCATAGTAGATTCCTATAATTCTATGATATAAGTCAAAGCATTGAAATCGTATGTATACAAGGTTGTTACAAATTACGTAAGTGGATTTCTAACGAGCCTCAAGTACTTGACATTCACCGAAACGTAATTTGGGTCCCTCGAAATGCCTACACCTTATAATTGTTGTGGCAGTTTAAAACTGATGATCTTATGTTTTCAATTTCAGCTCCGTCCGTTGAATATCCATTTCACGCGATGCTTCTTGGGAACTAATTCTACAATAGTTCTGGGTTAGTTGAACACGCCTTTAATCTCATGAAAACTTTTCTTTCCACGGCAGCTACTTGATTTCTCCCTTTAGTAAAAGGGTTTGCATTGATTGCAATACGATGGTTTTCTGCAAATTCCTTCAATTGCATCATCTCTTCCAGAGCTAAAACAACTAATTGCATATTTTCATGCGACCATCACATGTAATGATCCTTTTCCGTATCAAAATCTCAAACTGTGTTAGCTTATTATTGCTTACAATAAGTCCCCTATCCTGCGAGGAATTACAAGAGTCTACTAATAAAATTAGAAAAATATCTCAAAGTAAATCCTTTTCCGACGAGCTTTCAACGTTTCAGGCGGAAATGCCGTCTCTTACATCATCGATAGTCTTCCGATTGAGTTGCGGGCAAGTGCACACGGCGTTTGTGCTGGCATGCCGGAGGTTCTTTATCACAACTTCCTGGCGGGAGTGGACAGCTATCAGGTGAGCTACATGGCTGTGCCTGCAACGGCGATGACTCAATCTGTGGCGTCGAAAATTTGTGTGGCCGGCGTCAAACAACGTTCACCATCGTAAGAAACGGTACTACAACTTCCAGGAGTTCGGCGACCATGAGCAGAGACTGTCCGAAACTTAGGGTAGACAGATGCAAGCGTTACGGCGGAACAGGCCACTGGGCTGCGCACTGCTCAAAAAGGCGATCTGAAGAGCAAACACGGGTGAGGTTATAAGCCACTCCAAGTGATTCAGTTTTTAGGCGAACGGCGTATGTCAACGGCAAAGCGGTACGTTTGTATATTGACACCGGTAACGAGCAAAACATTATGACAGGACCCACAGCGAGGCAGTTAAGACTGCATGTAGATTTTTCTCCTGCTGGTGTATCATTATTCGGGTTTGGCGGCGGCGTGGCGATTAGCGACGGGTGCGTACAAATCACTCTGGTGAGGTTCAAATTAAACATCACGGCGTTGGCGACTGAGTTTGATATGGGTTGAATTGAGTTGTTAGGTCAGCCCACGATTCAGAGCTCTAACGTCACGTTGGTGGTGCGAGATGGCAAAGCGGTGCTGACGACCCAGGATGACGTTAGTGACACCTTTAAGCGATTGACACCCCGGCATCGTGTGGCCTTGGCAGAGGATGTCGTCTGCGAACCGCGTATTAGTGTTTTGGCAAAGGTGAAAGTACTTGATGGTGAGTATGTAAGTACTTCGGCGAAATGTCTTGGTACTCCGACGCTTTCCATGGCGATGCCGGCATATGTCCTGGCGTGTGGGGCAGTACAAGATGTGTCTATTACCAAGATGGGCGACACACCATTTACCTTCAAAAAAGGGCGGCTGATGTCCCTATCTGATGTGGGTCAACCGGCGGAAGGTAAATATATGTAAAAGTAATCGTAACAAATACATGCTTGATTTGACATACGTGAATGTAGGCAAAGTATCCGATGAATTCAAGAGGCAGTTGTTTATATTGCTTCAAAATAGGGCGCAATGTTTTTCTCAAGGCGACGATGATTTAGACTCCACCAGCCTCGGCAAGATGGAGATTAAATTAGCCACTGATACTCCACTATAATACCGGTCTCATAGGTTGTCATTGTCGGAGCGTGAAGTAGTCAATGAAAAAGTTCAATCCTTTTTGAAAACAGGCGTTATACGGGAAAACCAGTCGGCGTATGCTAGTCCCATTGTGTTGCTGCCGAAAAAGTTTAACGAAAAGCGGCTGTGTGTTGATTGTAGGGTCTGTCAAAGACAGGTATCCACTACCATTAATATCAGATCAAATAGATCGGTTGGCGAATAAAAGGTATTTTACTACTTTAGATCTAGCTCAAGAGTATCATCAAGTGCCGATGCATACAAATTCAGTTGATAAAACTGCCTTTGTGACGCCTGATGGTCAGTACAAGTATCTTCGAGTTAGTCTCGCGAACTCTCCAGTTGTTTTTCAGAGCATCATAAATAACATGCTAGGTAATCTTAGGTATGATCAGGTATATGGTTGATCTTCTAATCCCTTCTGGCGATGAACAACAAGGGTTACAGTTGTTAGGACACAGTGTTAGAACTTATTTTTAGGGAGGGTGTAAAGCTGAAACTAGATAAATGTACTTTCCTTATGAACCGAGCGGAACACCTGGGACACGAGATATGCGCAAAGGGCATTTGTTCTGGTTGGCTGAAGGTGCAAGCGGTAGAGAAGTTTCCTGTCCCTACTAATGTTCACGGCGTTAGGCAGTTTTTTGGCCCTGCCTCTTATTTTAGGAAGTTTGTTACGAATTTTTTAGTGCTGGCGAAGCCTCTTACGGATCTTACTAAGAAAAACGTTGAGTGAACCTGGGGCAATGAGCAGCAGAAAGCGTTTGAAACGTTGAAAGGTTGTCTGTCCAAGGGACCGGTGTTGTCCTTATGACAGTAAGGCGGAAACACAATTATATACCGACGCAAGTAAATGGGGCTTGGGTAATATCTTGATGCAGAAGGCCGATGGAAAGGGGTTATTATTGCAACCTGTCGAGTAATTCAATAAAATAACTGCGGCGACTGAACAGGTGTACCAAAGTTATAAACTGGAGACCTTAGCGGTTGTAGAATCCATAAGACGCTTTCGAGTTTACTTGTTAGGAGTGCGATTTAAGGTTGTTACAGATTCACAACCAGAAGGACTACGGTAAGGCGATGCAAACCTTACGTGATTCTAATGTTAAAGTTTCCAGGGTGAAGACAACCCGGAATGGAGTCGCTATTCACGTCACCAGCCTCGAAGACTTTCCGACTGCGACGCACCTGCTCGAAGAGGCTCACCAAGACTCCACTCCTACCAGATGAAGGGGGACCAACCACTGAAGACCGTCATCAGAGAGATGCCGCACTGCGACTCGTCGATCGACGACACCGCCGCCTACCTGCGTCGCCAAGGTATGGATGTTATTAAGATAACCAGAATGAGTTCAGGACGATCTAAGCGACCTACGCCGCTCCTGTTGGTCCAGGTCAGGGGGACCCCGCAGGCAAAGGCAATCTTCGATATTACCAATATCGGAGTCCACGACGTCCGCGTGGAGACTCCCGTTCCCAGAGGCGACATCGGACAGTGCTACCGGTGCGGTGCCAGCGTTTCGGTCACTCCGCGAGAGGATGCCGAGGGACCCCCCAATGCGTGAAATGCCTGGAACTTCACTTCACCTACGAGTATCCGAAGAAGCGAGAAGACGGTCCGGCGACGTGCTGCACCTGCAGGAACGACCATCCCGCGAACTACAAGGGATGCCCGGCTCACCCTCGACAGCGACAGGTAAGTACTCAGCGTACTAATCGTTCTGCTTCTGTTTTAGCCCCACGACCAGCCGCCAGGCCGGTGAATCCAGCAGTCTCGTTTGCCCAGGTGACGAGACCGGCTGAGCCCACCGTCCCTGCGCCAACCACCACCGCCGAACAGACGAAGACCCAGAGGTACGTCCACACCGAAGTTACCAGGAAAGAGTCCGCCCTCATCAGAAAGTTCCTCGCCTAACCCCATTCCCGCAACCAGTAATGGCTGCAAGAAAAAAACCAAACTCCCTCCTCATCGCGATTTGGAACGCCAACAGTATTCTTAATAAAAAACTTGAATTTTAGAAATTTCTCTATCGCCGTAACATCGACGTCGCTCTTGTTTCCTAAACTCATCTTTGGAATTACGACAATCCAAACATTCCCAATTATTCGAGATATAATACTAATTAAACCACAAGTAGCAGAAGAGGTACGGCCGTTTACGTAAAACGGTCTATATACCACCACCACATTCCAACGCCACAACTTCAGAATCTAGAAGCAACCGAAATCGTCATTAACACGGCAGCCAACGGAGACATAGTTCTCTGCGCTGCTTATATCCCACCCACCAAAAACGTCATTCCCGCAGATTTAGACGCGATTTTTAACGCCACGAACCCCACAATGCTCGCAGGAGACCTTAACGCGAAACATCCAGACTGGCACAGCAGGAAATCAAACCGCAACGGTCGACTCCTGCAAGACCTCGCCAGCATCCGAAATTTCTTCGTAGATGGACCCTACGAACCCACCATTTACCCTCACAACGGACTCCCTGACGTCATCGACATAGCCATTTTCAATAACATCAGGCTACTTCACGATTTAACTACCGTTTCCGACCTTAGTTCCGACCACGAGCCCGTACTCTTACAACTCGGTGATCAATGAGAAAACGATAACCTTCAGTTTGAAACGAACATCACCATGTGGCCAACTTTCCAATTTGAGGCCAGTAAACTTTTTACTCAAGTCCCGGTCATAAATAACATCGCCCAACTCGAAGTTGCGGTCGACAATTTCACAGAACTTGTCAAAAGATGCATTTCTAAAGCCGCAAAAACTATTACAAAAACAAAGTCTGATCCACTCCAATTCCCAATTCATATTCGTGACCAGATCACACAGCAAAATCGCCTAAGACGCAGATGGCAACGCACTCGTCATCCAAACGATAAAAGAGCTCTTAACGCAGCTCAAAACTATATTCGAACCTAGATTGAACAACATCGCAATCTCCTTTTCAATGACAAACGTAAGTAGCTAAATTCACAAGACCTAAGCGTCTGGCAAATGACCAAAATTCTTAAAAACAGGAATAATCCTCCTATGACCGCTATTCACGATCACCGAGGTCTGGTCTTCACGGATCTAGACAAAGCCGAAGCTTTCGCTGACACGCTCGAACTCCAATTCAGAGCAAACCATCAAGACGACAAAGACTTCCGTCGCACGAACGCCATCCACAGCGAAGTCAGAAGCATCCTGACAGCAAATTCAAACGAGCCCATCAGGCACACCTCCCCCAAAGAAATCGAAACGGAAATAAAAAATCTCAAACCGCGTAAGGCTCCCGGGAACGACGGCATTCCCAACAAAGCAATCAAACTTCTTCCCAGAAAACGTATAGCCACCTTAACCGCGATTTTCCACGCTTGCCCAAGACTCCGTCACTTTCCACGTCAGTGGAAAACCGCGGATGTCATAGTCATTCCCAAACCCGGAAAAGATCACGCCATGCCGCAAAACTACCGTCCAATTAGCTTACTTCCGACGCTTGGTAAGCTATTGGAATGAATAATCCTAATCCGATTACAGGAACAGGTCGACATTAACCAAATTATTTCACAAGAACAGTTCGGTTTTCGTAAAAAACATTCAACGGTCTACCAAGCCCTCCGCGTCGTTGAGCAGATCACAGACGGTTTCAACCACCGCGACGTCACCAGCGGCGTTTTTCTCGACATCGAAAAGGCATTCGACGGCGGTCTGGCATCGCGGTCTGCTCTACAAGATGCACTTCCTAGGCATCGACGTTCCCATGGTACAACTGATCGGCTCCTTCCTCAATCGACGCTCGTTTGCGATCAAACTTCGCACCGCCAAATCCACTCCACGTCACATAGAAGCCGGCGTCCCTCAAGGATCTACGCTATCCCCACTTCTATACAACATCTTCACCGCAGACGTTCCAAAAATCGACGGACTCACTTACACTTTTTACGCCGACGACACCGCCGTTTTGGCAACATCCCGCTCAAGCCGAGAGAAATCTTTAAATGGCTCTCACCTCGCTCGACAACTGGTACAACGACTGGCGAATAAAGGTCAATCCGACGAAAAGCGCCGCCGTCCTTTTCAGCCGAAGAAACCCGCAAGCCGCCTCCACATCAAAAGCAACGACGTCCCCTGGGTGAACGAGACCAAATATCTCGGCCTCACCCTAGACAAGAAATTGCTATGGAAATCCTACATCACTCAGAAGCTAGCCTCTTCGAACGGCCTGCTGGTTAAGTTATACCCGATGTTGTGCCGCAACAGCCGCCTCAGCATCGACAGCAAACTTCTCATCTATAAGACAATCATCCGCCCTGTCACGACATACGCAGCAGAAGTATGGTTTTACGCTGCCAAAACTTACACCACCAGGATCCAAATCTTCCAAAACAAGATCCTTAGAATGATTGCTGACGCTCCCTGGTTCGTCCGAACAGACCGGCTCCATCCAGAACTCGACATCCCGAAGATCGCAGATTTCGTCCGCCAATCCGCAGCTGCGCTCCATGCAGACCTCGCGGCCCATCCCAATCCTCTCGTCCGACGGCTTTGGGACTACGACAGAGATGGCATGCCTAGGCACAACGGCCTAAGTATGTCATCCTAGATTAAGTTTAGAAATATAATGTACAACCCAGCGGAAAAGTTTGAAACCAAAGAGGTAACTCGGAGGTGGAAAACCCATCCAACTGAGCTATTTAAGCAGATTATGTTATCACTTAGGATTAAGCTATAAAAATTGTAAAATTAACGTAGCAAATAAACATGTAAGAAATCTGATAAAAAAGATATGGTGCATATCGATCATTTGAGTCCCTTTCTGAATATTGCAAGGAGAAACTCGTACATCCTCGTGGTGATCAACGGATTTACGAAATTTGTGGTTGCCAAGCCAACCAGAATTTTAAGGTCGATTGAGGCGATTAACAAACTGAAGGAGGTATTTAGTGAGTGTGTTCTCTGCGGGTGATAAGCTACAGAGAACTGGCATTTAGTAGTAAGGCGTTTGCCGACTTTTTGGCGACGCATGGCGTGCGTCACGCCTTGAATGCTATTGCAACACCTCAGGCGAATGGTCAGGTGAAACGATCAAATCGCACGATTATACAGCCTTTTGCAACGAGCGTAGAAACAGAGGGTCGGTGCGACGAGGGGCTGCCCGCCGTTGTCGGGGCCTTAATAATACAGTCAACGCGAGGACGCATTTCTCTCCTGCTCATCTGATGTTCTCTCATAGTCACGATATGATAGCCGATTCGGCCAACGGTGGACTTGTAACCAACACTGATGTGAACAACGATTAATGTTCGGCGGGCATGACGGGTGTCTCCGGTAGGGCGACTGCCGCAGAAGTGGCGGATACTGTCATGATGGATGGCGATACAGTAATTGGCCCGACAGTAATCTTTGTACTTCAGGTGGTGGCACAGGGTGACGACCTTGATGCTATTGCTAAAGACGCGTGGGCGGGCGCAAGACTACAAGCGGACCGTGATCCGGCGTGCGCAAATATACAAGGTACAGTACGATAAGAAGCGTAAACGGGCTACTCATTTCAAGGTAGGCGACTTAATGCTGTGGCGGAAGGCAGCCACTACAAAAGCTAAGCTCGTAAGTTATAAATTGTCAAACAAATACGACGGGCCGTATCGCGTGACACATGACAGATATTTGATCAAGAATGAGATCTCAAGCGACGGCGAGGAAGTCGATCGATTAGATCTGATCGATCTAGAGTTGTGAAATGCAGGTGATTAATGAGGACATTACGCTGTTTCAGGATGGTCGAATGTTAGGGGTTTCTTCTTCGCGCTTAGCGAACAGGCGAGGACTCTCGATCGGGCGAGAACGATGGATCCATGCGCGGAGGAATATCGAGTGCGATAACAAGGGCGGTTTATTCTTGGGCGTGGTGCAATCTTGTGCTTTCTAGATGGATATAATAAAGTTATTATAATTAAAAAGTGTTTCAATTAACATTAGATTACTAACAGCCGTTCGCGTTCGCGTCTGTATCAGGTTTTTTTAGATTTTCTGCTAAAACTAGCAACTCAATTATGGGACCGTTTCCAACCTCGCGCATTCAGCTTGCATCTCCATTTAGTAACGTAGGAGTAAATTACGCGGGCTCATTTATTATTAAAAAACGCCAGGTTCATCTTAGCACGTAAATCTCCACCTTTATCTTTTTAAAAACATATTGCATATTTAATAGATAAGATAAGCATGTGCATCATATTATTTCTAACAAACATGTTATTTTGATAAATTTGTTATATCGCTTACAAAAATGTTGGTACTGCATTAGTTGCGCGAAAAATGATTGACGTTCCCAATTTTATTTGAGACTACTTTTAGTGAAAATCTGAATGCACGCCAGCCACAATACACGTAAAATATTGAAATTTAAAAAATCAATTCTTTTCGGCTTTTTGAATGACCGCATGATTTTGTATATTTTATTAGCACAAAACCTTCATCATTTCAAAAACAATTCTGGAGAACGTTTACTAAAGTACGCATTTACTCTTTAAACTGAAGAAGTATCTGAAAAACAAGATTGCCAACTTCACCAGCATATTGGTAATTATATCATTACGTGCTTTATTTTGCATCAAAAAGAACATGATTACAAAACTTTTCTCTTAAAAATAAATTAGATTTTGCATTCGTCGTTAACGTTTTAAACAAGTGTGCTTTGGTGAGACTTATTACGTGCTGACGACATCGGATGTTGACGATTATTTATTTGACAGCTATCAGCTGTTTTCAAGGTTGATCGCGTATTAACAAGGAAAAAAAGGATTGCAAAAAAGCGAATTGATTAAACTTTTGCAACTTTATTTAGGTGTGAACAAAATGGCAGACGTCAAATCTTTAGAACATCCAACGCTCAAGGTTGTAAAATTCAAAAACTCGATCAAACAATTGCATTTTCTCGTTGCTTTGACAGGTACCATATGAAATTTTAAATAAAAAGTTTCGCACAGCGCAAAAAACATTAGATAGGGAAGTGTCTCATGTACAGCAAGCGGCTTTAGAAATCGAAAAGGGAATTTCGGGCGAACACGTGAAAAGTAACGATATTACAAAACTTCTAGGTGGAATGGTGGAAAAACTGCAAGTTTTAAAACGCAAAGCCGAGGAGAGCATCACCGAAGAATTACAAGCAACTAATGTCTGTAAACGTCGTTTAGAACATTTGAAGGAACACGCTACTCTTACATCTACGGGTATGATTTCTCAGGGAGCTTTAAATCAGTGGAGGCGGAAGCGTCTAGACCGTATGGTGGTAGAGTATTTTTTACGGAACGGTTACTATAACGCGGCTATTAAACTTGCCGAAAGATCCAATATTAAGGATTTAACGAATATTGGTTAGTACGTAAAAATGCATTCGTCGATTTATAACTTATTTTTGTAGATATTTTTTTAATATCTCGAGAGGTAGAGAAATCGTTAGCTAGCCACGAAACCTCAAAGTGTTTATCTTGGTGTCATGACAATCGATCTAAACTGAGAAAGTTAAAGTCGAACATGGAGTTCAATTTACGAATTCAAGAATTTGTCGAATTGATTCGTTCAGATCGGCGAATGGATGCTATTAAGCATGCTCGTAAGCACTTTCCTAGCTTCGAGGAGGAGCATTTAAGCACGATACAAAAAGTCATGGCGTTACTAGCATTTCCTGTTGCTACGGGTACTCTTCTATTTAATGTTTAGAGTTTTGTTATGTGTATAATGTTGCAGAGATTCCTTCTTACAAGGCGTTGTTCGATGAAGGTCGTTGGGAAACTTTAATCGAGGAATTTAGACAAGAGAATTTTAGGTTGTTCCAATTAGCCAGTCAATCGGTTTTTACTGTTGCTCTTCAGGCTGGTTTATCTGCGCTGAAAACACCATATCCTTTTATTTTATTAATTTTTGTATGTACATACAATTGGTAAAATTCCTTAATTAGATTTACTCAGTGCTACTCAGAAAGTAGTGAAAATCGCAATCCTACCTGCCCAGTATGTCAAAAATATTTAAACCAACTAGCCGAGCACTTGCCGTTTGCACATTGCTCCCAATCAAGATTATATTGTCATATTAGTGGTCTGCCGTTAAACGAAAACAATCAACCAATGATGTTACCTAATGGTTACGTATACGGAGAACAGGTATTGTAATTTACTAAAACATATCCCATTTTAGAAAAATTATTTTTAGGCCCTGGAACAAATGGCTCGCGAGAACGAAGGACAAGTTATCTGCCCAAAAACGAAAGAAATATTTCAGTTTAAGAAACTCGACAAAGTATTTGTTATGTAAACTATGAATGTTCCGTTATTTTTTTTTAGATCTACAGTTTTTCGATGGATTTATTTATTAAGTTTTTATTTTTAGAAAAATACAGGGTGTTCAAAGATTTGTTTTGAATTTTTGTACCAATTATTCTCGAATGTGCAGAAATTGATGTTTTAGTCGAACAAAGATTTCGAATGCCTTGACATCTCGTTTTTGTGTCATAAAATTATGCTTTTACCTGTATATATTTTTAGAAATTAATTTTGTTTTTAAGATTTGCTTCTATTTAGTTTTTGAATAAAATGAACTTTATTTGTATATTGAAGTTTTGAAAATTTCCCGTCTACAATAAAATTTTTTGTATGCTGCCATCTAGCGCTTTAAATATCAACTAAGTATGTTTTAGTTCACGCACTATTGAACAGATGGCGTATAAATTTTTTTAATTTACGCGTTAGAAAACGGGGGCAAAAATACAACGAAAATAGTTTGTCACCGTTATGTGTTAAATTTTTCTGTTTATTTTTGCGAAAATGCCGGTATTTGAGTTTGATTTAATTAAAAATTATTTTAAATTACCGTTATGTTGTCTTTTACTATGCGATTTCAAAATCGTTGATAAATTTAGATTTATAACGATTTGAATTCAACTTGTAATCAAGTTTTCTTGAGCATGATTGTAGTTGCTTCATAGTAATAAAGTATACATTTATTAGTACTTGAACTTCAAAAATCATGCAGTTTGTGGCATTTGAGTATTTTCGTTTTTAAATTATTACTGGAAACTGGTATTATAGCCTTTTCAAGAATTATTTGTTCAGTTTAAAATTGTTTTAAGAAATGCTTTTACTTCAGTTGTTCTTTTATAATCTTAGACGTCATAGTTAGTGGCGTAGCTAGCATGGGTGACACCTGGGGCGGATATCGATGGTGTCACCCCTCGAAAACGGCGAAATTCAACATTATGTAAAAGAAAAAATCAGATAAGCATGGAGTATGAATTTAATACTACAATTTAGATAAACATTTCAAAAATTGTAGTTATTGATTATCAAATTACAAAACTATTAAAAGTAACAGACAATGGACTTTTCCTGACCCTTCTCCTTGGTTGCTAACTACAGACCAACACTCCAACATGTTTCGAACTGTCCTCCAATTCAGCTGATCTAAGCCACAACTAAGCTTTGGTACTGCCAATTTTTTAATATCGTGGAACTCTATTTCTCTCTTCAGATTCCATAATGCTCGCTACAGATTTTCGTATGACGGCTTGGTACGTGAGTATTCCTTGATGACCAGATGGAAAGCAAAGCGTCTGTCACAACGTAGTTTTAAAACTTTTTCGACTGCCGGTTGCTGTCTTCGTAGTTCATTTAGCCTTCCAAACTTCTTTTTAAATACGACTGCAACCCCTCTGGACATGTCAAGGTAATCGCTCACGCAATGTGCGATGGCGTAATCTTTTCGTGTTTGGAACAGGTCTTGTTGTTCCTCCGAACCTAGCTTTTCCAGAATCTCCGAATAAGTTCATAAACTTATCAAACTCTATTCTTTCGATTTGATTTCTAGTTTTGCAATTGCCTCTGCAGCTTCGGGGACAAACCACGTCGTCTTTGGGGATTATACAACCATACCATGTCGCCAGGTTGAAACCCACTATTTTGTGCCTTGACGTCATATCTAGTCTTCATTCTGTTGCTGGCAATTTGTGTGTTTTTACGGACCTCCTCATGTACTTCGTCTTGTCTCTTGGTTAACTCGCTGACGTCTTCTCCAGCAACTTTTTCTTCCGGTCTTCGTCCAAATTGGAGGTCGCATGGTAGTCGTATTTCGCGACCGAGCATCACACAAGATGGTGTTTAGCCTGTGCTTTCGTGAACGGATTATCGGTATGCCATTAGAAAAAAGTGCAAGTACAGATCCCAGTCTCTTTTGTGTTCGGACACCTAAGTATTTTCCAATTGTTCGATTCATCCGCTCAAGCATGCCATCAGATTGAGGATGGAGAGGCGTCGTCAAAGTTTGCTTAATTCCAAACAGTCGGTAAACTTCTTGAAACAGCCCAGACTCAAAGTTGCGGCCTTGATCGGAGTGTAACTACAACGAAACTCCAAACCAGCAGAAAAACACTTTTACTAATACGTTTGCGACTGTAGCTGCTTCTTGATTGGGTATGGCGTAAGTCTCCGTTCATTCTGTGAAATAATACATCGCCACCAGGATGTATTTATTTCCCGATTTAGATTCTGGGAACGGTCCTGCGATGTCAATCGCTACTCATTCTAAAGCGCTTCCTACGTTGTATTGCTTCATCGGTGCCTTGCGCTTTCTCGGTGGACCATTTCCTAATGCGCAGACTGTGCACTTACGGCACCATTTGATGACGTCATCTTTGCAGTTCACCCAGTAGAATCGTTCTCAAATTTTCCCCAATGTCTTCTTAATGCCAAAGTGTCCTACCATCATGGAGATGCGTCAACACTTCTGACACGCGTCATTTTGACACTATTAACTGTAGTCTGTCTCCCGTGCCCCCGACACTTTCTAGGAATCGCTTAAGACCGTCTTCTACTATCAAAGAGTTCCCACTGCGCCCAGTACGCTTTAATGTTTCTGCCCAAAGCACTCACTTCCTCCCAGGTTGGCCGTCGGCCGTCTTCTTTCCAGTCCAGGAGTAGTCTTATTTCTAGATCGTCTTCGTGTTCACGACGAAACTGCTCGAGTTCCAACTCGTCATTGCAGTGAAGACAGCGAAATATAGCTCATGGCAAAGTTTCGTGGAAAAAAGCTTGGCGACAAGTCCTTGGGGGTTAGTCTACAGGTTATCCTCCCGGAAGTTCCTGTTGATCCAACCGTGTTCCAACGTTAAAGACGGCGAGAGATACACCATCTCAAAATTAGACACAATCAAAGCAATAGTTTCCACATTATTCCCCGACGACGATGCCTCGACGGATAATGCCTATCATGCCCAAATAAGATCCCGATCTCTTTTGCTACGTAATTCCCGACAGGACTGGGTGGTCACCAGCGACGATTTAGCCGCGGTGGCTAGCGAAATCCCTAAAAATAAAGCTCCTGGACGTGACAAAATACATTCTGTTTTGCGAACGGTTGTTCTAGCTTCTCTCTTATCAACGATCGTTGACCTGTTCAACTCCTGCATAAAAATTGGCTATTTTCCCACCAGTTGAAAAGCTAGTAAACTCATCACTATTCTTAAGCCCGGAAAGAAGGATCTCGCCAACCCTAACTCGTACCGACCGATAACTTTGTTATTAGAATTAGGTAAACTTTTCGAAAGAACACTTCTGAAAAAGATACAAGACGACATTCCGCCTAACGTGTTATTCCATCCTAGTCAATATGGCTTCGTTGCTGGCAAAACGACGACTGACGCCGGCCGTCGATTAATGACAATTGTACAATCGAACGTTTCCAGACTAGCTATTTTCATAGACATATCTGGAGCGTTCAACAACGTATGGTGGCCCTCTATAATCGAAGCTCTCGTCGTTAAGAGAGTACCTGCAGACGTCACGCGGGTCATTCGTAGCTATTTGTCGAACAAATCGATAACTTTTCTGCGAATGTTTCACGTTAAACTTTTACGAAACGACTGACGAAAGGCTGTCCACAAGGCTCGGTTTTTGGGACGACTTTGTGGAACTTGGTGGTAAATGATCTTCTAGACAAAGACTTACCAGTAGACTGCGACATTTTCGCTTATGCGGACGATATAACCATCACAGTGTCCGTAAATTCCAGACGAAACTTGGAGGCAAAATCTAACACGTGTCTAAATATTGTGACTAGCTAGGCTGGCAGCAATAAACTAAGTATTTCTGCAGACAAGACTAAGTACATGGTTTTTTGGCTCTACGCTAAGACGAGATCCTTCACTGCGCCTCCACAATACTTCCTGTCCGTAGGGTCTTCGAATTTAAGTATCTCGGAGTATTGCTCGATGACAAGCTGAGTTTTGTTAAACATTGCGCTGTCGTGGTTGACAAGTGCAAGAGCGTCTTGCACTTTGTTACGGTCGAATTTTCTTTATGCACGCCTATGTTGCTACGGACGAAATTTTCTTTGCGCACGCCTATGTATTCCCAACGTGGAATTAATTTACGGTTTGGACGCCCCCTAACGATCGTTTTCTACGCGCGACTGTCATTTACGACGAGTTCTTCAATCTGAGAACTACATAAAATGGCCGGCGAATTGACGAGTGAACATTTCTAAACTTATCCACAGTCTTGGGGACCAATCTATACGTGTATAACACGTATATTTCGTTTGCGTCGTCACCGGGTAAGATTATAACTCTCATTTAGTAAAACTCCGTTGTAATTTCTCGTAATCTGATAGCCGTTTCCACCACGTGCGAGCATTTCATTCCAAATGGTTAATTGTTAATGGGGGATCCATTTCGAATAACAATTTCGTCAAAGAAATATTATACGAGGCTTACGACATATGGCAGTAACCGAATGTACCGAGTGTAATTAAAAGCTGTCGAGATTCTACTCAGGCAGCAGATACCTGCGTAATCACTGAAAAGGGGTATAACAGCATCCGATTTCGGGTTGTGTTATGTGTATACTTTAAAATTTAAGTAATGATTTTGTAGAGTTGGATTTCGTGAGATATTAGGTTGACACGAATTGCGATTCAAATTACTTGCAGGGTACGTGTCGAAGAAAGTACTTTCTCCGCACCAAGGGAAACTCCTGTATTTGTGGTAAGTGCTTTTATATCTTTTCTTTCGTCGTCAACGAGGTTACTCACGAAACTTTCGCTAATCATAACTTCGTACTGATTACCGTAATTGTAATACCATTTAGTTAGTAAATTTGCTTATACTACGTATGCTGTGTCCTACCCTTATTTATTGTGATAATTTAATGTTAATGCTATACTAATTATTTTTGTCTTATTGTCGTTAATGCCATATTTCTAATTATGTAAACGATATTTACTACGTACTATTCTTCTCTACTTAGTTCATTGGAATTTATTGATGTGATGTGTGCTGCCGATACTACAGGCATTTAGTTAGAAAATTGCTGATGTACTTCTTAATCAAAGTGTACGATAATTATTAATGTGCATCGCTACTCATTGTAAACTTTAAGATTGGCGTATAAGCCAAGTGTGATAGGTATTAATTCTACCTCGAATATATTAACAATCATATCTTCTATTATTATTCCAACGTTAAACCATTAAATCGATTATACTTGTTAGTCTTTCTTTTTCTCTTCCCTGCTCCTGCGATTATCGTTAACGACTAGTTACTTTTGACTACTCGAACAGCTGAGTAGAGGAATTACGAACCTAACATAGTGTTACAAGTTTTATACCGTACTGTCCTGAGCAAGACAGAGAATTACTTTGGGATAAGCTCTGGCGCCCTACAACATCCTTCCTGTATTTAGTGTGGACCTCCCCTCTCTCCGATTATTGCGAGTTGGCCGTGCAGGTTCGTAAAACCACAAAAGCTTGTAACAACTTGTTCTACAAATACTCACGGCTGAAATGGAATCTTCACAAAATACATTTTGCGAATATCTTAGACAATGCAGTCATTCCCATGCTCACTTATGGCTTAGAAATTTGGTACCACAGACTTCTTCCCACGTGGTCAGGAAACTGGCCTCGCTCCAATCCTTATTCCTGAGAACTATCCTAGGGGCGTATCGTACAGTTCCCGTCGATACCCTCTGTGTTATTTCTAAACATTCTCCCCTACATCTCCTATTGCAAGAAATCTACTGCACCAAAGTTCTTCGTAAGGCTGGCTCGTGCAATTTCCTTGACCAGCACGTTTCAAACGACGATTTTCCGTCCTTTTCAGCGGCCAAGCGTCACTTAAAGGTCTTGATCTTGGGTGAATGGCAGCGGCTGTGGGACACTTTCCATAAAGGGCGTAATGCCTATTCTCTTATCCCGGATATTCTTACCTGGGTCAGAATGCCCCACGTCCCCGAACGAGAGGCCTTCCAAATCCTGTTTTCACACGGCGGATTTCGTTGTCACCTAAAGCGCATTAGCGTTTTGGATGACAACAGGTGTCCGTCGTGCGGCGTTCCTGACACTTCGGCGCATCGGATTCTCCCTTGCCGCGAATTCGATGAGGATCGGAGTGCCCTGTCAACCATTGTTAGCCCATTTCCCGATTTCCCTCAAGCCATCCTCGCACTGGTGCCCGATGTTAACGTATATAGACCATTCGCAAAAAGAAACCAGGGTTTACAATAAGAATGAAGTTTTATTGTGCTAACGAATTTTGCATGGTTTTGTTTATTTTCTATAAGTACGCTATGGCAAAGTAGGTATTTAGTTTTTATTAACATTAATAGCATGCATTTTATTCTAGAGTCATTTAGTTCAGTATTTTTATTTTGAATAACCCTTTTAGTTTATTCTTCGCCGTAGCTACTTAAATAATCTGCCTCTCTTAGTTCCTTTACAATTTTCATTTCCTACCTACTTGGTTTTATGCCTTAGAAGCGAGGATAAGCCGAAAGGCAGGTGCCTCGCTGAACCGCGTGCTCTCAAAGCACGTACCGTTACCTTAACCCATCCAACTGAGTCTTAACCAGACTTGTCCTTTAAATGAAACATGTTCTTTTCTTACCTATCCTATTTTGTGGCGAACTTGTACCAAGCAAGTTCGGGTGGTTAGGTGGGTCCACATTCTCTATCCTCCTCCTCGTCATAGCAGTTCTCCGAAGCAGTTCTCATTCGACTTTTTTTTCAAGTGCAATGACTGCAATCCGCCGGAAATGATCTTCTGGACAAGGCATCAGCGTTCTGATGACTGCTTCCGGCACGGCATTTTGTGTCATAGCCATACTCTTGCAGTCTCTCGTTACATCTTGCCACTTGTCCTTCCGGGTTACAGAACTGCAATAGCCATTTTAAAGCGGCATGGTCCGTTCTCAGTAAAAATTTTCGTCCATACAAATATTTGTAGAAATGTTCTATGGACTTGACGGCTTGCTAGTCACGCAATAATTTCTTTCTGACCTAGACAAATCCTTGCTAAAATACGCGATAACTTTTTCTTGTCCACCTTGAACTTGCGAAAGGACCGCGTCTATGGCCATTTCCCAAACCAATAGTTACTTTGACTTCTCCGTGAGTAGGTATTTCGTCGCCCGTCGCTGTTCGAAGTCGTACTGTTACTGGTGATGTCTTCTCGTTTTCCAATAACATGTCAGGTCGAAATGATGGTGTTCGTCGCTCCCGTGTTAACCAGTAACTGAACACTTCTTCTATTGATCTTGCCATCGAGATAAATGCTATGCAGATGTTCCCTAGGCTATTTGAATGGTAATCTCCGGGGCATGGCTCGTTGAGGTCGACTTTCGCCCCATTCGATCGACCCGTTCTAGTTTTTCGGACGTTCTTCTGGTTTTCTTTTGGGCTTAGTACAGCGTCGTCGTACGTCCCCGTTGTTTCAGCACGTCAGTTCTCTTCCTCGAGCTACTCGTTCCGTAAATACACGTCGCACTATTTCTTCAATGTTTTCTTCTGTGTGCGGGGGTATTTATGCAGCACAACGGAGCTTATGGCTGCCTCGGTGCTGTTTCGCTGCTTCAAACTCCAAAGCATGCGTTAAGGCACCATCCAACATTTTCGGTCGAGCTAACCGGAGAGTCTGCTGCGTTTTGTTGTCTCGGAGACCGTCTACAAAGGTTTGAATAGCCAACTGCTCTAAGAAGGTATCTGGAGCTGTAGAATACGCATGCCGTGTTAATCTGGCGATGTCAGCCTCAAACTCTTAAAGACTTTTGGCAGCTTTCTGAACCCGACTTTTAATTTGAGCTTGATACGCTTGTTGAAGATGAGCATCTCCATATCTCATTTTTAAACGTGAAATTAAGAGTTCGTAATTTTCTGGCAGGTGGTCAGAAACAGCCTGTAAAATTCTAAGAGCTTGTCCACGTAAGCACACTATTAAAGACGTCGCTTTCTGTTGTTGCTCCAACCATTAGATGTAGCTTCAAACTGCTTGTAGTAGGTTGACCATGGAGCTTTACCATCAAAATTTGGCGGTTCAAATTTAAACTTCCTATGGTTCATTATTAAATCTTCACTCGTGACGCTTCCTTCGCCGTGACAATTCATTTGGTTCATTCTTTCTTCAAGTACTTGTATTCTTTCTCTCAATTTTTTCTCTAGCTTGTCTTCTAATTTGTCCTCTATTGCTTCTATTTTCTCATGCATAGATTCGCAAATTTCTTCTTTTAAACTTACCATATCTGCTTGGGTTTCCTATTGAACAATTTTAATTTGATTTTTTATGGTCGTTCGTATTTCCTCTTTTAAACTTCTAGAATTTCTTCCATTTTTCTAGAATTTTCTTCCATTTTTCTAGTATTTTCTTCCATTTTCTGAGAATTTTCGTACAGTTTTTCTTGGATATTTTTATTAATCGATTCGAGAATTTAAAATATTTTTGCATCCATTTTAGTTTGATAACGAGTTACTGGCGTAAGCTTAAACACTAATAAAAAGTATAATAACACTAAATGTATGTAACAGTCTATTCTTTATCGAACTGGAACGGTTTTAAACACTTTATAAACAAATACACGCGAAGCGCGAACTAAACAATTATTTATTCGATTCGATACCACACACCTGTCACCAATGTAACAATTATTATTCAAACTACTTTATTTATACTAAAAATATGAACACGTTTATAACTAACCGAACTAATTAAATCTAAGGATGTTTACTAAAAACACTTATACTAATTTATATACTATCACTTGAAAGATAAAGTCCGCGGATAATTAGTTATTTATTTAAACTTTAATAATCCTCTTAACACTGTTGTTTTAGAATTACTGAAATAACTAACTTATGATTTATTTGTATCCTTTTATATATTTTGTCAATCCTTCCCGAGTTTTCTATATCTTTCAGTGAACGTTCTGGAAATGGATAAAAACTTCGTCTCATTTCCACGTACAACTTAAAAGTTTCTCTCCCTAAAACTGCTTTACCCGTCACCTGTAGTGCCCGTATATTAACGTCGCCTTCGAGATCCAACACCAATGAGCGTCTCGAATCAAGTCAAGGTATTTATGGCTAATTGTATGTGATACTAAAAAGATTTAAGAACCCAATTTATTTTATAACATAATTTTAATTTTTATGTAACTTAAATATTTTCATTATAATAACTTTGAAACGTATTAAGAAATGCAATCATCGTATTTTGCGGTAAGTTTAAGTACCATTTTTTGATTTGTGGTGAACTCAAAATTTTAGTTTTATTTATGTAAATACATTCTGTAAATAGTTTTAGGTATTAGGTATTATTTAGTATTAGGTACGTCGTTAAGTGTTTGTTAAAATTACCTGCATTTTATAAATAGAACGTGTTTTAGTGAAGTAGGGGACAAAAACCCTTAGAAAACTGCAAATGCAAACAGGAAAAATTCAGGAGTCGCATTCCCGGCACCCGCGCGAAAGCAGGCAAATTACTTACTCGTTGCAATAAAGCCATTCTTTTGTTGTGTTTAATTGTTTTAAATTATTTAAAAACCCAAGCACCACATTGGTGACCCCGACGTGATCTTTAAACACGAGTGAAAAGTTTCGTTTCAAACATGCCAATAAAAATGCCAATAACGGTTCCGATCGCGTTACCTTGCAATTGCCAGCATTTTGGTAAGCGCAACCAGTTCAAGTCGAAGGGCAGCTCGCGTTGAACAATATAACGGACGATGTAAAGAAATATTACTGCGTAATCAGTAACCTTGAAGAGCGTTACGCTTCGGAAGTAGTGGACATTATTGTATCACCACCAAGCGCCGATAACTATATAAAAATTAAAGAGGAATTAATTGCACGTTTGTCGACCTCACAAGAAAAAAAGACTAAATTGTTAGAATTTGAAGAATTAGGAGACAGGCAACCAAGTCAGTTCCTGCGACATCTTCGAGACCTGGCAAGTAATACAGTGCCTGACAAATTTTTAAGAACTATATGGAGCAGCAGATTGCCGCCGTGCACTCAAGCCATCCTCGCTACCGTCAGCGATCAACCACTCGATGCCACAGCCAAGCTAGCAGATCAGGTGTCGGAAACATGGCCGAAAAGCTGTATTTCCGGATCGCCATCTTGAAACGCCGTAGCCTCCGCGCCCGGAGGCGCAACGAAAGACGTAAGCAACAACAGCGCCTCCAACGTCGCCACCCAATTAGCCGCCATCTCGAGTCGTTTGGGGCAATTGGAAAAACAAAATGGCCGGTCAAGAAGCTGCAATCGATGCGAACAAAGAAGACGTTCCAGCTCGAGAAGGAAGCCAATTAAGGGACATTAATCCAAACTTCTGTTTTTATCATAACCGGTTTGGAAGCAAAACCCGTAAGTGCGTCATGCCTTGTAATTACCAAAAAAACGAGTAGATCTGTCTATTGAGACGGCAGTAGACGGACAGGCAAAACAATGCCGTCTCTTCGTTACGGACAAAGACGATAAAGTTAAGTATTTAGTGGACACAGGTGCCGACGTGTCAGTATCCAAAAAAACTCGTTCGTCGTGCGGTAACACAAACTGATTTTTATTTAAGTGCTGTAAACAATGTAAAATTTTGTACATATGGACTATATGCTAAGTGCCTAAATTTATATTTAAGACGTGAATTTATCTGGAGCTTTATTATAGCTGATATAGATTACGCGATACTTGGTGCAGAGTTTCTTTCACATCATGAACTTCTGGTCGATTTAAAAAATGATAAACTTATAGATACTGTTACAAACTTAACGAGTGGTGGTAATGTGTGTCATGTAGATGTACCCTGCATAAAAACTTATACGAGTGACATAAGTGACAAATACCTAAAACTTTTAGAACATTTCCACCATGCCAACATCTCCGTGTACTACAGTGCGACATTCAACAGTACATCATATTAACACTAAAGCTGGTCCACCAGTCTCCAGTAGATCTAGAAGGTTGGCTCCGGACAAGTTTAAAGCAGCAAAGGCAGAATTCGACAGCCTCGTAAGAACAGTTATAGTGCGTCAATCTTTGAGTGACTGGAGCTCACCGCTACATTTAGTGTCCAAAAAAGATGGTGAACTTAGACTGTGGTGATTATAGAGCTCTTAATGCTAGAACAATACAAGATAAATACCCAGTGCGACATATAGAAGATTTCTCTCAGCTCCTGCACGGAAGATCTATTTCTTCTATAATTGACGTAGCAAAGGCTTACCATCAAATGCCAGTAGCTAAGGAAGACATAAAGAAAACCGCTATAACTACACCTTTTGGTTTATACGAATCCCGGTATATGTCTTTTGGCCTAAGAAATGCTGCCCAAACTTTTTAAAGATTTATCGATGATCTTATTGTGTTTTCGGACAATGATGAACAGCATGTGCAACACCTAAAGACACTGTTTGAGCGATTTAACAAACTGAAATTTTGAGTTCACCACAGATTTATGTCGTTAATTCTCAAAGGTAAGTCCCATGAGAATTAAAGCTACCGGACGAGTTTCTTGGTGAATAAGAACCTAAAACCTGTTAAACGTCGCGACCTTATTTAGCGCCCTACCGATTTAGTTTTTATTTAATTTTCTTTAACGTCCAAAAATTCACGTATTTTAATTATAGTAACACCCACGCTCATCTCACTGAGCAATCCTTTATGTTACGCTTTGTAGGTAATTTTACGGTAACTTCTTTTATTACGTAACAAGTTCTGGGATATAATCTAAAAAAATAATACCTAATAGTTATAAAAAGAACAAAAATATCAAGTCTCAGTTATCTGTGTCCTAATAATCTAAAAAACGAATCAGAATTAATTAGTAAATAATTAGAAGAAAAATGAATAATTTCCCAAAATCCTATTTTTGTTGATATAATTTGCACAACGCACTTTAGCATTAAGACGAAATGGGGGAGTGCGTGCTCACATCAAGATAATTTCATATACGTCAATGAAATAGACATAATAAGTTGTTTACAGTCTCGATCAAAAAAAATTAATCATTTTCCTGGCATTTATCGTAACAAAATAAGGAAGATAAATATACATGAGACGAAAAGACTATCTTATATTTACGTCTACGCTGGCATTTCACCTCTGAACTTTGAAACGCTGATAAAATAAATTTTGAAATTCGTCCACATCGTTGAAATTTTTCTTGTATTAAAGATGATGCTTAACAGCACTTCGCTGTTTTTACAAACGTTGATGTATGTTGTTAATCAAAGTGCTATATATGATGAACAAAACGCGTATAATTACTACTACACGGACATGAATAAAGGTAATTTAGTGTTGTACGATTATAAATTACTAAAATTATGATTCAGTTATAAACGCTACTAAATGCTACGGTAGCTATGGGTGTTTTGAACTATCGCCGCCTTGGATCTCCAAACACAGGCCAATTTCACTTTTTCCTGAAGATATATCTAAAGTGTGTATCATCATTATCATTAATACAAAACTCACGTATTAGTTTTCTAGATAGAACCAAACTTTCTTTTCTTTTCAAGAACAAATCCGACTGATTACGTTATCATCGATTTAAACGATTTCGATTTTGTACGTACCAATAACATTGATCCTCACATACCATTGTATACAATAACCCACGGATTTTTAGAAGGAGGCGATCAAAATTGGGTAAATCTATTAGAAAAGTAAAGTTTCTTATCCAACACGTTATTTGTATTTAGATTAAACACATTACGAAAGAACTCTTAACAAGGGAGAATTGTAACGTTATAGTGATAGATTGGCACGGTGGTTCGGAACCGCCTTATTCGCAAGCGGTGGCTAACATAAGATTAGTTGGTGCTATCACAGCGCATTTACTTGCAGACTTGGCTAGACACACTGGTGAGAAAAAGTTAACGCATGTACATAGCATCGGGCACTCGCTCGGTGCGCATCTTTGCGCATATATCGGATTTACTTTGCAACAGGTAAATAATACAAAAACACCTAGGTGTTGGATAAACGTGTTGTTTTAGGATTTCAATTTAAAACTAGGACGAATAACAGGTTTAGATCCGGCTGAACCTCATTTCGCGCAAGCGCAAGCACCTGTGCGCTTAGACCGCTCAGCCGCATACTACGTAGACGTAATACACTCAGACGCCACCGCATTTATACGCGGTGGTTTAGGATTAGTCGAAAGTGTAGGGCACGTTGATTATTACCCGAACGGTGGCAACAACCAGCCCGGTTGTGATCGCAGCGTTATGCAATCGATATCTTTACAAAGTGGAAGCTTCTTTAAAGGTACGTTAAAACCTTTACGTCCTTGAAGTTTAATGAAACGCTTTTAGGTGTAAGATCGTTTTTGGGATGCAATCACATTCGAAGTTACGAATTATTTTCGGAAAGTATCAATTCGAAATGCTCCTTTACGAGTATTGCGTGTAATTCGTACGAAGACTTTCAAAACGGCACCTGTTTCGAATGCGATAAAAACGGGCAACACTGTCTTGCTTTCGGTTTTCAAGGCAGGTCGCATTACGATAGATTGGTGAAGAACAAAGTTATAAGACCAGATCAAAATTTGGTGCAGTATTTGATGACCGGAGCTGATAAACCGTTCTGTAGTAAGTATAAGCCCAAATAAATGTTTTAAACAAAAAGATTGTTTTTAGGAACGCATTATAGAATTACTGTAAATGTGTCAAATTCTAACGAGAGTAAAAGACACGGAGGGGAAATTGGTCAGTTAATTTTCAAGGTGCACAGCACAAGAGATGCCAAAGGTACTCATTCCGGGGAGTTGTTGCTGAGCGAGGGGGGTTATCACGGACCTGGTATGCAGATTCGTGCGGTTGTACCTGGTCACGCAATTTCGCATTTAAAAACCGTTGAAGTCGAGTGGCGATATACCAGCAGCGTGTTAAACCCGCTCACGTGGAGATTAGTTAAAACGCCTAGAATTCACGTGTTCAGTGTTCGGGTAGATAATCTTGAAACGAAGCAAAGGTAAACTTTTGTTGACTTAGACTAAATTACATCTTCTTGTTGTAGCGTTACGGTTTGTCCGAAAGACGAAGAGATTGTATCTGGTGTAGTACAAAAAATGATGTCGTCGTATTGTTAACATAGTTTTGTGTGTACATAGAATCGTACTTACTAGCAAGTAGTACATTTAAAAATTGTGATATTTTAATGTAAGGCTATGTAAATTATTATCTAATAAATTAAGTCGAAATATTAAAATTTCTGCAGATGTAAAACTACTGTCCGATTCTGTTAAAAATCAAGTTCGTTTTATCCTTTGTTGTACCCACCATAACTATTGAACCAAAAGTCTCAGTAAGTTGAAATTTGGTTGGAAACTGGCTTTTCTTATTCTCTCGATTCTATCATAAAGAAACCGGAAGTGGGCGAATCCGTCATTTTTAACAGTTTTTCTAATATAATTTTGTACGTATGTAAATTATTCGAATTATTTTTAGTTTCTTATAGAGATAATTCTTCCTAACAATTTATTCAAATAAGAAAAATTTCTAACATCAACAGCTTATTAGATAATTAATTTATAATTTAAAATAAATTCCAAATATATTCTAGGATCGAATCCTGCCTGCCACGATTTAAAAAAAAATTCCAGCTTTTTGCTAATTGTTGCTCGCCAATTTAAGTTAGAGAAAATGCAATAGTATCAATAGAAAGAAAAAAATATTGCGATTCAAATAAGACAAGATTATTTTAAAACACCTACTTAAAGTATCGGAATTGCGGACCAGACATACAGTTTTCGGCAAGTTTCTGTTGGTTTATGCACGAGTATAGACTAATATAAAAACACAAATATCATCTTTATAAGCCACAATGCCATTAAAAGATTTTTGCTGTAGAAGAAAGTAGAAATGCCTTTTATTATGAAATGCAAAAGCGCGCGAACAATGATCGCTTGTTTCTGTCATCAGCGTGATTCACCAAACAGTGTACTTTTACATTAAATAATGAAGTAAATGTTCAAAACACGCGATATTGGAAAAACCCTTAGGTTGATATTTCCACCAGAACTCAACTTTTCTGGATTTAAATTTTCTTAAATTTCAAATGGGTCGATATAATCATTAAAAATCCCAGCCCAGACAATAATTAATTTTTTTTAAAGAAGCAATACTTACTTTGCTTAACTACTGACAGGCAGTCGGCTAACGTAAGAAATTGTTTCTACAATAGACTAAGGTCTAAGGCTTATTTAAATATTTAATATAATTTATTGTTTCTGTACTATTACTTTTTGAATTTTTAATAAAAAAACATTTTTATACTTGCTATTTACTTGCCGTTTTATTATAGAACTAATGCTTAAAAAAATAACTAAAAATTGAATATACCTGTTAATTGTCTATGTTCGACTTTAGGAGTGGACACTCGGTATATTAATGAAATCGAGAAGAAAAATTTCAATAAAATCATAGCATGCTAGGGAGTCAAGACAAACGTGTACATTTCACTTCAAAGTGGGTACGATGAAAACATTTTTAAATAAAAATTGTCTACCCGTGTGAAGATAGCCACAAAATATGTCGAGTGTATATGGAGCGAAACAAAACGATAAACTATCGGAAATATAAAAAACTGTTAATACAAGTACTAAATAATTTAAATATTTACTAATTGTTTATATTTTAACAAATTAAAAATTATTTAAACAAATTCACAGAAACTGCAAACTTATTCATTAATATATACACCAAAATGACATTGTTGGCGTGGAATAATAAATAACATATTGCAATATAAAAATCACGATATTTAAAAAAAAATATTTTGTTTTAAGTGATACCTCGCACGCAAGGCTTACGTTCAAAGTCGTTTTTTACAATGTTGACGTGAATTAATTTTTGTGCAAATTTAGCAACAAGTAGGGTACACAATAATAAACAATATAATGCAAAATAAAAATAACGATATTTTTAAAAAAATAATTATTTTGTTTTAAAGTATCTTCTATCCGCTGTGATAGCTCGCACGCAAGGCTTAGGTTCCAAGTATTTTTTTACAATGTTGGCGTGAATTAATATTTATGCATATTAAGGAACAACTAGGGAACACAATAATAAACAACATACTGCAAAATAAAAATAACAATAATTTAAAAAAAATTATAATAAAGTGTCTTCTATTCGCCGTAATACCTCGCACGTAAGGCTTACGTTCAAAGTCATTTTTTACAATGTTGACGTGAATTAATTTTTGTGCAAATTTAGCAACAAGTAGGGTACACAATAATAAACAATATAATGCAAAATAAAAATAACGATATTTTTAAAAAAATAATTTAGTTTTAAAGTGTCTTCTATCCGCCGTGATACCTCGCACGGAAGGCTTAGGTTCAAAGTAATTTTTTACAACCTTGGCGTAAATTAATTTTTGTGCAAATTTAGCAACAAGTAGGGTACACAATAATAAACAACATACTGCAAAATAAAAATAACAATTAAAAAAAAATTGTTTTAAAGTGTCTTCTATTCGCCGTGATACCTCCCATGCAAGGCTTACGTTCAAGGTCATTTTTTATAATATTAGCGTAAATTAATTTTTGTGCAAATTTAGCAACAAGTAGGGTACACAATAATAAAGAATATACTGCAAAATAAAAATAACGATAATTAAAAAAAAAATTGTTTAAAGTGTCTTCTATCCGCCATGATACCTCGCACGTAAGGCTTAGGTTCAGTCATTTTTTACAATCTTGACGTAAATTAATTTTTGTGCAAATCAAGCAACAAGTAAGGTACACAATAATAAACAACATATTGTAAAATAAAAATGACGATAATTTAAAAAAAAATATTTTGTTTTAAAGTGTCTTCTATCCGCCGTGATATCTCACACGCAAGGCTTACGTTCAAAGTCATTTTCTACAATGTTGGCGTAAATTAATTATTGTGCAAATTTAGCAACAAGTAGGGTACACAATAATAAACAACATTGCAAAATAAAAATGACAAAAATTTAAAAAAAAATATTTTGATTTAAAGTGTCTTCTATCCGCCGTGATACCTCGAACGCAATGCTTACGTTCTAAGTCATTTTTTATAATGTTGGCGTAAATTAATTATTGTGCAAATTTAGCAAAAAATAGAGCACACAATAATAAACAATATAATGCAAAATAAAAATAACGATATTTTTAAAAAAATAATTATTTTGTTTTAAAGTATCTTCTATCCGCTGTGATAGCTCGCACGCAAGGCTTAGGTTCCAAGTATTTTTTTACAATGTTGGCGTATATTAATTTTTGTGCAAATTTAGCAACAAGTAGGGTACACAATAATAAACAACATACTGCAAAATAAAAATAACAATACTTTAAAAAAAATTGTTTTAAAGTGTCTTCTATCCGCCGTGATACCTCGCACGCAAGGCTTACGTTCAAAGTCATTTTTTACAATGTTGACGTGAATTAATTTTTGTGCAAATTTAGCAACAAGTAGGGTACACAATAATAAACAACATATTGCAAAATAAAAATAACGATAATTAAAAAAATTTTTTTTTGTTTTAAAGTGTCTTGTATCCGCCGTGATACCTCGCACGCAAGGCTTACGTTCAAAGTCATTTCTTATAATGTTGGCGTAAATTAATTTTTGTGCAAATCAAGCAACAAGTAAGGTACACAATAATAAACAACATATTGTAAAATAAAAATGACGATAATTTAAAAAAAAATATTTTGTTTTAAAGTGTCTTCTATCCGCCGTGATATCTCACACGCAAGGCTTACGTTCAAAGTCATTTTCTAAAATGTTGGCGTAAATTAATTATTGTGCAAATTTAGCAACAAGTAGGGTACACAATAATAAACAACATTGCAAAATAAAAATGACGAAAATTTAAAAAAAAATATTTTGATTTAAAGTGTCTTCTATCCGCCGTGATACCTCGAACGCAATGCTTACGTTCTAAGTCATTTTTTATAATGTTGGCGTAAATTAATTATTGTGCAAATTTAGCAAAAAATAGAGCACACAATAATAAACAATATAATGCAAAATAAAAATAACGATATTTTTAAAAAAATAATTATTTTGTTTTAAAGTATCTTCTATCCGCTGTGATAGCTCGCACGCAAGGCTTAGGTTCCAAGTATTTTTTTACAATGTTGGCGTGAATTAATATTTATGCATATTAAGGAACAAATAGGGTACACAATAATAAACAACATACTGCAAAATAAAAATAACAATAATTTAAAAAAAATTATAATAAAGTGTCTTCTATTCGCCGTAATACCTCGCACGTAAGGCTTACGTTCAAAGTCATTTTTTACAATGTTGACGTGAATTAATTTTTGTGCAAATTTAGCAACAAGTAGGGTACACAATAATAAACAACATATTGTAAAATAAAAATAACGATAATTAAATAATTTTTTTTTGTTTTAAAGTGTCTTGTATCCGCCGTGATACCTCGCACGCAAGGCTTACGTTCAAAGTCATTTCTTATAATGTTGGAGTAAATTAATTTTTGGGCAAATCAAGCAACAAGTAAGGTACACAATAATAAACAACATATTGTAAAATAAAAATGACGATAATGTAAAAAAAATATTTTGTTTTAAAGTGTCTTCTATCCGCCGTGATATCTCACACGCAAGGCTTACGTTCAAAGTCATTTTCTACAATGTTGGCGTAATTAATTTTTGTGCAAATTTAGCAAAAAATAGGGCACACAATAATAAACAACATTGCAAAATAAAAATGACGAAAATTTAAAAAAAAAATATTTTGATTTAAAGTGTCTTCTATCCGCCGTGATACCTCGAACGCAATGCTTACGTTCTAAGTCATTTTTTATAATGTTGGCGTAAATTAATTATTGTGCAAATTTAGCAAAAAATAGGGCACACAATAATAAACAATATAATGCAAAATAAAAATAACGATATTTTTAAAAAAATAATTTTTTGTTTGTTTTAAAGTATCTTCTATCCGCTGTGATAGCTCGCACGCAATGCTTAGGTTCCAAGTATTTTTTTACAATGTTGGCGTGAATTAATTTTTATGCATATTAAGGAACAAATAGGGTACACAATAATAAACAACATATTGCAAAATAAAAATAACAACACTTTAAAAAAAAATTGTTTTAAAGTGTCTTCTATTCGCTGTGATACCTCGCACGCAAGGCTTAAGTTCAAAGTCATTTTTTATAATGTTGGCGTAAATTAATTTTGATGCAAATTTAGCAACAGGTAGAGTACACAATAATAAACAAGATATTGCAAAACAAAAATAACGATAATTAAAAATAATTTTTTTTGTTTTAAAGTATCTTCTATCCGCCGTGATATCTCGCACGCAAGGCTTAGTTTTAAAGTCATTTTTTACAATGTTGACGTGAATTGATTTTTTTGCTAATTGATAAACAAGTAGGGTACACAATAAAAAAAACATAATACTGCAAAATAAAAATAACGATACTTTAAAAAAAATATTTAGTTTTAAAGTGTCTTCTATCCGCGGTGATACCTCGCACGCAAGGCTTACGTTCAAAGTCATTTTTTACAATGTTTACGTGAATTAATGTTTGTGCAAATTTAACAATAAGTAGGGTACACAATAATAAACAAGATATTGCAAAATAAACGATTATTAAAAAAAATTTTTTTTGTTTTGAAGTGTCTACTATACGCCGTGATACCTCGCACGCAATGTTTAGGTTCAAAGTCATTTTTTTTCAATGTTAAAGTGAATTAATTTGTCTAATTTAGCAACACGTAGGGTACACAATAATAAACAACATATTGCAAAATAAAAATGACAATAATTTAAAAAAAATTATTTAGTTTTAAAGTGTCTTCTATCCGCCGTGATAACTTGCACGCAAGGCTTACGTTCAAAGTCAATTTCTACAATGTTGGCATAATTAATTTTAGTGCAAATTTAGCAACAAGTAGGATACACAATAATAAACAACATATTGCAAAATAAAAATCACGATAATTAAAAAAAAATATTTTGTTTTAAAGTGTCTTCTATCCGCCGTGATAACTCGCACGCAAGGCATAATTTTAAAGTGCCTTTTTAGAATGTTGACGTAAATTAATTTTCGTGCAAATTTAGCCATAAGTAGGGTACACAATAATAAACAACATATTGCAAGATAAAAATAACGATAATTTAAAAAAAAAATTCTGTTTTAAAATGTCATCTACCCAATCAGCAAGGAAACGTTTTTTTCATGTTTTAAAAACGTTACGTTTTAAAATAGTCTAAATATAAAATATTTTTCAAAAAATTATTTTTGTTGCGTTTTAAAAATTTTCATTTAAATATTGATATTGAAATATTTTAAAAATGTTTTCTAACACATTTTTTAGTAACATAAAAAACGTTTTTACTTTATTAGAAATTATACTTTTGTTTGATTTTACCTACACACTTTTTCCTTTTATATATTGTAACAGAAACACAACTATATAAAATTTTGTTACATATTATTAATAAATACATAATAAACCTTTTCGTTTTTCTAAAAACTTTTTTGCAAATTTGAATTAAGTACTTAATAACCGCGTTTGCGCAAAGTACCAGTATCTGCGTGAAAAGATAGTGATTTTGTATATTATAATTGCAGTGACGGCTTCTCTATTAGGTCATTTGGTCAATGACCCTCCAAAAATGAATAAGAAAGGTATTTTATCTGCTCTAAAATTACAGAAAATTTGAGTTGTATCAGCGTTTACATTTCGTGCGTTTAAATAATTTTTAATTTAAACGCAACAGATACGAAAGCTTGCAAATTTACCCGAGGCTAACACGTACTTGTGTCCACATTTACATTATATTACGATGATAGTTATTGTAATCAAGAGTGAGACACACATAATACAATTTTATGCGAGTTAGAAAAGAATATAAGTAAATGTTTAAATGCTTTCGCAGGGTCTTCAGCCGGGCCGCCTACTCCAAAGATAATACGTAGTGCAATTATCTTTGAGTGCAATGCATATGGCAAACTTTACAGTCGATTTTCTTAGTTGATCAATAATATTCATAAGGGACGACTTATCGTTTTTGTTTCATAATAACGGTGGTACTAGACATTAAAAAATAAAGCTAATAATTGTTTACACATTTAGAATTTAAATTTAATGCTCGTCCTTCAGCCTTTACTGCAAATTCGACCAAGCAGTAAACATAAAAATAAACAAGTTTACAGTAATCTTAAAGAAAATCTGTATGATTCGTTAGATTGGATTTGAAATAAATAATAGATTTTAGTGTTTTATGTTTTCAGATGATGCATTAATCATTATGTTGTAAAAATAATGTTACGGATTTATAGCATTTAAAAGAAAAAGTAAAAAGCACTTGTGAGGTCAATAAAAAGACCATAATGAAAATGTTTGCAAAAACTAAAAATAGATACATATATTAAATAAAACAATTGATTGACTTTACATATGACTACAGTGGAAACAGAGCGATGTTTCTGTGTTAAAAAGAATTAAAACATTTCTACGCAATTGGCAATATTATGAGACAAGAAAGATTTGCATTTCTATGCTAAGCATTGAAAAATCATTGTAAATTTGAATGAGCTTGTTATTTATCATTTTGGTAATTGTAATTATAGACGAATATCTTAAATCTTAAATATAATTGATCTGAAATATAAATAACGTTACTGTAAGAATGTTTTTTTAGCCTTTTTGCTATAATTGCATTTTTTTTAATGACCTTCTTGTATGATTGACCACCAGCCGCCACTGTATAATTGCATTATATTTTAAGCTTCAACGAATCAACAATTTCCATAGTATTACTCGCTATGCTATCTAATGTATTGTTAGAGTATTAGTTTAATCGTTTTCTAATTTGCGTTATACAGAAACTCAAACAGATACATTTAGTATATGTCAGCATTTATTATGATGGTACGTTTTAGGTTGCAAAAAAGTGCTAAAGTGTTTAATTATTCGTTACAGCAATGGTACAGTAAAACGTTCATTCTATGTACTTCATGATTTCCATTCTTTGTGATGTTTTAAGGTAATCAAATTGATATGATGTTGGCCAAATGGAAGAACTTGCACAATAACCCAATTAATCTTCGTATGTAATTTTTTCTGATATGATGCAACATTATTTTGTGTGTACAAAGTTTCAAAACCTTGAATTGTTAGTTGCTCTGGTTTTCGTTTTTACACAAAGAGGTACACGCATAATTAGTCAAAAGTTTGCTTATTTTATAGATAATATCCTTCGGTGTGGAGGAACGGCAACAATAAAAACAACCTTTATTGTTCAGGCCGTAACAACAGATAACGGTTGGTTTTATTGTTGCCGTTCCTCCACTCCGAAGCATCCTATCCATAATATAGAAAAACTTTTGATTAATTAGAAACTTTTGTGAGGATTATTATAATTATTTCAAGTAATATAAAAGTAATTACATGAATAACGTTTGTTTTACTTTTATGTTAATTTTTGTTATCGGCACCAAATGCGTCTACAGCCATATGAATTTGAAGTATTTTGAGTACACAAAGATTGTATTATCTATATTTTGTAAGCATTTTAGGGCTGGTTCTATAATAATTGTACAAATGTCAGTTAAGTTATACTTAGTTTGATTGTAAAATGCTGTCGTTATTGCCCACACAGCACGCGAGATGCAATGGATATACATATTTATCCATATAATATCCATTGATGTACATCCGTAGTTTAATATCCACTGTATATGCACCTTATATACATTCATGGATATCTGTGAAATAGGATTATCTTAAGTGTTATAAGTGTTATGTACATTTTTTTTATGTATCATGTTACATAATTTTTATTTTTTATCAAAATTATTTAGAAATAATTATATTCTCTAAAATTTAACATTTGTAGTAAATATTTAACATGCAACAACAAATTTAATGAAAAATTGAAAAAGTAAAAAAAATACTTGGCGCGGTTTAATTTAAACTTTCTTCGTTGTTCGTTTGTTTTCGCCAAGGTTTTCGCGTATATTATCGCCATTGAATTATTGCACACGCAAACTTTTTGGCTTTTTATTTAGCTTGTATTTATCGTATGCAAACCATTTTGTGCTTTAAAATTTCGAAAAAATGTGTTTGTTTTTCATCATTTAGGATGGATGGGTAAACAAAATAAGTAAGTATTAAATTCAAATATAAATTATTTCTTAATAATAAATATATAACCTAAAAACTAACACGTTTTCGAGAAAATATATAATGACTTTGGAATTTGTAATCTAAGAGCCAGTTTGTGAGTTTATCTACAATTTCCCAATTCATTATTCTTATTGCTGAGTTTTATTTAATTGAAATTTTTTTTAGATCGATTCAATCTACTTTGTTGGATGAAAAGATACAGCAAACGAACATGTTTTAACCAAGTAATTGGTCTGGATCAAGCAAAACAAATTTGTAAAAATATTTTAAATTTAATTTATAGTAAGAGGCTTCAGAGTATTTTATAGTTTATAGGTTAAAACTTAAAACATTAACTTTATATGTATATTAACGTAATGTGATTTCATGTGCATTACTGCCAAACTTGACTTTCGTGTTGTATTTTATTTTACGACTATTTACAAAGCAATTCTTTATAATTACTTCAAAAACTTCAAAATTTAGTTTAGAAATTGCTAAAAAAGTGCATAAGTTATTTGAGTAGCATTACAATGTAATTTTTATTTTACAGTATCCATAAGAAAAAATTCAAATTGTGGTGCAGCTTTACAACACGCAATAAACACCAGGAGTAGTGGGTACGAAAGACGCCAATAAACATAAGCACAGAATGAATGTAAATAGGTTTTTATATTTTTAAATTTTTTCAGTACATATATGGACATTGTATGTTAAGTTTCCAAATTGTTTTATTAATTAAATTAAAAATGATAATACCATTGTATGCATTTAATTTGTGTTAAGTTGCTAACATTGCCAATGCTTTTAAAATTGCGCACTATTTATGTGATGGCAAAGTACATATTATATTGCACAGATTTCACTGGCATTCTGCATTTAACTTGTATTAATATACATAACTTGCCGATATTGGTTCGATGCAATTTCTGCATTGGCAAGATTCATTAGGCAATATATCGGCTTGTGTGTCACCTGGTTACCGGCAGTGTACTTCATTTTAGTACATTGCCAGCGTTCTGAGTGCCGGCTAAGGAGTACATTGCCAGTACAGATGTGTTTATTGGGTAAAGACAAGGTATTTTTGCATATTTGAATTTACTTTTGCTGTACATTAATCTAGTAAGTATTTGGATTCCTATAATATAAATAATGGATAAAAGCTCTAGAAAAATGAGAGAATGTGTAAATAAAAAAGTTCGATTGTGTTTGAGTGAAAATGAACAAGTGGTCATATTTTCTGTGGACCAACCGGAGTTGTTGCATCTGGAAAATATCACTATTGGCATTTTGTATTGACTTTATTTGACGTGTGGCCATATTTTTTGGTAATATATAGATATGCACATATATTTTACCTACATATGAAGGTTAATTAAATGTTCATTGAACCTCCATATGTATGTATTTTGTACGTTCATATGACTGTTCAATATATCTCCATATGGATGTAAAATGTTTATCCACCTGGAGGTCCTATGGACATACTATGAAGATTTTTCCGTGACGGAATGATATATCCAATGGACCTCCATCCTTGCTCCATAATATTAAATATGGATGTTCGATGCACCTCCGGTATCCATGGTTGGTGTGTACATTTCATATCCACTGGATATGCTTGTGCTGTGTGGGTGGTTAGTATAAATAAAAGTAACAGCCACATATGTTAGTATTTTAAAATTAAAGCAAGTATAACTAAACTTACATTTATAGCATGATTGTAGAACTGCCCTTAAGCATATTGCAATATTTAAAAAAAAGCGTTAATTATACATTTTTTATACATTAATGTAACATTTGTAAAATATTATAAATACCCACACAGCACAAGCATATCCAATGGATATGAAATGTACACACCAACTATGGATACCGGAGGTGCATCGAACATCCTTATTTAATATTATGGAGCAAGGATGGAGGTCCATTGGATATATCATTCCGTCACGGAAAAATCTTCATAGTATGTCCATAGGACCTCCAGGTGGATAAACATTTTACATCCATATGGAGATACATTGAACAGTCATATGAACGTACAAAATACATACATATGGAGGTTCAATGAACATTTAATTAAAGTATAATAAACATTCATTTTTTTATAGAACCTTCATATGTAGGTAAAATAAATGTGCATATCTATATATTACCAAAAAATATGGCCACACGTCAAATAAAGTCAATACAAAATGCCAATAGTGATATTTTCCAGATGCAACAACTTCGGTTGGTCCACAGAAAATATGACCACTTGTTCATTTTCACTCAAACACAATCGAACTTTTTTATTTACACATTCTCTCATTTTTCTAGAGCTTTTATCCATTATTTATATTATAGGAATCCAAATACTTACTAGATTAATGTACAGCAAAAGTAAATTCAAATATGCAAAAATACCTTGTCTTTACCCAATAAACACAAATCAATGGGTCTGTACTGGCAATGTACTCCTTAGCCGGCACTCAGAATGCTGGCAATGTACTAAAATGAAGTACACTGCCGGTAACCAGGTGACACACCGGCCGATATATTGCCGGATGAATCTTGCCAATGCAGAAATTGCATCGAACCAATATCGGCAAGTTATGTATATTAATACAAGTTAAATGCAGAATGCCAGTGAAATCTGTGCAATATATTATGTACTTTGCCATCACATAAATAGTGCGCAATTTTAAAAGCATTGGCAATGTTAGCAACTTAACACAAATTAAATGCATACAATGGTATTATCATTTTTAATTTAATTAATAAAACAATTTGGAAACTTAACATACAATGTCCATATATGTACTGAAAAAATTTAAAAATATAAAAACCTATTTACATTCATTCTGTGCTTATGTTTATTGGCGTCTTTCGTACCCACTACTCCTGGTGTTTATTGCGTGTTGTAAAGCTGCACCACAATTTGAATTTTTCTTATGGATACTGTAAAATAAAATTACATTGTAATGCTACTCAAATAACTTATGCACTTTTTTAGCAATTTCTAAACTAAATTTTGAAGTTTTTGAAGTAATTATAAAGAATTGCTTTGTAAATAGTCGTAAAATAAAATACAACACGAAAGTCAAGTTTGGCAGTAATGCACATGAAATCACATTACGTTAATATACATATAAAGTTAATGTTTTAAGTTTTAACCTATAAACTATAAAATACTCTGAAGCCTCTTACTATAAATTAAATTTAAAATATTTTTACAAATTTGTTTTGCTTGATCCAGACCAATTACTTGGTTAAAACATGTTCGTTTGCTGTATCTTTTCATCCAACAAAGTAGATTGAATCGATCTAAAAAAAATTTCAATTAAATAAAACTCAGCAATAAGAATAATGAATTGGGAAATTGTAGATAAACTCACAAACTGGCTCTTAGATTACAAATTCCAAAGTCATTATATATTTTCTCGAAAACGTGTTAGTTTTTAGGTTATATATTTATTATTAAGTAATATTTGAATTTAATACTTACTTATTTTGTTTACCCATCCATCCTAAATGATGAAAAACAAACCCATTTTTTCGAAATTTTAAAGCACAAAATGGTTTGCATACGATAAATACAAGCTAAACAAAAAGCCAAAAAGTTTGCGTGTGCAATAATTCAATGGCGATAATATACGCGAAAACCTTGGCGAAAACAAACGAACAACGAAGAAAGTTTAAATTAAACCGCGCCAAGTATTTTTTTTACTTTTTCAATTTTTCATTAAATTTGTCGTTGCATGTTAAATATTTACTACAAATGTTAAATTTTAGAGAATATAATTATTTCTAAATAATTTTGATAAAAAATAGCAACTCACAAAATTATGTAACATGATACATAAAAAAAAATGTTTCCGAACATAACACTTAAGATAATCCTATTTCACAGATATCCATGAATGTATATAAGGTGCATATACAATGAATATTAAACTACGGATGTACATCAATGGATATTATATGGATAAATATGTATATCCATTGCATCTCGCGTGCTGTGTGGGTATATATAAACAATATTTTTAAACATTTTTAGAATGTTTTTCTAATATTGACTTTGCAACGTAATTCTGGCCATTAAGACGTTTTTGCAATGTTTTTAAAAATGTAAATATTTCTTTTGTAAAACGCTGAAAAAAACATTTCAAAAATGTTTCAGTCATTTTCTACAATGTTGGCGTAAATTAATTTTTTTGAAAATTTAGCAACAACTTTGAACGTAAGCCTTTACGTGCGAAAATTATCACGGCGGATACAAGCAACTTTAAAACAAAATAATTGTTTTTTAATAAATATCGTCATTTTTATTTTTCAATGTTATTTATTATCGTGTACTTTGTTTGTTGCAAAATTGGCAAAAAATTCAATCCACGCCAACAATGTCATTTGAGTTTGGGTGTAAATTAATGAATAAAGTTACAGTTCCTGTGAATTTGCTTAAATAATTTTTAATTTCTTAAAATATAAACAATTAGTACATATTTAAATTATTTAGTACTTGTATTAACAGTTTTTTTTTAAATATTTCCGATAGTTTATCGTTTTGTTTCACTCCATATACTCTAGGTTGGATTTGTGGCTTGTAATGATAAGTTGCACATAATGGCAACATAGCATATTATGTAGAATGTAAGAGGAGCATGCGTGATGGAGAGTAGTTACCATAGATGGCGACCGATTAAGTAAAGGTTAGCTTTAAGGAATTAGTTGTAATGTTAAGCATTAAAATAATCAATAAATAAAATACAAATTTGGATTACTACTTTAACCATAATAACATAACATAACATGGCGCAGTCGATGACAAAAAACTAATTGGAAGAAATATAGATAAGTAAAAGCACGTGCAGAACAAGGAATTAAAACGGAATAATGGAATCCCTGAGTCAACCAAAGCAAATGAATATGGTGGGCGATCTTGGAAAAAATTGGAAAGTGTTTAAAGAGGATTATGCAATTTATATGTTAGCCACAAGGGGAACAGAAAAAAAGTAAAAAAGTGCAAGCAGCAATACTTATGCATTGCATGGGAAGGGATGCAAAAGAAATCCTAAATACCCTGGAGGTTAGTAAAGAAAATAGAGAAGATCCTGAAATGATACTTAAAACAATGGATGATTATTTTATTCCGAAGACAAACACGAGTGTGGAGCGACACAAGTTTAATACAAGAATACAACTTCCGGGTGAAACGTTCGATACATTCCTGAATGATCTTAGAAAAATTGCAACAAACTGTGAATATGGTACATTAAAAGATGGATTAATCAAGGATAGAATTGTCTGCGGTACAAGCGATAAAAGGATTCAAGATAGGTTATTGCGAGAAACAGATTTGAACCTGACAAAAGCAATTGGTATATGTAAAGCTGCAGAGCAAACAGATATGCATATAAGGCAATTAGTTGAAAGGACAGGAACTATGGCAGTGGAAGAAATCAAGGTAACACAAAAAACCAACAATAAATCAGCAATTTTAGGTCACCAATCAACAAGTCATAGTCACAGAAACACAAACAAGACACATAGGTCATGGAATACTCGCAGTAGAGAGGAAAAGAATTATCAAGCACAGCAGAGAAGCAGTTGGGCATCAACTAGCAACGAATCTTGTGGCAGATGTGGATTGATACATGGAAGAAAATGTCCTGCTTATGGAAGAGTTTGTAGCAAATGTAAAAGGTATAACCATTTTGCTAGAAATTGTAAAAAATTTATTAAAAATGTGCATGCTATTGAAAATTCTGAAAACATTGATAGTAATACTGATGAAATGCATGAATATGTGTTGGGATCACTAGAAATAAATAATGAGCATTCAGATTGGTTTCAAAGAATCAAAATTTTAGATTCAAATACAATAATAAATTGTAAGTTAGACACTGGAGCTCAGATTAATGTGATTCCAAAACATATATTTAATACATTAAACCTAGGAGGTAGAATAAAAAACTGTATTGATATAGTAAGAAATTACGGTGGTGATAAACTGAAAGTTACTGGTTCTTGTGATTTATTAACAGAAGTAAATGGTCAAACCAGTGTAATCAAGTTTGTAATAATAGATACTGACAAGAAATCAGTACCAATTTTGGGTATAAATACTATAAAATCATTAAATTTAATAAAATTAAATGTTGATGCAATTACTAAAGAAGCTGAAAATTGTAATGAAATAGTGCAGGTACATGCTGATTTATTTAAGGGAATAGGTAAAATAGAAATGAAACCGTGTCAGTTTAAATTAAAACAAAATTATGAACCAATTGTGGTTCCTTGTAGGAAAATTCCTTACCAACAATTAAATTTGTTAAAAATCGAATTAGATAGAATGGTTAAAGAGAAAATTATTTGTCCAGTAACAGAACCTACAGAATTTGTGAATCCCATTGTAATTGTAAACAAGCCAAATGGCAGCATACGAATTTGTTTAGACCCACAAAATTTAAACAAAGCAATATTGCGGGAACATCATCAATTACCAACTTTTGAGGAACTCACTCATGACTTAAAAGACATGAAATATTTTACCGTGTTAGACGCAAATAAAGGATTTTGGCAGGTGTTGTTGGATGAGAAATCTTCTAGACTGACAACATTTGCAACTCCTTTTGGGCGGTTTTGTTTTTTAAGGTTACCTTTTGGATTATCTTGTGCACCGGAAATTTTTCATAGAGTATTCAGTCAAATTTTTAAAGACATAAAAGGGGTAAAAACGTACATTGATGATTTAATAATATATGCAAAAACAAGAGAGGATCATGACAAAACTTTAAAACTTGTATTTAAGAAAATGAGAGAAAAAGGGATAAGATTGAATAAAGAAAAGTGCAAATTTGGAGTAAGTGAAATTAGATATGTAGGACATATTTTGACAGAATCTGGTATTAAACCTGATGGTCATAAAGTTGAGGCTATTCAACAGATACCTAGTCCAGAAAATAAAAAAGAATTATCTCGGTTTTTAGGAATGGTTACGTATTTATCAAAGTTTATTGCTAATTTATCGCAGTTAACATACAATATAAGGCAATTGATAAAAAAATGTAGAATGGGTATGGTTGGAAGTACATGAAAAAGAATTCAAGAGTTTGAAAGAAATATTAATAAAAAGTCCAGTACTCAAATATTATGACTAGACAGAAGATACAGTTCTTTCTGTAGATAGTTCTAAACAGGGCTTGGGAGCAGTGATTTTACAGAGAGGAGGTCCAGGAGCTACTAGCAATAGTATTTGGCTGTCAACGATTTCACCAATATCTTTATGGTAGGCACTTTTTGGTAGAAACTGATCATTTACCTTTAGAATCTATTTTTAAAAAACCATTAAATAAATGTCCCCTACGGTTGCAAAGATTATTGTTGAATTTGCAAATGTATAATTTTACAGTAAAGTACAAACCGGGAGCACAACTTTATTTAGCTGATGCGTTATCAAGAAGCAGTTATGATGATAAAAATTTTGAAATAATGGAAACTGAAGTTGAGGCACAAGTTAATCTTATAGACTATGTAAGCATAAGTAAACAACAATTTGTAAAAGTTGTAGAGGAAACTAAGAAAGATACTGAATTAGAAGAAGTGCGTAAAGTCATTAAAGAAGGATGGCCAAAACATAAAAGGCAATTAAAAGAATGTGTTAAACCGTATTGGAATTACAGGCACGAATTAGTTGAGGCAAGAAATCTTATTTTTAGAAACACTGAGATTGTAATACCAAAATCTTTAAGATCAGAAATGATAAATCGTTTACATTATAACCATATGGGAATCACTAAAACTGTCTTAAGGGCAAAAGGCTTAATTTTTTGGCCTTTCATTGGTAAAGAAATGACTGATGTAGTTAAAAATTGTCAGACGTGTTTAAAATATCAAAATACTCAACAAAAAGAAATTATGGTTTGTAAAGAAACTCCTAATAGACCATGGCAATTTGTAGCAGCGGATTTATTTCATTACAGAAACAAGGAATATTTAGTAGTTGTAGATTTTTTTTCAAAATTTCCTGAAATTACTTGTCTTAACAATGACACTACTCATGAAATTATGATTCATAACATGAAATCTATATTTGCACGTCATGGTAAACCAGAAATATTATATACCGATAATGGACCACAATTTGTAAACAGAAACTTTCAAAAATTTATGAGTGAATGGGAAATAACTCACCAAACAAGTACTCCTCATTACGCACAGTCTAATGGGTTTATAGAACGTCACGTTCAGACTATAAAAAGGTTAATAAAGAAATCAATAGATGATGAAAAAGACGTATATCTTGCATTGCTAGAGTATAGAAACACCCCAATAAGTATATATTTACCATCCCCAGCAAAATGTTATTTGGTAGATCCCTAAAAGGTCAGTTACCAATAGATGAGAAACTATTACAACCCGATTTTGACATAAGAAAGTATAATCAACACCTGAAAGTAAATCAGCAGGTACAAAAACATTATTATGACGTACATGTAAAACAATTACCTGATTTGCAACCACGTGACAATGTAATGATTCAAACTAAAAATAAAACATGGGAACCAGGAAAAATAATTAAAATTGATTTGGATCGTCCGAGATCATATATAGTTCAAGTTGAAAGAAATGGTAAATGCTATATAAGAAACCGTAAATTCTTACGAAAATTTGTAAACAAAAACATTGTAAACGACCAGAATTATAATGATATTTTAGAAAGCTTTATACCTTCTAACAATATACAAGTATCAAATCAAAAATATTTAGAGGAAGAGGTAGTAAATAAGAATTTAAGTAGACTAGATGATAGGTTAGCTATTAAGGAAAGTTTTGATAGAAGTTGTGTAGATAAAACTAAAAGTAGAAGTGGTAGATGTATAAGGAAACCAGTATATTTAAAAGACTACGTGTAGAATATAGTTTACTTCAAAAATAAAAAAATAAAATAAAAAAAAAAAAGTAAGGAAGGGAGATGTAATGATAAGTTGCACATAATGGCAACATAGCATATTATGTAGAATGTAAGAGGAGCATGCGTGATGGAGAGTAGTTACCATAGATGGCGACCGATTAAGTAAAGGTTAGCTTTAAGGAATTAGTTGTAATGTTAAGCATTAAAATAATCAATAAATAAAATACAAATTTGGATTACTACTTTAACCATAATAACATAACATAACATGGCTCACTTCACACGGGTAAATTGTCTAATATGTTATACCAAAGTTAAGGGGGTTCCGGACTAAAAACAAATTTCTACTTTACGCCTTGATGAAATTTTAATAGTAACCCACATTACACTAAATGGCATAAGTACAACTCAAATCACCAAGTAGTTCTCAAACAATTGATTTTGTAAACAAAAGAAATACCCTAACAATACAAAATAAGCATAGCCAACGATAATATTTTGAGGTCAATCTTCTTTATTTAGTATAAAGTAATGTTGGTTGTCTAACTTGGAATACTTCAGCGGTTAGGGTCTTTTAGCTGAAAATTTTCTAAAGAGATTTTGCTATCAATATGATAATTGTAGAAAATTATCTCTACATATTTTCATAACTAAAGTGAGTATAATTTCTTCCATAGATAAAAATTAACAAAAATGTTTTTACTTTTGTAGTTATGTGAGTATAATGTAGCTGCATAGTCTGTCACAAAAGAATTTATTTAAGATTAATTTACCTAAATTACTTATTTTTTAATCTATAGAGCCATTTATAAAACCCTTAGGTATAAACTCAAATGTTGAAAAAACTGATGACGTCTTTTTTAAACAGTTTTATCTATAGAAAAAGTGCAAAAATTGCAATTGTACTGTCGACGTTCGGAGACCCCTTAATACTTTTACTATTATTTCTTTTAAACAAATAAAATTCTAAACTTAAATTTTTTGAATTCTCTATATTCTTTTGACTTGGATGTTTTTCTTTAGTTTAAAAATATATAGAAATTCCACACTAGTTTTTTTATGTTGCCGTTATAGGTATCTACTCTAGATTAAATAATGTATCTACTTATATATTGGTAGCTGTCAATAGTGAACTGTAATCATAACTGATAGTTATCACGAGATGGCGCATTTCCAAATATTAAAATAGAAATTCAAAAATCTTTACGTTTTTGTATAATTATATCATTAAAGATAATGTAAAGAAATATTTAATTACATAAAGTTGAGCATCATCTAATTAACCTACTTTTTGGTGGTTTTTTAAGGACTGGAATTTTGTGCACATTTTACCGCACTGTAGAGAACTTTACAATACTGTCGTATAATAACGTGCGTAAAAATTAAGTTACATTTCATACAAATAATTATAAAATACGGTGTATGCTTAAGCGGATTAAAAAATAATTTTCAACCAAAATCATAAAAATACATTAATTAATATAAGATAAAATTTTTAGAATCAACATTCTCTATACACAATTTTTTACAAGACCCAAAATAGCATTTTCGCAATTCAAAAATACATTCCGTTGAATATAAGAAAAATAACACTTACCTAAACGTTGACTTCGAATCTAAATTTGCTTCTTTGTATTCTCGTTACCGATGTTAGTCCATGAAATCACAAAAACTCACAACACCGTACGTAGGTACGTACACGGCAATCGTAGACTATACAATAAAGGTGAACTTGCAGCATAATCTTATATACCTAAACAAGTGCAAACGTGTAGTCCTCTTATCAATAACTGACGCAAATTCTGGTTTTCTCTTTGTTACTACTTAGAATAGTATCAAAATAAAATATCTTAAAGAATAATAATTTATTGTAAATAAAACATTAATTTTTTTTTTAAATTACAAACAGTGCAACAGTTTTTTAGCTTTAATTAAATATAGAGAAACTTTCGCAGAATCCTGACTATATTTGTCCATTTTTCTAATATACTTAAACAACGTATTCTGTAACATATTACACTGCATTCGATCGATTTTTTTCAAATTATCAGTGTACATTTCTGGATTTTGTTCGAAATCCTTATGAAACTTTTTTAAATCTGCTAAAGAATTTATACTATCCACTAATTTCGGTTTATTTATCGATGTTCTATTTCTTTTTCTTTTTTTGGTAAATACTTTAATTTCATCGATTGGTACTCCAAAATCTTCTTCTACGATATTTACTTTAATATTATTGCTTCGTTCTACTTTTTCTATATTCGCATTGGAAACTTCAAACCAATCGTCGTCATTTAAACTGTTAAGAAGTGATAAATACGACAAACCATCAGTAACATCAGCATCTTGTGACGTAGTCGTATCCAAACAATCAGTATTAAGCCACTGCTTTAAATCGCTCGGTAAAATATAATCGTTGGGCAACCAATGGTGCTTTAAGTCTTCTAAAGACTTCGTAAATGGCAGTAATTGCGTATACAAAGTACAACAAAATTTAGCAAGATTTTTTGATAACACATAAATTCTTGAAACAATTCCTAAACTTAAAAATAAAACTTTCCACATATGTCCTATACTAATGTGTTGGTTAAGTAGATAACCAGCAATTTTCGATGTTTCAACTATGCGTACCATTAATTGTGCCGCACCTTGTAAACGAACTAATAGGTATTGAAGCATGCTACGTGTTGGTAAATACACAGATTCGTTATCATATGGAATCATATCCAGAAACACCTGGAAGTGTTTAACCAAATCCATTCTTAGATATCTTAACAATGCTTGGTTGATTTTTTGTAACACTTTTATCGCTTTATTATGACGAAGCTTGGTTTTCGAACAATAAATAAACCGCGATAGAAAGGCGGCTTCCCTATCAAAGACTGATTGATTTTTAAACGTGTGAAGTGCATCCTTTAGTATATTTTGTAGTGCGAATACATCTACAAATATATGCTAAAACTAATAATTGTAATTTATAAGTATTTACCAACTGATAAGGAATTAGTTTTGTAAGAAGCTATCGGAGGAGGTTCTAAATTTTTCCGATTCCATAAATTTATATTATTCATTGTGTAGAATTATTTTTATAGGTTATGTACCTTAGTGTCTGCTGTACCAGGTTTCTGGTAACTAAGCACCAATATACACAGTGCTTCAAAATACATTTATCAAAGTTTTATTTTTTACAATTCAATCTATGGTAACGTGTACAAAGAAAATTATAACAATAAAGAAACATTGAATAAAAATACTATAGGTAAATGGCACCCGAAATAAGTAATATTGAGAATAAAAATACTCGACAACAAAATCATCGACTTGGTTCTCATACACGTTGCTACCATTTAGCACAATGATATGTCGATTTAAATTAGAAAAACTTTTCTCATCTAAACGACTAACAAATTGGTCGGGAATCTTCACCTTTACACCAATAGCGGATTCGGGTAAAACAATTTTGACTAAAGCTTCTTTGGTGACCACGTCGTTTAAAATATGATCCACCGTCCGCATTTGTAATTTAAAACGAAAAGCATCCAAGCGATATAAATATTCAATGGTAGGTACTTGATATTTTAAAATGTAAACCGTCTTCCAACCACTCAATAACGGGTACCGTGGTTTAAAAGCCAACGTTTTGTAATTGCGATAATGGAACACCTTAGATTTACTACTGTTACCAATTTCGTCTTTGTATTGAATGTTTTCTGCAGATGCGGGTAGATGCGTGTAGAACCACCCACTAGCTTTCTTATGTTGCGGATTCTGATGTATATCGACAGTACCAAAGAATTTTCTACCTTCGTTGTGTAACGTTATTTTATCTTCGACACCAATTTTACCATAATGAGAAACATCGATGGTTCTTTCTAACTGAGTTATACGAAAAAATGGATTACTGTCACTATACACCATTTTCAATAATACAAACGTATAAGGTTTCACATTCTTGTGAAAATACTTGAGCGATTTCTTAGTAATATGTTTAGATATATGCGAGATTTGTAAATTTTCTAAGGAGTTGAAAAGAATTTGACTCGCCAATTTTAGTGTTTCGTACGGTGAATAAAAACACAAATTTCCTGTGTAAACCACATGCTGCGTTGAACCCATTATGTCAGTAACTATCGGCTTTATATGATTAAGATACAAAACTTCAATCTTAATAGTAACTTTTTCAAACATAACGACTTTTTTATGTAACAGTACGAGGAACTCGTAAGGTGCGCTCAAGCTTTGTTTCCTATAGGAAAGAATAACGTTATCTTCTGTTTTAAACGTAATAATAAAATCGTTAACATTCGGGTCTACGGAATAAACGAATTGATTTACTGATGTTGTTGCATTGTTGTACATAGTCGTTATTATTGTATTTTTAACATGTTGGGTCCGTATATCAATAATTCTTTGTACGTTCCAATTAATAATCGATGCATTCGCTGTAATAATTATCACAAAAAGAGTACTAATTAAGACCTTCATTTTGAAATTGTTTTTGTTTTTAAGGCAACTTAGTGAACCCCAACAAAAATGAATACGACATCTAGTGGGTAATTTTCGAACGAGGAAGACGGGACTAAGTAGACGAATAATAAAAATATAAGAAACTCTTTATAATAAATAAATAAAAACATAACTTACTTATATACATTTTCCTATATGCGATGATATCACTAATCAATTTAGAATTTGTACAAATTTTCCACATGAACTCGTGCTCCGTAATATAATATCAAAAAATTTCGTTTGTACCAATCGAAATTATACTTTACATGCGTCTTCCAATTATTATCTAAGAACTTTTTATAGAACTCGCTCATTTCCTCCGGTGTAAGATTGTTTCTATCGTCGTTGACTTTTAAATGTGATTTAATATAAGCGTCTCTTTCCTAAATGAAAAAATGTGTAATCGCTACTTCTACGAATGCTATAACTCACCCTAACAAACTTAGTGTTGTGTTCGTTCCAAAACTTTTCGTTCCACTCTTGTGTTTCATCTTGAAATTTACGCAACTTCTGTTGCATGTTAGTTTCGTGTAGCTTTCGTTGACGTATTATCGGTCGCAGATTAGATTTTGGGTTTGGAGGACCAATTACATCTACCTTTTTACTTTTCGGTATCACAATAATGGGACTTTCGATACATTTCTCCAAGAAAATTGCATCCGGATTTCTTGACGTACTTGAAAGTTTCCTTATCTTAAACCAATTTGTTGTAATTATGATTTTATATGGGTTATTAAAGTTTTTACCGACAAATCTTTTGTGTTGAGATATTTGAATTTAAAACATAAATTATTATATAATTTTCCGTAAGACATTTTTTGAAGTATTAATAAAAGTGAGGTTAATTATTTAGATGGCGCCATCGTGCGAAAAAATTTGTAACTACCATTATACACTGGGTTTCAACATTGTTTCAAATAAAATGTACCACATAGAAGGCGTAAACGTGGAGGGATGAAATTTTTTATGTAAAATTGTTATATATGGACGAATAAATGATTAAAATTTGAATAAAAAATGTTGATGTATTCAAAAAATATACATGGTGTTATCAACATCTCCATGCTTCTTTTACTTTTATTTCTGAACCCTTATCGTTGTGGATTATCAGATTTTTTTAGATCTAATTATCAGTTGTCATTGTTTGTAAGTGTCAGAATGATACAAGTTCGCAGACTTCAACAATTAACGCTTTTTGAGAGAGAGAGCGAATTATGCAGGAAGCTGGATTGAGATATCGTGAAATCGCCAGAAGATTAGGACGTACTTATTTAACAATATTAAGAACATGTCGAGGATGGCAAAAGGAACAGTTGCAAACACGTCTGTTAAGAAGAAGTGGCGCTCAAGACTTTTGGGAACAATCGCGTTCAGTTGGAATAAACTGGATACGAGTAGTTGGTCGCAGAATCTCTATGAGTACTGTTTATCGTCGAATCCGGTCTTCTCGATTGCGATCATATCTACCAAACTCTACTTATTCCTTTAACACCTCACTACCAAGAAGTCAGACTTCAATGGTGCCAAGCCAGACAACATTGACTACATGAATGGAACAACATTATTTTTTCTGATGAGTCTAGGTTCTGTTTATGGCACTTAGACGGGCGTACACGTGTTCAGAGACCTAAAGGGCAACGCTACAATTTACAGTTTGTACAACGAAGACATACTGGCTTAACACCTGGTGTAATGGTTTGGGGTTGGATTTATTGGGGACGCCGCTCTCCTTTAACATTTATCCAAGGCACGTCCAGAAGCTATCTTCCAACTAGATAACGCGCAACCGCATGTGGCAGTAATGACACAGAATTTTTGAAGAGAATGACGTAAATTTGTTACCGTAGCCTGCTAGATCGCCAGATTTATCGCCAATAGAACATGTCTGCTACATGATGGACAGAAGACTGCAACATCTAGCTCACCCTCCAATTACCATAGAAGAATTGCGACAACAGCTTCAAATAGCCTGGGATGAGATTTTTTATATAATATTAAATTTTGACTTAGTCCAGAAGCATATATTATCTTTTTATGTATTCTATTTTTCACAGTGAATATGTTGATGAAACGTAAAATCTTTTATAGATTGTAAAATCTACGTTTTTAAAAAAAAGTAGTACGGCCGTAAACTGGCGGAAGCTTGACTTGGCCCTGATTGTGTACGTAAAGAAGTTGAAAAAAATAATTGTGACTATTTGATGACAAGAACAAGGAACGTTTGTGTTGTTTAACTTTATTCATTGCCATTTGGCTTACAAATTTGGTCGTGTTGTCTATACATATATATTACATTTTCTTATCCCTTCTCCCCCCTTAACTTTTTCCTCCTGCTCCATACTTCTTCCATCCATTCCGCTCCTTTTTCGTTTTCATCTAAGATATCCACTGTTTTCATCACCTCTTCTCTTAGTTCCCTGCATCTCTTTCTCATGTGGTTCAGATCTTCCGTTTCTTCTCCACATAACCTGCACAACTTTTCCGGTTCTTCCTTCCAATATTTGTTCCCTAACTCCTCGTTGCCACATCTGAACCTTGCCACCATTTTTTTCCTTTTGTTGCTTTTAATCTCACTGTCTTTTAAATATTCCGGCACCCCTTCACCCTTGATATCTTTATAATTCCTATTATATCTGCTCTCTTTTATCTTTGTCCATCTTTCTTGTTTTTCGATGTCTCTATCTCTCCTTATTATTTCTTCTCTTATCCCTACCCCTCTTCTCTTAATCTCTCCACTTCTTCACTCGCGTACCCGTTTCTTTTGTAATACTCTTCTCTGCCCTCCTGCCCGTACTTCACTTTCCCTCCCTTTATCTCTTTCCAACATTCTTGCAGAAGTTTGCAATCTGTTCTTTCCCTCATTTCTTCCTCGTATTTTATTGCTCTTTTTCCTGTCTCTACCCTTATTTTTTCTATCTGTACCTCCTCTCTCACAATATACCCCGGTGTATCTCTGTCCAGTCCCAAAACCCATCTACACTATTTTTCCGGTAGCCCCTCTACCTCCCTCCACTCCTTCCAGCCCCATATTTCCGCTCCATACATTACCACCCCTTTTATTAATTTTTCGAAGAGCAATTTTCTTTTTTTTATATCCATCTTGAAAATTCTTTCCCCCACACCCCATACTTGTCCTATTAGCCTGTTTCCTTTCTTCACCCTTTCCTTTATGTGTTCTCCCTCTTTATTATCCTGTTTCATCGTGTAGCCCAGGTATGTAAATTCCTTCACTTGTTGCACTTTCTCATCACTCCATCTCCACTCCTCTCTTTTTCTTTTCCCCCCTTCTTTTCTAAATATCATTATCTTTGTTTTCTCCGTGTTTACTTACAATTCTTTTTTTTTCATGTATTTTTCTAGCGTTTTCATCATCTCTTTCATTTCCTTTTCCTCCTTAGCCACCAGCACTATGCCATCCGCATACGCCAACGACCATACCTTAGCTTTCCCTACCACTATCCCTCCTGTCTGTTGTCCTCTCATTGTCTCTTCCAGATCCCCCGTATATACCGTGAACAGGCTTGGGCTCAGTGGACATCCCTGCCTCAACCCTCTCTTTGTTATGAATTTCTCACTCTCTTCCCCATTCACTTTAACCCTGCTTCTCGTTTCTTCGTATATTTCCTCTATTCTTTGTATTAATCTTTCATTGATTTTTTCTCTTTTCATATATTCCCACAGCTTTTCCCTATTCACTTTATCAAAAGCAGCTTTTAGGTCTACGAATAGTGCTACCATTTTCCCTCTTTTTTTTTCTAGTTCTTTATTTGCTAAGTGTTTCATTATATATATGTTGTCTATCGCCCTTCTTCCTTTTCTGAATCCCGCTTGTCCGTCTGGTACCAAACTTCTTTCCTCTATTTCCTTCTGTAATCTTTCTTGCAGTATTGTCGCGTACAATTTGTATGCCGAGCTCAGTAATGTTACCCCTCTATAATTCTCGACTTTCTTTTTTCGCCTTTTTTATGTATTGGGCATATTATTCCCTTCCTCCATCTCTCTGGGAATCCTTCCCCTTTCCATATTTTGTTTATTATTTCCGTCATCATTTTTGCTACATTTTCTCCCCCGTATATCCACTCTTCTCCTTGTATCCCATCTTCTCCTGTCGCCTTTCCTTTTTTTATATTCTTTATCGCCTCTATTACTTCTTCCTCCCTTATTCTATCCCTATCTTCTTCTTCTTGTCTTACTACCGCGTCTTTTCTTTTTTCTTTTTTCTGCTTTTGTTCTTCCCCTCCCAACAGGTTCCGAAAATATATCTCCCATTCTTTAATTTTTATTCCCTTTGTCGTCCTGTTTTTTTTTCCTCTGCTTCTTTAGGTACTTCCATACATCTTCTTCCGTTTTTATTCCCTTAATCTGCTCCTCTTGTTTCTATTTGTTTCCCTCCTTCTTTCTATCGCATGTTTTTTTTGTATATTTTTACTGCTTCTTTGTATTCTTCTTTTTCTTTCTTCCCTTTTTTCCACTGTCTTAATGCTCTTCTTGCCTTTTCTTTGCTTCCTTGCATTCCTTATCCCACCATTTCTTCCATCCAGTTTTCTCCCCTTCCATTTTCTAAATCTGACTCTCTCTGTTGCTTTCTCCATCATCTCTCTCATTTCCTATACACTTTCTTGTACTTCCTTCCCTATCCATACCGTTTTCCCTATTCTCTTTTTATATCTTTTTATACTCTCTTCTGTCCACTTTTTTTTAGTTCTGTACTTCTCCTCTTCCTCTCCCTCTTCTCTTTCCCTTCCTTCCATTGTCAATTCCAGTGGTTGATGGTCTGACTCTACTCTTTCTCCCACCTTAGATGTCTTTACCTTTTCTGCGGCCTCTTCATTTGTCATTACAAAATCTATTATTGATTCTCCCCTTCCTCCTATGTACGTAAATTCCCCCTTTCCATCATCTTCTCTGTTCCCGTTCATTATTTCCCACCCTTTTTCGTTGCACAATTCCAGCAGTTCCTCTCCCTCTTTATTTATCACCTTGTCCTTTGTTTGTCTCTTTCCCGTCCCTTTTCTTTCTTGTATTCCCCCCTCTTCCCCTATTCTTGCGTTGAAGTCCCCTCCTACTATTATCAATCCCTCTTCCCTCTCTTCTATCATCTCTTCTAAGTTTTTCCTTGTCTCTTTCATTCTACTGCTATAAACCGTCACCACTTTTATTTTTGTTTTTCCCCACTGCATGTTCCTTTCTACAACTCCTCTTCTCTGTTGCACTTTCTCCTTCTTTTCCTGGTTCAACCATTTTTTTCTTATTCCCGTTATTATACCCCCCTTTGCTCTCCCTTTTTTCTTTTCTCTTTCTGCATGTTGCACCACCCACTCAAATTCCTCTGGCAACTCTTTTTCCCACCACTCCCATTCTTTTTCTTCCATCCATGTTTCCTGTAATCCCACTACATCCTGTTCCTTGATGTACTTCCAGAAATCATGTTCCTTGTTTTTTATTCCTGCTACGTTCCAAAACAATACTCTCAGCTCACTCACCTCCCCCGTGCTTCTTCCTTACTTTATTTTTTTCTCCCTTCTTTTTCTTTTCCATTTCCATCTCTCATTATTCCTTTTCTTTGCCGTTTCGTCAACTTTCCCTCCTTTACCACCCCCCTTTGCCCTTTAGTTTTTTGCCTGTTGGTTCCCCACTTTCTCTTCTCTTTCTCTGCACAGTCCCCTATCCTTGTCGTTCCATATGTATCTGTCTCCGTCTATCTCCATTTTTCTGTACCCTACCCATACTATTTTTCCTTCCGCTCTTCTTTCCATCGCTATGTTCATTATTTCTCTTTGCACTCTTCTTTCCTCCCATGTTAAATCGTGACTTATATATATTCTTGTATTATTTAATTTCTTCTTCTCCTCCATTACCTTCTATTTTTCCTCCCATCCTCCGATTTCCGCCACCACCATCTCATTTTTCCTCTCTTTGTTTATTACTGTCACTTTTTCACCTCTACTTTTACATTTAATTTTTCTTCCAGCATCACTGCTAAATCTTTTTGTGGTTTTTCACTTTTCCACCCCTTTATCACGATATTATTTTTTCTTTTCCATCTTTCCTCGTCTTCCGCTTTTTTTCTCCAGTTTTTCTATTCTCTCCACCAGTTTCTCTTTTTCTTTCTCCCACTTCTTTTCTCTTTCTCCCATTTCTTATTTCATTTCTTTGATTTCTTGGCTTATTCCTTGCATATTTTCTTCCATCTGTTTCATCATTTCTCTCATCAATTCTTTTAACTCCTCCATTTCTTTCCTTCCTCCTTCTGTTCTTGAGGTTTTTCCTTCGTTCTCCTCCGATATCTTTTTAACGTCTGGTGATCTTATTGTTTTCTTTCCTCTTTCAAATATTTGTTGCCTTTCTCTTTCCTCTTCCTCTCTCTCTCTTTTATTCATCCCTTTCCACCTTTTGTTATTACTTATTATTTATTATTTATTTATTTTTTTTTAAATTTAGTTATTTCTTTAATTTTTTTTTCTTTATTAATATTTTTTAAATTTATTGTTACTATGATTCTTCTAATTATATTTAATTAACGCCCACCACAAATATTCGAAAAAGTATATAAATAAAAGTTTGTATTTCCCTGTTATCACAAGCGCGCGCTTGACCTTTAATCTAGTCCGCGATATCCGCTCGCCTTCGCATACGTTATCTGAGCCACCTTCACATTCCTCAACACGCACACGTAAATTAATTGCTGTAAATCACCTTAAATTTAAGGAACGTTTGTGTTACTTACAGGTCGTGGTAACGATAACGGCTTTGAATTATCTTCTTATTGGTTCCTTATTTCTCTCGCGCTTTAATCTACGCCACGCCCTCTTACCAATCACAATCGAGTTCATGAACCGTTATGCCCCGTTGCCTAACTAAATTTCTCTTTTTGGATTTCTATCCTAACAACTGCAGAAGAATTGTCTTAGTATCGAGTTGACGAACTTCAATTTTCGCACGAAGTAACCAAACCTGCAGACAAACTTTAATAAAGAATACACGACAAGAAATCTTAATAAAGTTTTATTTACTTACAAAAATTGTAAAAAGAAAATATACAAAAAAAAACTAAAACTAAAAATAGAAAAAAACTTAAAAATGTAAGTCTTAAATTTACAAGTCTTTATATTATGTACAAAATAATACAATATGAATATAGATCTGTAAAATACAAAAATAAAATAAAAATTTGTTCAAAAACTCTTGATATATTGAGATCAATATCTAATAACATTTCTTATTTGTTTATATATATATTTTTCTTAATAAATTTGTTGTCAAAAACGTACGGATGCTTGAAAGATTCGGCTACATTAAAATGTTTTGGACATAATTTCTGTACATCAAATTGCACACTTTAAGCAAACATACATTATATATTTACAAACGTAGAAAAATTAACTTGGTCGCGCTTTTAAATACCTTTTATTACACATAATTTGGCACAACTAATACGTATAAATAAATACACTACAAATAATTTAACAAGATCGGGTAGCATCGACGAGGATTTTTGTTGAAAGATAAACGCTCGTTGATGATACATAAACATAAAAGGTATTTAAAATTGTCGTAGGATTATGAAAATTGCAGCTTTATAGCACAACAATCACTTATTGCAAAATTTCATCACAATTTATAATTTATCAGTTCAATATTGCTATATGGCAGTGGTACAACTCGCACTAAAGTGTCTATGTACCTTAACATACACACACAGTCACACTTATTCTTCGTTGCTATGTTTAAACACTTCGTTTTAATTTTTTTACACCAATAACATGTACGAGCAAGATTGTTTATCAGGTACACGAAGATAAAAAATAACGTTAAAGTCTTTCTTATTATAGAACACCTAAACAGAACGGATAAGATACATCAACAACACTAAGAGAGTGATTTTTGCTTTAAAAAGTTATAAAACTTAAGCACAACAAAATTGTTACAAAACAATTATTTTCACACAATTATTTCACGAATTACTCTTCTAGTTCGCGAATTGGGTGTCGAATAACCACTTTCTAGGCTTTCTTCGTAACTAAGCGACATATGCTGAGGCGGTTTTTCATCTTCTAATGGTTCTAAATACGGATCGGGAAGGCCACTTACATCGTGATAAGGTGAATCTAGACAAAACAAAATAATAATGAAACTTTAAAACATCACTGACAAAATCATCCATATAAACGGTCGCTAGTTTTAGTTTGAAGAAAAAAAGATTGTTGCTGCATAATAAAAAAAACTCACCTATATGTTGATCGACTCGCTTTTTGGGTTTGTGGACAGCTGCATACGGGTCATTGCAGTACTCTTGCCTAGACGGATTATTACTATTCCTCATATAATCATCGCCGTGATTACTCTGAGTAGTTATATGAGGATAATGAGCGTAATCATCAACAGCCCCGTACCCTCCGTGAGTGATTGGGTCGTAACCGTACGAATTTTGTCTATCTAAATGCGCGTTTTGTAATTGACTCGCCGAGTTATTAGCGGCCGCCGCCATCTTCATCTGCCAGAGCGAATCTTGAGAGTTGACGCTTCCGCCATTGTTCGAGTTCGAATAGTTCGAATCCATGTATCCGACGTTAGCCCCTACATTGAAATTAGAAAAACATCGTACTATAAAGCAAACTACTTACATTCGCCGTTATTTATAACTTGATGCGTTTGTATGTTAGGGTTTGGAATGTATCCGTATCCGTTTTGGGAAGCGTAGACGGAATTTTTGGGATCTTCCATTGCTAAGGCCAAGTCTAACGAATGCTCTAACGCTTTATTCTCCATGCCGTTTGATGGATAATAAGGAGGAGGTGCTTGGTTTTGTTGCGTCATTATAGTCGGTCGTACGGAGTCCATTTCGTAATCTTTCGACTGGGTCTTTTTCGATTGATTCCGTTTACACCTGCAGAACATGAACAACACGATGATGAATAAAATTCCTACGATACAAGAAACGACAATTGCTATAAAAGTCGGAGTTGTGACGGCAGAAGCTTCTTTGATGTAAGCTGACCCCACTGTAAAAGACGCACGTTAAAGAAAACTATCGCTAATGTTAAGATTACTTACATTCGGCTTCGACGAAATCCCCACAATGGTCGTGATGCGTTCGCAAACAAAACTTAACGCGAACTCGAGTGTTAAAGTCATCGCTAACACCGATTGGCTCGTCGTCGACTAAAGAACGACCCATGCCTTTGTAGTTGCGCGATCCCAATTGATGAAGCATAGCTTCTTTATAAGTCGGAGCAAGACCAGAAACTTGTAACGCGAATGTATCGACAACTTGCCAGTTCGTTAAAGGTAAATGTTCGTTGCTGATAGTTTCAACAACAGCCGTCAGAGGAAGGCACGTAGCCGGAACGTTTATTGACAATCTGTGAGTGGTTGGATCATAAGCAACTCGAAGTGGAAACGGAATTTTATCCACGTGCGTCGTTAAAGAAATATCTTGAGAATCTTCGCTGTTACCTTTGATATTTAACGCTTTTACCTGTAAAAAAATTATGGTTAAAGTGTCTTCTTCAAAGGAAAATTTACCTTAAACGTGTACGATTGGTGCTGTTCTAAATGCGTAACGTTGCATGGTACATTTTGTTGACAATCGACTTCTGACCAATCCATAGAGCGCGTAACAGTTCCACAGCCTTCGATCGATTTATCCAAGATGTCTTCGTTGTTCGCCGCTTTTTTATAAGAGACGAAGTATTTGGTGTTGAAGATTCCACCGTTAAAACCTGGTTCCCAGTTTAGAGTTACGAAATTTGGGCCGGTGTATAATGATGAGACTTTGGTGGGTCTTTCGGGTGCTCCTTTAGGTTGTAAACGTATTTTGGCTTCGATGCTGTCTAAGTTGTTGATTACTTGGCAATTGTATATGCCGTAATCGGTAGATTTGATATTGGAAATTTTAAGTACGCTGGTGTAGATGTCGTTGTCGTCGACGTTAGTGTTTATAATGTAGTGACCTTCTGATGACGATTGTAGCGGCGATGAATTTAGGCTGTAGTACCATTTGAATTCTGGTTTCGGATATGCTTGAATTTTACACACGACCTCTGCCGTTTCGTGTAGGTCGTAGGCTACTTTGTCATATTGATGAATTATGATAGGGCCATCTGTAATTTAACGGTAAGTAAGGTTACTGATTAGTGGGAGAGGATTCTTACGTTCTATGCGTAAATGCATGCTGGATTCGGATTGACGGACTTCATTTTCAAAGACGCACGTGTACACGCCTCTGTCGTATGGAATTAATTCGTTGCCGTTTGGTCGGGCTTTGCCGGTGAATTTCAAAACGCTTTCCACGCTAACTGCCCCGTTACTAATTTCAGTCAATTTAGTTTTGACTTCGTACATGTTGGTATCGGCCATTAGCTCGTCGTCGTTTTTCAGCCATTTTACGACAGGTTTTGGTTTACCTTTGGCGCTGCAAGATACTGAAAAGTTAGGGTCGCCGACGCGCTTAGTTTCGAGCGGTTTTAATTTGTATTTGAAACTGGGTGGTTGATGCACTTCTAAGTTTACTGACGCAACTTCGCCGTGTCCTAGTTCGTTAGTGGCTTGGCAATAGTAATTACCTTCGTTGTTTAAATTTACATTCGGTACGGTGTATTTAGTACCAGTGGCCAAAACAGTTTGTTGCCCATCATTGCCTGGCCGAAACCACCTATACTGAGGCGCGGGCCAACCTGGCGGAGTTGCCGTACACGTTAAAGTAACCGGAGATCCTTCAGTGGCTATGGGTTTATCAGGCATTATCCTCGCCTTTCCCGGTTTGTGCCTAATTAACAACGCGATCGAAGCATTACCAATTTTTTCGTTTCTTCTAATAGGTAACGAACTAGGCGTGATAATATTAACACCGCGACATACGTAAGTACCCGAATTTTCGGCATTGACATGACTGAGTCGTAAAGTATCTCCCGCTTGTCTAAAATCCGGCTTTCCATCTTTAATCCATTCGATCGTAGTCGGATTTGGATTCGAACTGACATTACATTTAATAGAAACCGCTTCACCTTCTTCCGCTTCTTGAGTTTTAGCTTCGAGGGTAACCACTGGCGCATATAAAACGTCTAAAATAATTTCCTTTTCGCCAACCTTTCCCAGATTATTATCCGCGCTACAGGTGTACTTCCCGGCGTCTTGAATGCTAACGCGGTTAATTATGTGACTGTTCGACGTACTTATAAAACGACCATTACGAGTCCAACGTACGTTGCTGACTTTAGGTTTCGCATCAACCGAACATTGCAACGTCGCCGAAGAATCTCGCTCGACCCTTAATGGATTTTCGGGTCCAACTTCAACGCGAGGGAAATCTAAAAAGAAATTGAATTCGTTACTACAAATCGTAGTTTTAAAGGAATGTACGCTGTTTAAAAAAAAATCGTCGCTGGTGTAGGTAAATAAAAGAAGTTTGGCTTATGGCGTAAACAACCGTATCCGGCAGACGCATATCCTAATGGGAACGAAACAGATGTTTTCTTTTCTTTAAGTAAAAAGCGTTAATGTTGCAGCATGTTTACTGCAAGTTTATTTAAATAACGCTCCCCGAAAGGAACAGGCGTGATTTCGAATGTAAACGTAAACGAATTATAAAATAATTTCTCTAATAAAACCAAATCAAACGCGTAAATTTTCGAAATTGTTATTCCCATGGTTAATTACTTTTGGACTTTACCAGAAACTTTATTTGGTCTACGTTGAATTATTTGTGACAATTACTTTGATATATGGTTTTGTTAATTATTTGTTAATTACATTTGTCGCGTATATTGCGAATAGATGGCGCTGGCACAAAAGCCTTCAGACGAAATAATATATAACGGCGTCTTGTAGGGAACAAAAATAGAAAAACGGTTCATTATTCATGTAAATAAACTCTCGGAGGTTTCTGGAGGTTTGAAACCTGAAGTGCCACTACAACCACATACATAAAGATAATTCCTCGATTGTGCTTTTTGCACTCGGAAGCTTCCAGACGGACATTGGCACGAGTTTATTTCAAGACGGTTTACACCCATACTTATCGTTGATTTTTGTTTAATACTCAACAGAGTGTTTCGAGTAATACAATAAAACGTTACAATATATTTTTAGATGCATTTATTGACGCTTAAAACAGATTTTGTCGGTTGCATGCGAATAAAATCGATATTTATGAACAGGATAAAATTTGATTGCGTTATTTTCTCAATTTTACTGCAAAATTGAATATTTAAAGAGCATTTTTATCATAGCCGACAAAGTTGCATATTGGCGCTTAGACTTGATGGGTACACTTTTATTCCGGTGTTTCCAAGAATACTTTGAAACGACTGAATAACTTCATTTTATAGAGTATCTCGAGTCGACTATCAAAGAAAAACGCGAACGTTTCGGAATCAAATCTAAGCTTTTTAAAATATTCCTCTACGTTGAAACCGGAATAATTCATTTGGCATAGTTCTTCATCGATCGTATTTTTAAAATTAACCGCTTATCGTACGACCCTAATCCGAAAGAAAGGTTTTACCGAAGAGTTCATAAGAAAGGGTCAAAAGCGGGTTATAGAACACTAACCCTACACAACTAAAAATGAAGCACTTACGATAAATTGCCCTACCAACAAAACCTCAACGGAACAGTGAGAAACAACAATGAAAGATTTAGATGGTGCTTCGGAAGGTACGGTGAACATCGAAAACCCCAAACTACGAATAAATTGTATACGATTTTGTATAAAAAACGAACTAATAATATAAAAATCTCCAATAGTGTATGTATGTACTGTATTCGGAGATAAATACGTTCAAAAGATAAGGAACAAAAAACGACAAAGCAAAAAAGGATTTTGAGAAAAACAACAAAGGCATATAAAGAAACTCATCAATAATATTAAAGATGCAAGTAGATACACTCAAAAAACAAACAAGGAGATAAAAATAATCAAGACTAAATAACTGCCGGATTATTAAAAATAAAAAACACAATTTAAATATTAAAAAAAATGACTAATTGCAAATAAAATATAAAACGCAAGTATCGTAAAATCATACAAAAACTGAGAAAATAAATTATATAAAAAAACTAAATAAAGTAAAAGCGCCAAAACTATACACTTCGTTTTTCGTTATTTGGTTCAACCGAACTTAGCCAACCGATATCAAATCGGAAAAGCATTGAAGCCTTTGTTGTAAAACAGAGCGTTCGTTGTAAAATCGTAATAGTATTTATAGCCTTTGTTGTAAAGCAAAGCATTCGTGGGAAAACTTGTGGCCTAGCATAATATTGTTAAAACAAGACAGTCATAGTTAGAATTAAAAAAAGTAACTTATACCAGCTGTGAGATGTGGTTAATAAAAAGTTCGTGGATGTAAATGATTCTGAGAACAGACGACTTAATCGAGTAACTAAAAGGTGGCAAAGAAGAAGACAACCAGATTTTAGCGGACGATAACACAATAGAGAATGTAACCTCAATAAAAAAAAAAGAAGCGCGGGAAAATAACGACAGCTGCACTTATAATACTTCACAACGTAGCCAATAATTTATTTGTTACATTTATTACCTGGACAAAAGAAAGTAGTGTCTCCGCAAATAACTTCAAGAATAAGTGTCGTATAAAGTAAAAAAAAATATTTCATCTTTGTCCATAAAGTCTCTACCCAATGTCAAGATTATGTCCAAAGCGTACCGCGTCCAGACGTAGTAGTGAGGTAGGAGGCCTTTTGGGGTACCCCTTACGGTGGTCTACCGTTCGTACAATTTTATGATTTTGGCTTAAGTTCTAATAAGAGAATGTCTTAAGCAATTGTGCGTAGAAAGATCAAGCCTCTGAATCAATCCCAAATTCTAAAAACTAATCGATCGCGTAGCGTGGTAATGGATGAAATCTGTGAGGCCGTCACCTACACCTTACAGCAAAGAATCAAAAATACGTAAAAGGTGTCTCTTCACTAAAGATTTGTTTTCGACGGTCTCATCGCGACTTATAGGTACTACAGTCGACTAAGGACGCTAGCTTGCGGTCGGAAATTTTAAAAGTGGATCCTTAACGGTTGTGATTTACAACCCAAATGCTGCTAGAGTGTAGAAATCTGAACCAAAAACCGTAAATTACTCAGCAACCAATCTGCTTAATTATTAAAAACTAAGATAAAAGTATGGGTTAGGCCGTGCTTGCCTATGGATCTGTGTCATAAAGCTAAATCGGCAGTTAGTTACACATAGGCCGTTACAGTGCTTAACGTTTAATTAAGGTTGATAAAACCCGTGGTGTAATTACTCTTCTACTTCAGTGGAATAATATAACCAACCAATAAAATGCAGTACATTTTTTGCAGTTCTAGTTTTTTTGTGTGTTTTGCACTTTATTTCCGTGTACTGTAATAAATTTTCTTAACAACTTTTATATTTGTCAATGTCAAAAAAACTCATCTTCAAATATGGCCTAACGAATTTATAGTCTAAAGAAGAAGAAAATAATATCTGGTTGATCGCATCCTCTTACATCCAAGCGAACAACAGAAAGCCTTTAAATATAACTGTAAGCAATTTGTGGTAGTGCATTTGTTACGTGTCATTAGTAATAACGTTTCACATTTTAGTATGGTTAAATATTTCGGTTTTATTCGATACCTAAAATGAGGAATTTATTTTCTGTCAAATATTCGCTGTGAGTGATTTGATTTTGATAAAAACCTTATCCGTTTAATTACAAGTAATTTTTTTATTTAATTTTTCATCGTCGCTTATTATTATTACGCTTTTATCGATTTTACTGTAATGAAGATTTTCTACGTATATAGACGAAATTAAGACGATTACGAACGCCATTTTGCTTTTAACTAAAATTTCTTTTTAGCGATTTTGGCCGAGGTTTGAAGTTTTTTCCCAAGGAATAAACATAATAGTGTCTCGCATCTTATAGACCAATTTAGACACGGTAGAAACGTAAGATGGATAACCGCAGGTGGTCGTTCCACCTATGACCCGCTACCTGCCAAGTGTAGTTTTAATATGTTTTTTGAACACTCAGCTATATTAAGTTGTGACGTTTTCTGTAATTGTGCCCTCAGTCGAGTCGATAGTTCATCTTTCAACTTATTCAAATGTGTGTGTACGTTGACTTGATTTCAATCCCGTATCCATAAATATTTATTTGTAGTCAAGGCCAGACTTTGATAAATATAAAACGTCAAATGTAAGCTTACACTCTTCTTCAGGTTGAACAACAGTCTTATTGAAATAGTATGTATAGTTACTTGCTACTTAGATAAAACCTGGATAAGTAGTTTTTTTTATACTAAGTTAAGCGCTCAACTTCGCTTCGTGTTTTATAGTCTCAACTACGCCCACTCACCGACATCTCAGCTAGTCGTAGTGACATGGTTGTTACCAACAGGACCCGTTGGAACAAAAAGTTGGTAACACATTGTTCTGACAAATGATTCCAAAGTTTTATAGACAATCATAATTGGAACATAAATAGGAACGCAATAGCTTCTTTAAGTTAATTTAAATAAGTGTAGAAGATCTTACATTAACAGTCACCATACAAGAAAAGTAGTTGTACTAATTACAACTTAACCAAATTTAAAAATGTGCGTCGAGGACTGGATAAAAGATAACCGGTGCGATGAAGCCGTATTCTTCCCAAACAGAGGGGTAGCGATACGGGAATTTAAGAAAGAAAGTATACTCAAAAAATTCGAAATCATAGCATACTACATTTCCTAATATGTATAACAGTAGAAAAATTTGACAAAATCGTGTGGTATATCCCCAATAAAAAACTTATTTTGCTTGAAGGTTTCAACGCAAAGTCGACGACATGGGTTCGAAGAAAACTGACAAGAAAATAGAAGAATGGATGGCCGTGAAAAATCTCACCCGACTTCATGATGGTCAAACGCTCACCTATACAGAAAATAAACGTAACTCATAGATCGACCTTACAATGGTAACCTGAGAATTTAAGGAAGAGATAAGAAACTGGAAGGTAGCAGATCAAAGAACCCTTAGTGGCCATAAGTATATTACCTTTACAGTTAAGGCTAAAAATATATAAGACAAAACTTAAGCAAAAGAATCGAAAAGGTGGTAAAATGAGATACATTTCAGCTTATGACACCAATTAAACTCAAGCATGCGCGCAAGTACAACCTTACGGTACGGTACTTAAGTACGGTAATTAAAACGGTGCAGAGGTGCTATGCCGATAACTTAGAAAGGAAAAGGTTAAGGAAGTTAAACCAACGGAAAGTGATATTTGGGAACAAAGGATACGAAATAGTAATAAAAAAATTAACACCAACAACACGAACCAGTAGACTTTGATCCGAAAAAAAACTATAGCATCGTTAAAGAGTTGTTCGTTACCTATAGTGTCGGAGGCAACACAAGCGGAAAGTATAAGACAAAAAATTAAAGAAAAAGAAAGCTTTTGGCCCAGATGGAATACCTGAAAAGGCATGGAAAATTTTGTATAAACAGCACACCTATGTTCGAGGAGCAACTCAATATGATAAGGTTTCCAAAAGAACAGAAGACTGCCAAAGTCGTCTTGATTTCCAACTTCGGAAAGGACTCAGAAACGGCTGGTGGATACAGGTCAACAAGCACAAAGATCATTTAAATCAATAATAAACAAAAGATTTCTATCTGAACTAAAGAGCAAAGAAAATCTGTCCTTAAGGCAGTATGGCTTTCATAAAAGAAGATAAACCGTGAGAGCAGTAACAGAAATAATAAAGACAACAAAAAGCTGTAAAGAAAAACGGCTAGCCATAATTACGATCGACGTAAAAAATGATTTCAACACGGCTTCCTAGCGAGGTATTCTTGAGGCCTTTGAGAGAAGACGTACATCAGGATATCTGATAAAAAATATTGACGATTATTTAACGGACACAAAGGTAAGTAAAAGAAAGGTGCCTCAAGGATCAATACATGGACCAACACTATGGAATATCCCATAAGCGCGGTGTAATCTAACGGCTTACCCCGACAATCTGGCACTGACAGTTTAAGGAGCAAAGGAGGGGACTATTCATAAGACATGAATAGAAACCTGGGTCAATCCGTACTGCCTATGGACCTGTTGCCTAAATGTTAAATCCGTGGTTACACATGGACCGTTTTAATCAAGCGTATCCCAATCCGAGGTTGAAGAAACCTTCTTCGACAGAAATTTTTACTTCAGTGAAATAATATAGACGATCAATACAAAACAGTACATTTTTAGTAGTTTTAGTTGTTCAGCACTTTATTTCCGTGTATTGTATGTTACTCTTTAAACGCGTTATTTTTAGTGATTTGCCAGTAATCCGACAATACACTGCTTTAATATCCATCATTCTCAAAAAGCTCATCTTCAAATATCAAAGAATGCATGGTCTAAAAACGAATCAAATAAAATCTACTCGGTGGCATGTTCTTACATTTCAGCGAACAAAAGAAAAAAAGTCGCACAAAAACTTTTAAACATAACTGTAAGCAATTTGTGGTAGTGCATTTGTTACGAGTCATTAGTAATAACGTTTCGGTGGGAAAATTTTTCGCCAAATTATTTTCTGTTGTTGTTGTCTTGTCCGTTCAATTGTAAGTAATTACCTTTTATTTAATTTTTTAACGTCGTTATTACTATTACGTTTGAAGATTTTCTAGGGATATTGACGGATTAAGACGATTCTCGAACTATGCAATTCTCGCAGGTATGCTTACGGGCGTCATTTTGCTTTTGTTAACTTAAACTACTTTTTATTGACGATTATTTAACGGACAGAAAGGTAAGTAAAAGAAAAGTGCCTCAAGGATCAATACATTGGCCAACACTATGGAATATCCTATACGACGGTGTACGCTGACGGCTTACCCCAAGAATCTGACACTGACAGTTTCAGGAGCGAAGGAGGGGACTATAAATACTAGAGGAAATGCGGCGTTACAAAAAATAACGACTTGGCCATAACCAAAAAGACGGAAGTGATAGTATTAAAGGAACCAAGAAAAAAAGAAAAAACATCAGTAAAAACCCAATTGTGCAATTAAAAAAACTATGCTACTTGGAGATTATCCTAAACGGCAGTAAAAACTCGAAATAGTATGTTAAATATACCGAAAAGCTGAATGTAAGGTAGCAACCCTTGAAAGAATGGTGCCATGTTTTTGATTTAATTGTACTTTATGGAGCAATTGAGCCAGAGCAATTCTAATCTCTGCGCACAAGACAAGGCTTTTAAAAACCCAAAAGAAGATGCTGTTCCAGGGTGCTTATGGGATACAGAACAATTTCAGCTATCACAAACATTCTAGTAACAGAAAGTGAGTGAACAATAAACAGTATTGTTAATGGAAAGTAAACATCAAAACAAGAGAAGTTTCTCTTAGGACATGGCAAAACCTATGGGGAAAAAAAGAAAAAAACGCAGTAGATCAAATTAAGCCTAATCCCAAACCTAAAAAATGGTACGATTATAAACATAAAAACATTAATTAACACGTAACTAAAGTTCTCACGGGGCACTAGTGTTTTGAAATGTATAAGAAAAAGATAGGAAAGACTGAAACTAAAAGATATCAATTGTCGCGCCCACACATTACTAAATTGCGGAAGGTATGTAACGAAACGAATGAAGTTATAGCAGAACTACGAAGAAACAGTAGAAAATGTTGAAGATCTGGTAGCCTGGATGGTGGAAAACAGAAAAAAATTATGAAGAAGGTAAAAGCATTCATAAACAACATAATGGAAGCTAAAGAACTTTAAGAAAGGCGCGAGAAGAAGGAAGAGAAACAAAGTCAAAAATTGCTAAATAGAAAAAATAGAATAGACAGATTGATGACGTATACGAAGTAGATGTGTAAAGCAGTTCCGTGTGTATCCAGGGTGCACCAAACTTTACTGATATATACATTTTACCGATTGTACACTCTCGCCGAACGTGCTTCAGGAGATCTCGCCGAAAGATTAAGTACACACTCACTGTGAGTGAATTCTAGCTGTGGTTTTAGTAGGTTTTGTTAAATAAATTAATTAAATAATTATTTAGATATTTTTTTTAATATACTTGACTTATTGAAGAATATAAATGAGAACTAACATTTTTCTATTATATTTTTTTCAATTAATAATTTTTCTAATATTAAAAGTGAAGTAATAGTTGATATGGTTTCTTTAACTCGCGGTGAAAAATCCGATGTTGGTACTCGGCACTTCGGGGCGAACCGAACGTTGTTGGTATATTCTCGCGTTTGAGTAATCTCGGTATGCTTTGGCGAGAGTAGACAACTGCAATTTCACTAGGCACGATACTACGGAATGAGCCGAACGTTGCCAATACACTCGTGTTTGGGTAATTTCAGCAAAAGTGTACAGCTGGCGTTTTATTTTTTAGAAAAAGAAATAAAACAATAAAAATTCAACAATTATACATACTTCAGTCAGAAGTTTTTCAAAACCAGAAGAAATTTACAAAAAAACAATTCTAAAACCACATTTTGTAAATGCAATAATTAAAACTACCTTTAAAAAACTATTTGTTTTTTTTGTTCAGCATTTAATCAATTTATGTTGTTATTTTTTCCACCAACGATTATTTTCGCATCTGTCAAAGTTCGGCAACAATTGCCGAAAACGTACAACTTTATTTAGTTTCAATTTCAGCGTTGTTTATACAATATTGTTTTAGTAATTCGTGTCTGTTTAATTCGTGTAGTTTCGCCAACGCTACATAATTATTTAATGACAAAGTCGCATATTTGAGAATTGTTTTAGTAACTTTCGTAAGTTCGCAACATTTTTCTTTTTCAAGTTAAATGCAGAACAAATAAAGGTTTGTGTTTCAACGACATCTCTTATTAAATTACAAACAGGATAAAAATTTGTTGTACAAAGCACCGATGATAATAACAAAAAGATTTTGGTAAATCGATTTCTCTCGAAAAGTTTATTTGTATTGAATTAATAATGGTTTCTTTAGCCTGACAATTCCATACAATGCCAAAAAGAAAAAAAAATAACGCTCGCTGGAATAAAACATTTCTATATAAGACTCTTTTCCTTATACTTTAATATTCTTTACGTTGTAAACCCCTTAACTTGTTATTATCATCCCGAAAAGAGTATTTACCAAATTAAAATTACCTTTTGGGATATTGATTTCCAAAAATCCTATATGAAAAATTAATTAGTAATTTATGTAGGTATGATCGTAGCTTTTGTTCGCTTTTACGCATAGATTATCAACAAAATAAATTAGATTTAAGCGACTACGTCAAAAACCCTTTGATTTTCTCTCGTCAATAAATAACAATGTAACAAAGGCTCCGTTAAATTGAATTAACGTTATTTGATTATAGGTCAATAAGAAATTTAAAACAAGAAGTTCCAAGTTGCGCTAACTTTTAAATACAATAAAAGTTTTTTTTTATTTGACGATGTTTACAATAGAACTGTTTAAATTTAGATAACGAAGTAAATGTAAAAAAAATTCGTTTCGAACGTTGCAAAAATTTTAGTAACAATTTCTAGAGCGTTATTAGTTTAGCAATATTTTATTGTTCAGTATCACATAGATAAGAAGTTTTGTTGTTGAAAGAGTCGAGATTTATAAAGATTCTTCGAAAACTTTCTGGCACTATCTTTTCCTATTACCTTTATGACGAATTCAAAAACAACTTCGAGGAAAACCAAAAGGAAATTATTATGCCGAGGAAAAAGGAAGAGAAATAAATGGTTTTAATATTTATGGAAAGAGTTCGATGATAAAGTGTGACGTTTTAAAAATACCAGTATCTTATGTACTACAGAGTTACGTAAAATTAGGAAAAACGATTTAGAAATTGTAAAACACGTGCAAATAGAACCTTATTAAATTTACTGAAACATCGATCTTATGCTTGCCCATTTTAGAATTAAACGACCAATTTTGTATTACCATGAAGAATAAATACTAAGACCAAAACACAAATTTGGTTTCGCGTGTATAAAACGCAGTATCTGAAAAACCAAAAGAAACAAACAATTAATCGAGTCCATGGGACGATTCCAATTGAACAACAAAACTAAAAAAAAAGTACGAAGAGAAGATGCCACCAATGCAGTTGCGCTAAACCAAACTACCGAAACCTCGTGATCAACACAGTTTTTAGAAATAAACGGTTGCTGCCTATTTTAGTATCTGATAACGACACCATAATGACGCTAAACCAACAAAAAATTCAAAGTAATGAAAACCAAACCGTGAAACCGCAGAGCATTGGCTATATTTATTTCTAAAACCAAATATTTTCATCAAAGTCAAATTATTTCACAAAAACTTAGTGCTCAACGAGGCTTTCTGAATCAATGAAAATGAGCCGATGCTTATGGGAAGAACCGCTGAGGTATGATGCACCTATACGTTTTGCGGTTAAATTTAATTTTCTTTCTCAGTTTCTAGCTTTCATTACCGTATCTACTAGATCACGTGTTCGACGCGTTCATTAATTCCCTCGTCGTCGTCGTAAAACCTTTTGTAAACTAGTGAGAATTGTCGAGTTTGTTTTCGACACCCAATATGTCAAGCGTATTATTACAATGGGGAAATTAATGAAACCTCTTTTATCGATTCTGTCAATTTGGTTGTAAACTAATTAGTCGCATTTGTAATACCGTTGCAAAATACTTCAATATTTATTTTAGCTTTTAGGATTATGCGTACACCTCTCTAGTACTAGAAAAGAAGTTTTAAACCGTAAATGACCTTTTGTTTTTTGTCACAATTTTCTATCGATTGTATAATTTACGACCGACTATATGTATATAGTTATCATTCGGTGTCATATTAACGTTCAATTTATTCAAACTCGAAGGATTGATTTGCTGTGCGCTATTTTTATTGAACCACCAGTTATTTACATTAATTTCATACGTTAAGCTTTAATTTAAAAATTAATTTTTCTATTGTGTTTTGCAGTACAGTGTATCCTATATAACTAACTTTTTAATTTCTTTTACTATATCGTTTTTGTGAATATTGTTGAATTTACACTTTACAGACATTGATTCCAAAATAACGTTTACATATGTTTTACTTGTCTTCAGTTGTGTATAGGTGTTCACGAACACCTGTAATTACTCTTGTTCTGGCGCCCGTTTGAATCGGTTATAATCCACCCATTGAAAATAGGCTGCTTTGCATGAAAGGCTTTACTGTCCACTGTCCGATATCAGAGCTGCAGTTGCTTTTATTTTATTTTGAATTAAGATAAAAACTCAGCGGGAAGCTTTCGGAGCAGAAAAAGCGGACGACAGTCTCGGTATAAATAATTTGTTGTTCACAAATAAAATAAACTTAATAAAACTATAACAGTAAATTTAACTACAAAAACGGCAGACCGGTGCAAGTTTTTCGTCGCGTAACGTTGTGCGTAAACCAGTTTTTTCTTTCTTCTCTGTAGCCATTTTTTGGTTTAAAAAAAAAACTAAAACAAGACAGAACTGGAACTTACAGTTGTTGTCGGATCAGTGAGCTATCAATAAAAATTTTTCATTAT